>CM062220.1:10485795-10520578 GCA_031216235.1 Syzygium jambos
GTCCGGAGCTAATAAATATAACAAAATTATGTAAGTGGTGTCCATAACTGGTGGATAAAAATTTGGGCCAAATGAAATGTTCACTGTCAACAGGACAGAAGCATGAAAATTTGGACCATTTATCCTAATACTGGCTTATCCGTTAAAATAACATTTTTTTATTAGGTAACAAAAAGGAGCCAAAAAGTGAGTTTGGTTGGTTTGAAGGCCATTAAAATGTTCAGTTCAGGCTAAAATAATTCTAAAATGCATGCTTTTTCCACAAATTCGTCCTCTTGTGACTTCCAATATACTTGCCAAGAATTTCTCCGTCCCTAAAACGCCTTGTGTAAACCTTTTAAATTAAGAAAAGTCATTCTGACCAACAAAAAAAAAATTAAGGAAAGTCACATATAGAAGCACCACATGCTAAAATTAACGCATCTTGTGATGGTCAATGCCATCGATATTTTCGGTAAAGATTAAAGCAGTCATCTAAACTCTTTTAAGGAATTCTTTCTTGTGTAGTAAAGATCAATAGATAAATCTCTCTCATAAAATATGCTAGTAACCTCATAGACCACATAAAAGTGGAGTCAAAGGCCTGAGTGACTTGCCCAAACATAGATTTAGGGTCCATTTGTTTGAAAGAAAACTATTTTCGGGAAATTATTTTTTCAACTTTGCGGCATTTGAATGATGAAAAACTAATTGATTTACGGAAAATGTTTTCCATGGATTGAAAACAACAAGCTTAGTTTGGGAGCAAACGGTTTCCGCTTTTGGCAGTAAAGAAATCACTTATTCTAAACCACTAAACAAAGGAAAACTAACCATTTTCCTTGAAAATTATTTTTATGAAATTATTTAACTTATCATAAAATTTTCAATGAAACAAATGCAACCTTATTTACATTTTATGGTGCAGAGAATCAAATTTTTAAAGTATGTTTCATCTTTGGATACAAATAGTTCCTTTTCTGCTAAACTAATTTACTAGGGTTAATTTTGAGACTTGGTCTCAACTTTCTTACCAACAAATTGAATACATTAGGCTAATTGAAGATAGTTGTATCCCAATTCTAGCTAACCCAAAAATCGTGCGGCGCATTTAGGCCATAAACCCTAGACGAAAATGGCACAAGGATTTAATCCAAGATTATAAATGAAGGGGGAAATGACGGAGACCGTGAGATCTTCATGAATTGACCAACAAGGTTGAAACTTTAGCTTCAACAAGGTCACTTTGTCCACCAAAAGCTACTTTGACCGAAAGAGCACATGCAACCGATTTAACTGGTTTCATCTTTTCTTTATTTGAAAATACCATCCTCTTCACATTTAACCCTGTTGGAGAAACATCCCTAAGTATTTTGATGATTCCAAAACTATTCCTAGTATAATGCTTACTATGATAATTGTAAATGTTTGTGACAATTTGTTGAGGACAGTAGTGGTCTCTCTAACGGAAAAAGATCACAATCTTTTCTGTTCGTATATAGTACCAACGATTTAAAGATAAGTTGATGATGATATTTATATCAAGGCTGAGAATATCATGTCATTGATGATGTTGGAATAATGTTCATATGAGGATGTTCATTGGAGAAGTCAAATATAGCCGTTGGAAGCTAGAGATGCACAGCAAAGGAATCAAAAATTGTCAAACAATGGGATTCAGCTTTTGTCAGAGCTATCGGCGACGAGACAAGAATGACAGAACCTATTTTGGAATAGCTAACTAATATTCACCGGAAGGAATTGTATGGACAATTCTACTTCTGAACGATGGTACACAAAGAAACCTTTTGGTTACCTGCTTCTCGGGACCATCTCTAATGGTAAGATTGAAGATGTCTATATAAAAGAAGATCCTTGAAGCCAAAATGATTAGACAAACAATACAAAGAAAACTGAAATAGTCCAACACTATACTCTGAGCTAATATTGTTCATTGGAATTTCGCTCAAAGGTTTATGACTGAATTGACTGAATTGAAAATTTCAGGATTAAATTAGTATCCATACAATAGGTTCGAGACTGATTAGGTAATTTTCCTACACATTTTTATAAGCATTGATGGGATTAAAAAAATGAAGATAATTAACAGATTCTAGTGGAAAGTTTGAGCGGTCATTGGCCATTAAGACAATTTCAGCATATGTTGGTTCTCATCTTCACAATCGATGTGAATGTTAATTTGGCCACTAAATCTTTTTTTACCATAAGTCTATGGCCAAGATGGTCACCCTCCTTGCCTTTGATCCATTTTTATCTTCACTTTGTCTTTGAACATGAAAATAGTTAATTTGACCAATGATTTCAACAAGATGTCACATTAAAGTGAAATCATAAGTAAAAGCTAAACGAAATTCTCTAACTATGATAAATTTAACCAGATTAGTTCATTGTGGAAACAATCAATGGAACAATAAATAAACATAACAAACAGTCGATGTGACTTACATCTATGAGAAAAGCTATACAGAATTTCGCTATATATCAATGGATAAAACAGATATTATAACCACACTCAAACATTCTTAGTGTTTCCTAGCCCTCAATTATGCCTAATAATACATACAGTATTTATCCCTTATAATTCCTCATGAAATAACCTATCAATCTCGTAGCAAAATACACAGTATCTTAACACAAGATTTTCACCACTTCAAACACTCGGGATGTAATTCACGAGCAAAAACTCGTCTTGGACACTTTTCACAAATGAAGACACTTCTTATAAATAAACAAGAGTTAGATCTAAAATAGGAAACCTTCTTTTAGGAAATAGGACAAGTGCACTAAAAGTTTCAAAACTTGTCACGAAAGTGCAATTGAGTCCTAACACTTATAAAAAGTGCAATTATGACTTCAAACTTGTCAAATTGGTTTGATCGAGTTTTAAAGTTAACACCGTCAAACTTACTAACGGAAAATACTAACATGGCGCTGACGTGGCGCTTTTTAATCACTTATCTCTCTTACGTGACAAATGGTTTAAGAAAAATATCCACGTCTGCAAAATGACGTCATTTTGGACACCCTTTTTCTTGCATGTCGTCTCTTTTCTTTCCCCTAAGCATCGTCTCCTCCCTTCTCTGAATTGTAAGTTCCAAATTCAACCTTTGCCAGAACATCTCTTCTTCTACCCAAATTGAAGTCCTTTGAACCCTAAGCCCAAACTCATCATCGTCTTTCTCTCCCTCTAAATGAAATTAACACTTGATCTCCATTGTAACCCTAAACCCCAAATTAAGTTCAACGATCTGAAGTTCCCTCGCGATTTGGGTCTCCTCGCAAGTTTGAGTTTGACGCCCATCGTCATCTGGAGTTCATAGAGTTCGAGTTCGAGTTCTCTTCTTCGTCGATTGTGAGTTCATGTGAAAACCTATCCTGTGGGAGTCTCGGTAACAGATCGAGCAGCTTCGTCGACAAAGACGGCAACGGCGATTCCTCCACAGGTACCGCTCTCCACATTATAGCATTTAGGTATTGAGCGGCTTGTGTTTCCATTCCAGTTTGGTCAGGGCCTGTGTGTTCGGAGCGATTCGAGTTCTTGATTTAGTTCGGGTTGGGTAGCTGCTTGGGTTCCTAATTTTAGTTCGCGATCGTATAAGAAATGGTTCTTGTCTCGAGTTCTTGATTGATTTATGTGGACCTGAGCCTTGATTTGTGATATTAGCTCCAAATGTTCTTCTTTTGGTCCTTACTAGCGAGTTACCTTACCAGATATGCTAGAGATTGTGTGCCGAAAGATTGAGGAATGCTGATTCACTTTTTGTGGTGTATATTGCGTGTCAGATTCTTCCTGGTTATATATATATATATATATATAATTTTTTACTTTATTATCATTTTCTAGAGTTTCTTCTCAAATTCTATATGATGCCATGCATCAACCATTTCGAGAAAGATTGTGCTAATGTAGCTTGTTGTTCGAAGAATGTTGCAACCAAGCAAGCAAATTTTCAATTAACAATTAAAGTATGATCTTCATAAATGAGTCATCATCATGTACATTGTAGTGTTAACTCTTCAGTCCAATGGAGTTTGTTTTTTCATTTGTTTTTCTTGCTATTTTCACTCTCAGAGCATTTATTTATGCGGTTAAATCATCAATATTTTTTTTCTGCTCAGTCAAGTTTACTCTTTGTTGTTGTTCCTTTGTAGGTACAATGGCCAAGAATAAAGTTTATGTCACTGTTTTCTCTGGAGGTAAACTTCAAGTTGGACCACCCTTGGAATACATAGGTGGAATGGTTAATGTTATTAAAATAGACTTA
The DNA here is from genome assembly GCA_031216235.1 of Syzygium jambos. Lineage (NCBI taxonomy): Eukaryota > Viridiplantae > Streptophyta > Magnoliopsida > Myrtales > Myrtaceae > Syzygium > Syzygium jambos. The sequence continues at coordinate 10,490,061 of CM062220.1, forward strand.
AATAATGATTTACTGTTTAACATAATTGAAGCTATTGTGGCTTTGGGTGTGCGTGAAATAGAGAAACTCTTTTACAGAGTTCTTGGAAGTATGACTTTTGAAGACGAGCTAACTCTTATGTATTTATGGGACAATTCTAATATGATAGATTTATTTTATCATCATCTGCATTATGGAAATATTGACCTATATGTTGAGCTTGTTGATGATGAAGAGACGAGAGCTGAGATAGGGGGCGTTGAGATGGAAATTGGAAGTCTGTATAATGTGATTGAGAATATTGATGATGACGAGAATTGGTTGAAGTTGTTAATAGGGATTTGGATGATGATGCGTGTAATTTGGTGGATGTGGAACAATTGAATGACAGTGATGATTTTGAATTGGTATGCAAGGAGAAAATTAAAGGAATTTTCAAAGAGACATAGGTAAAAAATTGGCACTTACAATGAGATAGCTGGTACTTCTCAAGCACTAGTTGTGGATGAGGTTCAGTTGGTAGATGCTTATGGGTACGAAATAGACTATCATTATTTAGATGAGGAAGAAAGTCTTCAAACAAGTTTAAATGATGAGCATGATGAGGAGGTTGAAGTTATTTCAAAGAGGAGAAGTAGGTTACCATCATATGAGCAAAATTGTACGAATTTAGTATTTATTGTCGGCATGACATTCGAGGACGCAACTGAGTGTAAAGATGCAATTTTGAGGTATTCTGTAGCTGAGCAAAAAGCAATCAAATACACCAAGAACACAATTAGATTTGTAAGAGCTAGGTGTGCCCGCACAATTTGTAATTGGATGATTTATGGTGCTCTTGATAGCAAGACTGGGTCATTTCATTTGAAAATGTATATATATATATATATGAGTATATATGCAATATCACTTTTGAGAATAAGAGTGTCTAGTACTGTCGCGACCTAAAATTTCTCTCAGGCTAATGGATTATTAGGACTAAACCTAACTCGGGCCCTCCCAAGCCCTACCAATTCGCGACTTAGGATTTAAGTTCTTAACGTGCAAATATTTTCATACTTGGAGTCGCTACTAATCTATTTGTGATAGGTCGATTAGAAACTTAAATAAAACATAGGGAGATATGTTTTATTCCTACGAACCAGAGATTCTAAGCTCGGGGACTTGGTTACGCTAGATCTAGTCTAACGCCCTTTCGTTACCTTTTCTTTTCAAAAATATTTATGCAAGCAGTCTAGACCCATTTTATTACCTAATTACTAACATGTAAGGTGCTCATGCGGGTGCGCAAACCACCAAAGTAACACCCAATAATCAAAACATTAAATAAATTGCAAAATTGGGAGAATTACTTACCTCGAAGCAACGTAAGCATCTGCATGGTTAGCTAGAAAATCACATTGATAACCCTAATATGATTTCTAATTAACATGTAATTCACTCAAAATTTATTTTTAGGGTTTTCTTTTATTTAAATGAGAACTAACTTATATGCAATGCATGTAATACAATTACCATAATGCGATGACGTACAAAGCATGCCTATTCTAACATGACTCGCAATTTCATGATCCTAACATATAATCACTAAATGATATGCAAGCAATGACATGTCATATATGATGATACGGCAAGTTAGGAATGACGTGGCAAATTATGAATGACGTGATAAGATGACATGCGACATGGCATATATGAATGACGTAGCAAGAAGACATGCAACGTGGCAAGTAGTAATGACATCTATATGACATGCACATGGTACCCTTTTTAATATTGTTTTTTTATTGAAATTCGGAATAAAATATACCTAAATATCCTATTAGGATTAGAATAATACCTAATTTAAACTAGGAAATAAATTATTTTAAGTCCTAATTTAAATTAAATAATTATCCTATTTTCTAGATACATTTAGGGTTACCTTAAATGTGCAAAACTTCTAATTGAAATCCTAACTAACATATTTTTGGATTTTCTTTATTTAAAAAAAAAATCAAACGACACCATATCACAAAATATCACCGACATCCATTTAAATTTAGAATCAAAGATTGACAAATCGTATCCCGGGCATGAGGATCGGATTGGCCAATTTTTCACGCAATCGTGAATCATATCTCGGGCGGGAGATCGGATTGACGATTTTCCGTGCGATCGCAAGTCATATTTCAGGCATGAAATCGGACCGTCGATCATATGCACGTTGTCAAATTAGGAAATAAGTCCTAATTTAAAGTTTACTCGGGAATTTCATGGATGTGAATAATATGTTTAGAGCTACAATCAAAACACTCCAAATAACTCGACAAAATATATGGAAATTGAATTAACCCAAATTCTCACCCAGTTCACGATGCCACTCGGATGTCTTTCTAAATTTGGATTCGTCAGACACGGGTCTTTGACCAACGACTGACGGAAGGTCACGGACAGCAATACTCGGCTCGGCGGATCAGACTATGACCACAGGATGGCGGCTAACGGTGGTCGATCAAAGGCGTCGCTGGATAGTTCAAGAACTCACTAAAAAAAAACCTACAAAACAGCAACACAATTTGGCTCGATGGATGACCAGAACAAACGGTCAACCGAGCAGCAGACCGTCCAGTCAACAAAAGCAGGCAGTAGCAGTTTTGTCGCGGTCAGTCTTCTGATGCAAGGTGGAATGGCTGGATCAACTTTCTGTGCAGCAACAGCAGACACCACTAAGGAAGGCAACAGCAACACAGGTCGTCATCTGGGACAGAGGCGGTGCAAACCAGGACAACCACGTCGGAGCCGGCGTCGAATCGCACCAGAGAAGCTGCTTTAAGTCGTGGAGATTTAGGAGTTTGGTTGTGGACGATGCAGCAGACGTAGAGAAGGAGTGGCGACGGGCTGAGACGAAAGCAGCAGACGTAGAGAAGGAGTGGCGACGGGCTAAGACGAAAGCAGCAAGTCGTCGTTGCGGTTCAGGAAGGCCGCGGACAGGACGCTATAATCCAGTAAGTAGCGTCGACACAGGCCAAGTATTCGCGGCCAGCAACGGCGACGGCAAAAGGGACCCGAACGGTAGCACCGTCGTTGCAGTCGGGGCAGGCAGCAGCACGTCAGTCGCTGCTGGGTTTTTGATGCAAGGCGGAATGGCTGGGTCGACTCTCTGTGCAGCAAGAGCAGGCGCCGCTCATGAAGGGAGCAGCTGAGGTCGGTTCAAGCAGCAGAGGTGCTGCCTTGGTCGCGGGCAGCACGAGGGATGGAGGCTCGTCGGGGCATGGACCTCCACGGGATCAGCAGGCTGCAGCGATTCGTCGGGTGTTTCTTTGTGCGACTTGCGAGGCAGCAGGGTCAGTCGTTGCGGAGCAGCAAGCAGCAGCGGCTCCGGTGCAATATCAATGGCGTTAGGTTGCGGGGAGTGGAAGGAAGAAGAAGACTTCCTCTCTCTTCTTTTACTCTTGTCTTCTCTCTCTTCTTTTTTTTTTTACTCTTGTCAGACCAACCCCCCTCGTAGGTCCTTTTATAGGTGAGAATGACTAGGCTTTTAGGAATATTTGAAATATATTATGTTCTGATTTCTTTTCTTCCTTATTTCCTTTCCTGATTCTAGCATACGCTGCATTTGCCTTCTTTGAGACTAAAGAACATAGCCAAATATATGTTCTTTTCCTGTGTTCTTCAAAAGAGGAAATATGAATATATGGAAAACCACCCATCGACTTTCTTCTTCGTGTATAATAAATATCTGTCAGAAAGATATATTGCTCAAGATCAACTATATGTCTCATATGCAACGTTACCTCTCATTCAATAATTATTATATGCTAAAAATCTTTTCTTGCCTCCCTTTGTCTGTACAGCACCAGCTCAGCCAAATATTTTCGTTTATTCTTTGCTCTGATAACGCTTTGCTTTCCAATTGTTTCTTGACCCAAATATTTTCATGATATTTTCTCAATATTTCCTAATCCAATGTGCCACACGTACAACGCACATATCAATCTTGACCACTTAAGAGAATAACGAGCTGGGCCGAATCTTTAATTCACACGGGCTTGATCCAATTAATTCCATTGGGTTTGGAACCTCTGTACTTAAGTCCATTAACTCTAGTTTAATTAAATTTTGTTAAGCCCATCCGTCACCAATCCGAAGCAAATGCAACTAATGCTATGTAATTTAACTTTAATATTTTGTTAGTGACTAAAATTTAATCCCTAATTTTCTGTGCAATTAATCACTAAATGATTAGTTAAAATTTAGGTGTCAACAAGTGCTTACTTAGATAAACACTTCATGATTCTCATTTTTGCAATGGACATGAGTTCAAAAAATTAGTTAGAGAACAACCGGGAGTAAATGTTACTTTGAGTCAGTATAGGAGAACAAAGCTAAATGTATTGAAGGAATTGGAAACAATTACAAGGAGTATGCACAGATGTACTATTGCTTGAGGGAGCTTTACACTACAAGCTCTGTAAGCAATTTAATAATGAAAGTTGAAAGACCACTGCCAGATTCTCTACCATTAGTTGATAGGGCTTACATTTGCTTTGATACCTGCAGGAAAGGTTTTTTGCTTGGATGTAGGAAGCTCATTGGATTAAATGAATGTTTCTTGAGAGGTTTGATCAAGGGTGAATTTTGTGTGTCTTAGGGAGAGATGCCCACAATCAAATGTATCCAGTGGCATGGGCAGTGATAAGAATTGAGAATAAGGACACGTAAACTTGATTTATCGAATTGTTGAAGTTAGAGCTCGATATGTGTAATGACATTGGTTGGGCTTTGATAAGTAACCAACAAAAGGTATGCAATGCTTCTTTATGACTCATTTGAAAATTGATTGTGACACCGTATGTAATGCCTATCAATATTAATGTTTTTCTTTTGTTTTCATTTTTGTTTCTTTTTTTTTTATATTTGTTAGGGTCTTATCCCTTTTGTAGCTGAACTTTTTCCAAATGCAAAACATAAGATGTGTGCAAGGTACATATATTCCAATTGGGGAAAAAAACACAAAGGAAAACAATTGATGAGACAATTTTGGAAATGTTCAATAGTACTAATGTGTCAGATTTCGAAGTGCATAGACAGAGTTTAAAGGAAATGACTGACCAAGGTCATGACGATTTATTTCGTATTGAGCCAAAACACTGGTGCAAAGCCTTCTTTGACACCAACATTAAGTGTGATGTCATTGATAATAATCTCAGTGAAGTTTTCAACGGGAGATGTGTGGAAGCTAGGTGCAAGGCCATTATGAGCATGCTGGAGGATATTATAATCATGGTTATGAATAGAATGCACACTCAGAGAGATGGATGTGCTAGGTGGACTAGAAATTATGGTTCAAGAATTCTGCATAAGTTACAACAGAATACAACTACTAGTAGATATTGCCATTTGATAAGGAAGAGAGATGAATGATATGACATTATGGAAGGTGGTGACAAATATGTTGTAGACTTAAATTTGAAGACTTGTTCTTGTAGAGCTTGGGAACTTAGTAGAATTTCATGTTGCCATGCCATCTATGCGATGTACCACAAGAGAAATGATCCGGGTGACTATCTAGTGGAGTGCTTCAACAAGGCAAAGTATCTAAGTGCTTATCAATTCATGATGCCTATAGTGAGAGGATAGAAATTTTGGAAGAAAACCAATAAAGAAGCTCCTCAACCCCCACCGATGAAGAAGATGCCCAGTAGGCCAAAAAGGAGTAAAAGAAAGCCACCAATTGAGCTTGTAAAAGGTGATAGAACGACTAAAGAGGGTAAACGAATGACTTATTCTACCTGCAATATGGTTGGACATAACAGCAAGGGATGACCTTTGAAAAAAGTATTATCTCAACTAATTGATCATGTCGACACTGAGCATGTTATCTTAATATGTTGTCAATTAATGCGTGCTATGTGCTTCTCAAGCCAATGCATAGGCCAATGTATGTACATACGGTGCTCATGCCAACGCAAGTACAGCTAAAGCTCATGCTCAATCTCAGGCTAATTCCATTGGACCAAGGCCCGACAAAAGACAAGTAAGTTATGGTAGAACCATGTATTGTAAGTTTGATATGTCATGGTTCCAATTTAATGACGATGAATATATATTCAGGTTAAAACTAAAGCAACGACAAACATAATTGAAGGAGAATCCAAGGGCCAAGCCAGTGCTTTTGCAGAGGCTGATGCAATACGAGATAATAGTGGGCAGGCCAATGCTTCTACTCAGGCTAGTGCATATATAAGAGGATGTAGTGCTACTGTAGGAGCCCATAGGATGCATAGCTACTGTTGATGCAAGATGAACTAGTGGTGAGGCCAATGCTTTTTCTGAAGTCTGTTTTGATCAAGGTGAATGTATTTATTGTACTCAAGCCAGTATAATTGCTTAGAATAGACCTCAAAAAATCCTAGTGAGTAACACCTCAATCCCCATGCATACATGTGTTTTGACTGCATTCTCGTGTCAAATGATTTTTTTTTCCAGTTTAAAAGACCCGCAATTGAAAAAGAAATGATGCAAGGACAATCACAAGCAAAGAGGAAGAAAATTGTAGGGTTGGGTGTTGACACAAATCCTAGGACAAACCTTCAAATTCTCAATGTGAGTGATATTTTAAGAATTTCTAATAGCAATTGCCTATCTCCTTAAGCTAAAAACATGCTTATTCTTTTACAGCCTGGCACAACTGATGTAAGACTATTTAACCTACCAGACAAAGAGGTAGTTTCAGGAGCTGCTTCAATGGCAAAGGCACATCCCCAAGCTCGTGCACGACCTCAGCAATTAAGAACTCGTCCTCGAAAGCATGTTGCTATAAAGTGAAAGGCACTATCACAACCCAAGGCCAGTTCCCAACCTTAGTCATCTCATGCTACAACAGCTCGAAAACATGTTGTAAAGCGAAGGGCAAAGTCACAACCTCAGGTGAGTTCGCAACTTCAAACAGCTCCTTGAAAGCATATTGCAGTGAAGCCAAATCCACTATCACAACCACAAGCCAGTTCCTAGCCTTAGTCATCTCAGGCTACAACAACTCCTCCAAAGCCAATTGTTACGAGACCATATAAGGAAAAGCCCATGAATTATGTGAAGGTTGAACCTGCTAGACCACTAGAGACCATAGAATGGATCGATATATCTGCTGAAAATGGTTTTTAGGTGAATTTATGTCAATTATCAGCTGGTTTTTTGTTTGAGACATATGTGGCTTTGTTTGTTTGGAACTTGGCAGACAACTTTTGGACAGATTTTGGTCTAAGCCTAATCAAGTTTCTATTTTTTTTAGGTGAATTTATGTCATTTTTGCCAAGCAAATGCAGGCATTTTGTTGAACATAAGCTTTTGTTGTCAATCATTAATTAGTATGTTGAGTATCAAATAGTGCTTGAGTTGCTACTTGCCTTTTGTACACTGAAAGTGCAGGCATTTTGTTGAACAGAATATTCATCGTCAATCGTTAATCAGTACGTGCAGTATCAAATAGTGCTCAAGTTGCTACTTGTCCTCTACAGCCTGATTTTCGTGTTTCTGCTCAACTTGGATTTGGATGTGCAGTTGTATAGAACAACATGTAAATGAGAGTTATCTAGACAAAGTTCACACATAGGTCAGGGTGTAGGAATCGGAATGGGGCGCACCAATTGGTTAGAACAGCATGTAAACGAGAGTTTTCTATGTTTGGGAATTTACGTGCATGAATGTATACTTATTTATGTTTAAGAATACGTTAGCACCATCAGGTCAATGATGATGTTATTAAATTGCATGAGTGCATGGTTAGTTGATCAGATTGCCTATTTTGGCCATCCAAGATGGAAGTTTAGATTGCGAACAAACAAACTACTCGAACAGAACAATCAAAAAACCAGTTAAACGAACAATATCTTTTGCTATGTTGCACATGTAACTTGTTATTATTGCAGTGTGTAATTTTCTTTTCATTGATGATTGTATGAAAATTATGATGCAATTAGAATTGACAAAAATATATGTGTTTGCAAATGGTTTGAATGAATTGTCTTATAATGCCATTACAATTGCCATAATTTCTTGTCAATAGCTAATTATATATGTAATCAAGGCAAAGATAGTATTCTATATAATAATGTTTTAGGGATCATTTTCTTTTGCATTTTCATGACAATAAATGGATGTTTAGAATTTTTAATGTACTGAACTTTGTCATATTTTTAATTTTTGTTGAAAGTATCTTATAAAATATCATACAATGATGGCATGAAAAATAAATAAAAATTGGATTATTAGATTCACTGAATAAATGAAAGTTTAGCAATTAAAATACACAGACTATAACACAATGACATATATTAAATTTATAATTAAACGAAATATGTACTAAAATTGGTAGATGGAGTCTATTCTCTATTACTTGTGCTTAGGTTATTTTTAAATAATAGTTTCCTAGTACAAGAAAAGAGGAATACACATTGCATTAACACAATATTTAGTTAGCTATCTACAAAATAAAACTATTTTTCGAAAAAGAGGGACACCAATTTTGTTCCAAATGGAGAAAGAAAAGGAAAAAACCAAAAACGAAGAAAAGAGGCAAGAAACAATCTTAAATCAATAGTAGACCCCACATTTAACCTTAATAAATGTTGTTTTAGTGACGCATGAGTAGTTCCGTCTCTAGTAAAATTGAAACAAAAGAGAAAGAAGAAGAAAAAGGTAACAAATCATCTTATATCAAGAATGGTACTTACAAAGGATAATATAATCAATCGGATGTGACAGGAGGTGACCAGATGAATGCTTTGGGTGCTATGGTAAAAGGATTTTTCCTATACATCAGGATTTTATCTCTAAATGAGCTTGGTAAAATAAATCGCCGGCTCATGGCATTCCCCATTTTTTAATGAGATTTCAGTGGTATAAAAGCCTAGGGCCTCATATGTCGCTTTGGCTTTGGAATTTAGTTTGATAATTTTTTGTCACCAACCTCTTTTTTTTCTTACAAAAATTATTTACCATTCTTATGAACTGTTTATATTTTCATTTAACAACTATTATATGAATGTTTGGTAACTTTTATTTGTGTGATTTAGCAAGTGTTTTCCTATTCAGTTACCAACTCTAAGATGATTTACCAGGAAAGCGGTAAATGACAATAATAAAATGATTTGGAGGAATCGAAGGATTCAATGATTAAAAATTCCTGTTTGGCATGAATTTTGTGAACTTCCAAACCTTTGAATCTCCTGAGGTCATCCAAGTTTCTTGTTCACTACACATTCATTTCAATATGCCAAGCCCGTCGTATGCCGAAAAAAAAAGAAGAAGATTCATCGTTTGTAAAAGTACATATCCTTAACTTTGTTTTGCCAACGCTAGGCGCCCTTTAGGTTCGACAAAATATTGATATTAATTGCTTAACTGATTCTATTCCGTGGGGAAACTTATTCCCGGATACAGAACTTTAGAAGTTTTAAAAAGAATTGAAATCAAACTGGGAGGTTTTCAATTCTTGTCAAATTAAAAGCAGGAAGATGAGAAAGTATGATAAGCATCTGAACTTATCTTACTCAGGAACTTTAAAGCGAGTTTGTCTTATAGAAAAGCAAGTTCTAATTGATTGCCCTCCTAGCTTGAAGCTCGTCAAAGGTTAACAATATAATTGTGGTTTCACGTCGACCAGCTAAAGCAAAATTTGCATGAAATCTCATCAGAAATCAAACGCTCTTTGAACTTGAATTCTGAAAAGGCGTCGTTCCTTTATCAACACTCACCGTAAAGTAAAAAAATGCAGCTATGAAACGATTTCTTATGGGGAGGGAAAGCCACGAACTATATCCATTCTTGAATTTTTAGCATTTAATTGACAAACGAGAAGGGCAACAAATGATTCACTATATTGATAGAAATTATATAAGTGGGTTCATTTTGAGTCTACTTTTAGAAATATACAATATCAAGCCTTTTTGCATATTACTCCTTGAACATTATAACACTTTTCCCGCATAATGTCCCTCCGTCTAATAATAGATTATGCAATCAATTCATATGGTTTTAAAGTCGAAAGCATTAAGCTTGAATAACTGGAAGTTTGAAAAAGGCGTCTAAGCAAAGGCTGACTGTAAGTGGATATTGAAACAAATGCAAATATCGAAAATCGCCGCACCATCTTTCTTAACTAACATTTTACACCATGCTGTCTTCCTATCTAGTTTTATTCAACATGATTTTGCCAACAAATGACCTCTTTCACAACTGGAAGAAAAAACGAAAAAGAGATAAAAGAATGATTGAACTCGAAATCTCGGATGATTTACAAAAGCCCATAAACACAGTCGGTCCAATTAGGACTTTTTTTTTGTACAACAAATGAATGAATAAATAATCAACCTAAAGTTGAACTCCTCGTGAAAACAACGGGACAATGAGGAATCATAATTACAGGAGCAAGGGATCCATCGTTGGAACCATCTTGCCAAACAAGAACATGAGGTCATTCTCAAGAGGAGCCAAGTTCAAGTCCAGGTCCATAACCATCTTATTGCTGCTATTCGACCTCTTCAACACCCGGACTGTCGAACCAATCACGAAAAATTCGTCCATCTTCATCATGTTCCCGCTCATCAACTCGGTCCGATGCCTCCTCATGTGGCCGCCCAAGACTTGCCCTGAAGGGAACTTAAGCCCGCATATCGAGCACTCATGCATCTTGGACTTCGCTGTCAAGCCCAATGCCAACTTGGTGCAGTCTTCCGGCTTGTTCTCCGGCATCTTTGGCTTCTTGTGGCTTGCCTGGTGGCCGCCTGTTGGAAGTTTGTTTGTAAAATAAACAAAAGTGGTTTTTCTACGTCCCACATAGATAATATGGAGTGAAGTAGGCTTGTTTATAAGTGCGGGCTTCTTTTGTGTGTTCAGAAGAAACATATGAGAAATGGGCTAGGCCCATGATACCCGCGTGCGGGGGCGCGAATAATTGCGGATTAATTAGCCTAATCCTCTACTTTATTTTATTTTTTTAATTATTTTTAAATTCCGAATTTTCGTGTCTTTTCATAAACCATTTCGGCTGCATACCTTTTCAATTATAAACTGTCGACCGAAGAGTTGTGTTTGATTTTTTAACCGTTTATCGAAAGGTTGCCATCGGTCGTTAAAAATGCCTTTATATATACTCGTCGGTTTTTTGGCATGACAGAACGTTTTTCTTTCTTTTCCGAAATTTTCTTCCCTAAAAACACAGCCATCTTCTCGAATTGTTTCGTAGAGAGACCCTGGAGAAATACTAGAATTGCTATCTAGTATTCTCATCGAGACTTTGTTGTATTCTGGAGGAAATTTGCCGGTGACCATTAGCAACTTCGTGGGGCAAATAATTCCTTAAAGAAAGTGATATCACGCCTCAAAGTCTCACTTCATTGTTATACCCATTTTCGAAGTCAATTTTCCAACACCGCCGAGCGCCTGAAATGAAGAGAACCGCCGATCACATGTCTTGCACTCGAAGTTGTCCTCGTTGTGATGCGCGGCAGCTCTTCTAGGGTTTGTGTTGACCCTGTGGGAGAGAAGCATGAGGCATTTCGCCATGTCCAAGCTCATCCTTTCATAGTCATCCCTGGTTCTTTTCATTGTCGGCACGGAAGAGAATGTCATTTGATGATTTAGATGAAATCAGGGTGAGGATGGAGTTTGTGTGGTGCGTTTTCCTTTCGTTGCATAGGCTCGAGCTTATCTTGCGAAAAGAATGTGATGATGAAGCTTGCGTAGCGTGTTTGGGTAATTATAGGCGAAATGTCTAGTGTAGAAAGCGGACTCTAACATTTGACTTGACTAATGTTTTGGATTATGAATTAAGAAATGATGTTAGGTACTTGGTCACGCCCACAACACAAGAAACATTTCGAGCGAAAGGAAGTTCAGGTGCATTTTCGGTATAAAACGAGAAAGCATATGCACGTGAGGAATGGTTTGACTGGTTTTGCTCGTGCTCTTTGACACGTGGGAGGTTCCGATTCGGCAGTCATAAAACCCCTTGCGCGGTGGGGCACGAAAAGGCGTGGGTAGGCTGCCAAAGGAAGGAAGGAAGAAGTGCGCAGGAATCAAAATTGGGGTAATTCTTTGTTTATTACAATTTACAAGAACATTATGCCACGTAGGACCAAAAGAAAACGAGGGTTTACAACTCTTTCGGTCTCAGATGCTTCTTCGTTCTTCGACGCCGCCTCCAATTACTCACGTCGTATCAACCCGAAAAATGAAAAATGAATGACACAAGTTTTGGCATATTTTGACATTTTGATGTTGTTTGACCGCCACCAAATACACACATTTTGAATTTAGATGATAATAATATTAAAGAAAAGGAAAACAGTAAGATCCTTAAACATGTAAGAGCTGCACATTTAGTAAAGTTGTATAATCAGTCATAAACCTATTGTATGAATGTCAATTAGTTCTAAACTTTTCAATTTTGCCAATTTAGTCATAAGTTTTTGCATAAAATTCTAATATATTCATTCTGGCTGATTTTGGTCAGAAATCATGACCTAGCGGGGTACTACTTTGGACAACCAGTGATAATTGGATCGCTACGTTAACGATTTCCGGCGAAAATTTACTAAAAGGACTACATTTCGCTAAAAGATTTAGGACTAAATTGACAAAATTAAAAACATTTAAGATTGAATTGGCATTTGTACAATGAGTTTGAGATTGATCGGGTAATTTTTCCACACATTTTTTGTAGACTTTGATGGGATTAAAAAGATGGAGATAATCAATAGATTCTAGTGGAAAGTTTGAGCGGTCATTAGCCATCATGTTTGGCAAGGTGATAGCTTCAGAACATGCCAGTTCTTATCTTTACTATCGACGTGAATTTCAATTTGGCCACTGAACCTTTTTTGAGCATAAGTCAGTGGCCAAGATGGCCACCCCTTACCTTTGATCCATTTTTATCTTTCACTTTGTCTTTGAACATGGTAAAAGTTAATTTGACCGATGATTTCAACAAGATGTCATATTAAAGAGAAACCAAAAGCAAAAGCTAAACGAAATTCTCTAACTATGGTGAATTTAACATGATTGGTTTTATTGCGCTAACAAATGATTGAACAATAAATAAACATAACAAACGGTGATTGTGACTTACGTCTAGGGGAAGAGCAGTGTAGAATTTTACTGTAGAATAATCGATAAAACAGATATTACAATTACACTGAAGTCACTTAAATATTCTCAGTGTTTCTCCGCCTTCAATTACATGTAATAAAACACATAGCATTTAGCCCCCACAATTTCTCATGAAACAACCTTATAATCTCGTAGGGAAATACACAAATTTCAACACAAGATTTTCACCGCTTCAAACACTTGGGATGTAATTCACGAGCACAAATTAGGAAACATAGTCAAATTAGGAAACCACTCAACTAGGAAACCCATTTAAATTAGGAACCTAATTGAATTAGGAATTTTCTTTCCAAGCTCAAATTCTAGACATATTTTCATCAGACTTATTGATTGAGGAGTGAACATGTTGTGGATGAAAAAAAAAAACCTTTTGCTTGGATCGGTTATTGTGGATTTTAGTTAGCATCTTACTTGGTTTATGAAATGAGTGGGGTACTTCAATGGGATGGGATTCACCTGCCCAAGTTGGTCTTAATCATCCTTTAAGAAAATGAAATTAAAAGCACTGTTCAATGACAAGTTAATTTTAAAGTGCACGTATACATTCATTAGTCAACAAAAAACTCGAAATAAAAAAAACTGAAACCAAACAACTATACTACTTTTTCCTACCATATTGTACACTTAGTAGCTAAATCTACATTGGGATATGTCGCAAATATGCGAAATTCAATACCTTTGCTAAGAGATCAACAAGACAGAGGTTTTCGAGCCTATCAATATATGTAATTGGATTTATGTTTTCATAAAAGATCTCAAGTCTATGAGTTGTAAGGACGCTAGGACAGATTAATTGTTCCACCTCATATTGAATCTCTAAGGCGAGACTTTATGGACACTCTTCACGTGCACTTCAATAATCATTTTCTCACGCGTGAGACTCCAGTGTTTGACTGGGCCCCCTTTATCCATGTATCCTTCGACATCATCATATATTTCAACTTGAACCCCCAATAACCCTAACACTCAACTTCACTATCATCCTCTGTTTTGGAAAAGAAGGAAAAAGTGGGAGAACTAAAGTGCGTGTGGAAAATAGGAAAAATTTTAAAATTTTGTGAGAATGAGATGGAGGAAAATCTTTGAAATTTAATCTATTTTCATTTTCCATCTGGCAATTTTCTCTCCCTTCTTATTTCCGGATATAATATTAGTCTCTTTTGCTAGACCAAACCATAGACGTTACCAGGCACTCTGCATTACTACACCAAAACACCATCTTCACCTGTTGTCTCTTCTGACCAACTCAATTTGGAAAGTTACTTGGAAACCGTGTTGATCATGATATTTCTTTTTTGAGATACTCACAAAACATCAAAACAAATTGAGAGTGTGCCACTAATCCACCATCAACGCTAATATTAATTTGTTACACTTAAACCTGATCTGTGCAATCAACCAATGAATCACATTAGAGATGTACTAGACAAATGTAATAAAGTTTAGAGAAGAGCAAACCAATAGTTTCATCTGGTTCAGTCTAGTCCAAGTATGTGCCTACGTGATATTGACATGATAGGAGATTTAGAAGGCAACACACATGCGACAAAATAAATGCTTGCCACCTAAAGAATCCACAACGCAGGCATATAACTCACTGCTCAATGGAATCCACCAAAGAAATACAAAATTTTAGAGATACTCTAATCCAAGAGATCAAATGTGAAATTTCATAAATGAAAACACTCTAACCATTTAGGAAACCTTAAAGGGGTTTATATGGACTCAACTTGGATCAATCCTCCAAGTATAGATAAATCCCAAGATACAAACCTTTTATTTCCAAAAAGGAAAAAGTGCCAAAAAAGTCCTAAATTTTTTGCAATGGTGCCAATTTAGTCCCAAACCTTTTCTTGGTGCTCATTCGGTCTTAAACCTTTTGCATTGGTACCATTTTAGTTCTAAACCTTTTTTTGGTGCCAATTCAGTCCAAACCTTTTGCATTTGTGCCAATTTAGTCCTAAATCTTTTTGTTTTTGTGCCAATTCAGTTCTTCCGACCAATTTTGATAAGATTTTACTAACGTGGATACCGGCCAATCACCAATGCTGGCGTGGACAACTTTTAATAATATTTTAATATTTTTTTGAATATTTATTTATTTTTCTTTTCTTTTCTTTTTTTTTCCCTCCCTCCTTCCTCTAGCCGGTCGTCGGACCAACGACTGGCTAGAGGCCAGAGGCCGGTGAGGCTCACCTTCGTCATTGCTAGCAAGGCTAGCCTTCGATAGGGTCGACGAGGTCGACCTCACCGGTGGCTAGGTGAGGCACGACGTTGCCATATCTAGTGAGGTCTAGCCTCTCTCAGCCATGGTGAGGCTCGCCTTCGCCGTTATTGGCAAGGGTGAGCCTCGCTCGTGGCCGGTGAGGTTGTGCCCTTGCCGGCCTCTGGCCTCTGGTCGGCGAGGTCACACCCTCACCAGCCTCTGGCTGGTCGTCGATCCCGGCGACTGGCTGGAGGAAGGAGGGAGGGAAGGGAAAATAAAAAAAGAAAAAAATAAATAAAAATTCAAAATATATTAAAATATTATTAAAAGTTGTCCACGTTAGCGCCGTTGATCGGCTGCTAGCTAGCCAGGTATCCACGTCAGCAAAATCTGATCAAAATTGGCCGAAAGGATTGAATTGGCACAAAGACAAAAAGGTTTATGACTGAATTGACACAAAAAAAAGGTTTAAGACTAAATTGGCACAAATGCAAAAAGTTTATGACTGAATTGGCATTAAAAAAAGGTTTAGGACTAAATTGGCACAAGCACAAAAGGTTTATGACTTTTTTGGCACTTTTCCATTTCCCAAAATAAGACCAACAATCACTATATAAAACATAAATCAAACATTTGATCCTTCAACACTACATCCTTGGGAGAATAGCCGCGCAAGGTTCAATGTGAAATTGGAGAATTACGCACACTTAATCAGTCGCTCACTTAAGTGCTTCCGAACCTTAAATAAAACGCATAGAGCTTTTAACAGAGTGCCGAGTATTCTCTATGTGAATTTTCTCGGTGAGACTATTACGAGAGATTGTGAGTACATAAAATTGGGAATATCTTCAGTGTGATTCTGTCGATCCATATGGAATTTTTATGGTTACTCTACATAGGGACGAATATACCGAATTGGATCGAATCACATAAATCTTGATGCATTCTTCACTTTTCTTTGCTACTTTTCTCTGCTATATGTTGATTGTGATCGGTTGGTGGACTGCATGACCTAAATGTGCCGCACGATTTTGGGTTAACTAGAATTGGGATGCAACTATTTTTTGTTAGCTTAATGTATTAAATTTGTTGGCTTGACACCGAGTCTTAAGATTAAACCTGTTAAATTGGTTAAGCAAAAATGACATAAGGATTTATAGTCCAAGATTATGAATGAAGGTGGAAATGACGGAGATCGTGACATCTTCATGAATTGACCAACAAGGTTCAAACTCTAGCTTCAACAAGGTCATTTTGTCCACTAAAACTAATTTGACTGAAAAAGCGCATGGGATAGATTTAACTAGTTTTTTTTTTTTTGGTAACCGATAATCCGCCACTATTCCCCGGGGATGAGCCCACACGGGTAATCGGAGCGCCTATTAGGCGAGGCGCCTATACCTCGGGTGAAATTAATCTAGCAATCCACTGTCAGGGCCTTCCACTTAAATTACGGAACCGAGCGGGGATTTGAACCCAGAATCTCTGGGGAGGGAAGGGAAGTGCCTACCAACTCGGCCATGCGCAAGTGGGTTAGATTTAACTAGTTTCATTTTCACTTTCTTGGAAAATACCATCCTCTTCATATTTAATCCTGATATTACTTTTAATCCTCTCTTTTAAAAATCTCACTTTGCATCCTCTGACAAAATCTTATGAATAAGATGACCAGATTGCCCTCCATTAAAAAATTACCACCCTTGCTTTCCACCGGTCCGGTTCACGTCGTGAGCAAGCCTCTTGGCTACATTGCCTGGTTACCACATGCCTCTTCCAATAAAACTTCAACCTTGGACCTTTGGGTCATCGATGGTGCGAAGTAGACACTACTCAAACAAAACATTCTGGTAATTGAGGAGGTTGCTCGCTAGTCATTCACCCCTCTCTTCCTTCTTTGGTCCTCTCTCTCTCACTCATATTATAATGAGAGGTCCGACGACCTTAGTAAGGTCGCTGAGGTTGTGGGCCACCTCAAATCAAGGTCGGCACCACATCGACTCTAGGTCATTTGATCTAGGGGACCTCGATCTAATGTCATTGGGTCCCTCCAAGGCCAATGTAGCTTCAACTAGCAAGCAGCAAACTAATGCACAACAGAGGATTTGAGAGTGAAAACACACAAAGCACAGTCAACACAATTAAAGAGAGGGTAAAGCTTACAGTAGAGAGAGAGAGAGAGGATAAATGGCGGTAGCGACAACTGTTGGTGAAGGTTTAGAAAGAGGGTTTAGAGTTTTCTAAATGGAAGGATGGGTTTTGCAAGAGGACGAGGGTATTTTATGAAGAAAAATGGCAACTTGGTAAATAAATGTTTATTATGAAGTGATACATGGTGTCTAAACAAAAAAGTGAGAATGTTATAGATATACTTTTGAAAATAGAGGATGCAAAGCGGTACTTTGATGGAAAACTCGATGATGGTTTCTAGTATATATTTTCGTATTCTATTGTTGACCCTATGGCTCCGTTCGTTTGCGGAAAAATATTTTTCCGGAAAACATTTTCCGTATTTTCCGGTGTTCGGGGGCGGAAAATGTTTTCTGTGGGAAAACATTTTCCTTCCCCACCCCCAAATCTTTCATTGTTTTGAGGAAAATGAAGGTAAAATTGCCTATGGGAGGGAAAATGTTTTCCGTGGGAGAGAAAGCTGATTGCCGGTCACCGCCGTCGGTCGCCAGTCGCCGCCGCCGCCACCGGCCACCGGTCGCCGCCGCGGCCGCGGCCGCCCGCCGTCGGTTGCCTCGGTCGCCGCCGGTCGCCGCCACCGCCTGCCGGTCGCTACCGTCAGTCACCGGACGCTGCTGGATTGGCAGTCACCGAACACCAGAAAATATTTTCCGAAATTTTTTCAAATTTTAGCCGAACACCAGAAAATTGTGTTCCAGGAAAATATTTTTCAGGGAAATGACTTCCGGAAAAATATTTTCCAAAAGGAGAATATTTTCCGGCAAACGAACGGAGCCTAAATTCTTCTACCATTTCATTTTCGCCACGTTTACATCACGACAGAGCTGCCTTGCCACTATGGCGACTTTACTTTTCCTTCCGGCTGAGTTATCAAATGTCAATCCTTCAATATCCATAAAGGATAAAATTAGAGAAAAATATGGCTTCAAGTTGACCTGAGAAATTGCTTTATGTCAAGCTGTCTAATAGAAATATAACTTGAATATTACGTTTCACTTGGGTTCAAATTGTTCGTTGGTTCCAAATTCAGCAACCACCAAGTCTCTCTTTCATCCATCGTTATGGATTTGGACTACCACTTCATTATAATTTTAAGTAACTTGAGATTATAGCAGTCTATTTAAGGGAAATAATTAGGTATGCTTAGCTGGCCCTCTATTTAACCTTTAACATGTGCACATTTCTTGCACGGGCGCTGCCGCCTTCTACTGACCACGACGATCCATGTCATGGCTCTTCCCCCAGCACAATGTCCCATGCCTCCCCCTTCAATTCCCTTCACTTAAGTTTGATGAAACTAGCATATGTACTCATTTGCATCAATGAAGAAGTTTTAAGACTTCATCACGCTTTTAAAATTCTAGGACTCAATTGTACTTTCACAATCAAATGCTTTGTGATTTTTAATGCACTTATCCCTGAAAACAAAATGTGTGTAAGCGTGTTAGGGATGATACCTAATGTGGGGCATATTTTGGAGTTCAAGAAGAATCTAATTTCCTTAGGTGCACTTGATTTAGCTGACTATTATCATAATTTAGAAGACAAGATTTTGAAGGTTGTTTGAGCTTTTTGGTAAAAACTAGATGGATAAAGCACAATGGACTTATGAGCTCCCATGGGAGACATTGACCCTTCACTATTGTGCCATTTGATGCCTTCGGTCAAGAGATATCGAAATTATGGCATGTGAGATGGGAAGAAAATCCCAAAGAGACTTGAAAATTTTATGTGAAGAATCAATTACGTGGTTTTGTTATAGAGAAACTAGATGTGTGTAGGTATGGACTTGTTTTGCAGAAAAGCATCGATGAAATACCCTTCAGAATATGGATTAATGGATCAATCGACAAAGGATGTGATAGGTCCTTTACTAATTCTTGGAGGGGAAGTATAATCAACGAGATAATTAAAAGTACTAAGACTAGAGACAATTGTGTCCAATTATGTAAAGTGGTACAGAAATGTAAAGATAAATTGAGAGTCAAGTTGAACAACCGGTGTTCGTTGATTGATTGGCGATCATTTGCACAAACTACAATTCAAGCAACTATACCTATGACTGATAGTTAACAACGGTTACAAAGAAATCAAAGACATCCTACATGGCTCTTAGAATTCAGCAACTTGTATTTACAAACAATCAAACGACTTCACTACTCGACGATTATTTCTAACCACTCTTTCATGCCTAGCATAATCAGTTATTATTGAAGCCCCTCATTCCACCTAGGGGTGAGCGATTCCCAGTCTGGTCTGGTCAAATCCAAGAACCGGGAGCCGAACCGGAAGGACCGGTTCCTAGTTTTTAGGACCGGGGATCGGACTGGCTAGTCTTAGGATTGTGGACCGGACCGAACAGTTCCAATGAGACTAATATTAAATATTATTTGTGAATCGGGAACCAATTGTTCCGTTCTCTCCTTTGTAGTTTTGATTTGATCCTGTAAGACCATGGAAAAAATTGGATTCATATATATAATATATGAAAAAATTGAAAATTTGGTTGCAATGGGATCAATATTAAATATTTTTCATATATATATATATTAAATATTATATATATAAACAAATTAGAAAAATATAATTTTATTGGTTCAGTGCGGTCTAGTTCCCACTCTAGAACCGGGAACCGAATTGCTCGGAAACCGGTTCCACTTTTAGGAATCGGGAACCGGACCGATATTTCAGAGAATCGGACCAAACCAATCGGTCTAGTCCGGTCCCGGATTGGGCGGTCCATCTTGCTCACCCCTAGTTCCACCCACGTTTCTCGGCTCCTATCAATGGTGGCTTTTGAGATCCATTATCTCATGTTGTGGGACTCAGTTTTCCCTTCATTTTTTCCGTCGGCTAAAACTAATCACCTTGTTGACTAGTTGTACGCACCGACTAATCTGCATTTGGAATTTAGTTTGATAATCTTTTGTTTGATCAACTTCTCTTTTTTTTTTTACCAAATTTTATTTTCCTTTCTTATGAACAGCTTATATTTTGTTTACCAACTATTATATGAAGTTTAGCAACTATTATTTGTATGACTTACCAACTTTTCTCTGATTCAGTTACCAACTACTTTTGCATTACCAACTATTTGATGATTTACGAGGAAAGCGGTAAATGACAATCATAAAATGATTTGGAGGAATCGAAAGGTTCAATAATTAAAAAATTCCTGTTCGGCACGAATTTTTGTGAACTTCTAAAGCTATGAATCTCCTGAGGTAATCCAAGTTTCTTATTCTTTCAATATACCAAGCACATCATTTGTTGAAAAATAATAGAAGATACATCGATCGTATAAGTACTTATTCTTCACTTTGTTTTGCCAACGCCAGGCACACTTTTGGATCGACAAACTATTGATACTAATTGGTTAACTGATTCTATTCTGCAGGGAAACTTATTCGGGGATACAGAACTTCAGAAGTTTTAAAAAGATTTAAATCAAACTGGGAGGTTTTTAATTCTGGTCAAATTAAAAGCCGGAAGATGAGAAGGTATGCTAAGCATGTGAACTTATCCTATTCAGGAACTTTAAAGCAAGTTTTGTTATAGGAAAGCAAGTTCTAAATTGATTGCCCTCCTAGCTTGAAGCTCGTCAAAGGTCAACAATATAATTGTGGTTTCACGTCGACCAGCTACAAAAAGATTTGCATGAGATCTCAGCAGAGAAAACGATGCTCTTTTGAACTTGAACTCCGAAAAGGTGCGGTTCCTTTATGAACAATAAACTTAAAGGTGCAGCAGTGAAACGATTTCTTGTGTGGAGGGAAAGCCACAAACTACATCGTTTTCTTGAAGTTTTTGCGTTTAATTGACAAAGGAGAAGGGCAACAAATAATTCACTATATTGATACAAATTATTTAAGTGAGGTCATTTTGAGATATAATAAAAAAGGCGAGTCTACTTTTAGAAATAGACTACAATATCAGGCCTTTTTGCATATTAGTCCTTCAACATTATAAAATTTCTCCTCCCTTATACATTGAATTTTGACCCGAAACTCAAGCGCGAGGAAAATTATTCTATTAGGGAAGCAAAGAATGGAAGTTGTATGTGTAATCTCTCTCCGCCTAATAGTTTGCCGTATTATAGAAGATTATGCACTTGGCTCTCATATGCTATTAAAGTTAAAGGGCTTAAGTTTGAATGAATTAAGTTTAAAAATGGCGTCTAAGAAAAAGTCACTTAAAGTGGATAATGAAACAAATGCAAGCATCCAGAATCGCCACACCATCTTTTATAACTAATATTGTACACCATGCTGTCTTCCTATCTAGTTTTATTCAACATGATTTTGCCAACAGATGATCTCTTTCACAACTAGAAGAAAGAAGGAAAAAGAGATAAAAATAAATGATTGAACTGGTATTCTTGGATGATTTACAAAAGCCCCTAAACTCAGTCGGTCCAAATAGGACTTTCTTTTTATACAACAAATGGATGAATAAACAATCAACCTCCGTAAAACTCCTCGCGAAGACAACGGGAGCACAAGGAATCATAATTACAAGAGCAAGGGATCTATCTTCGGAGCCATCTTGCCCAACAAGAACT
Organism: Syzygium jambos; assembly: GCA_031216235.1. Taxonomy (NCBI): domain Eukaryota; kingdom Viridiplantae; phylum Streptophyta; class Magnoliopsida; order Myrtales; family Myrtaceae; genus Syzygium; species Syzygium jambos. The sequence continues at coordinate 10,512,146 of CM062220.1, forward strand.
TGAGGTCATTCTCTAGAGGAGTCAAGTTCAAGTCCACGCACATAACCATCTTATTGCTGCTATTCGACCTCTGCAAAACTGGGACTGTCGAACCAATCGCAAAAAATTCGTCCATCTTCATCATGTTCCCGCTCATCAACTCAGCCCTATGCTTCCTCATGTGGCCTCCCAAGGCTTGCCCCAACGCGAACTTCAGCCCACATACCGAGCACTCGTGCATCTTGGTCTTTGCCGTTGAGCCCAAAGCCAACTTGGTGATGTCTTCGGGCTTCGTCTCCGGCAGCTTTGGCTTCTTGTGGCTCGCCCGGTGGCCGCCAAGTGCCTGGAATGATGAGAACCGGCGGTTGCACGTCTTGCACTCGAAGCTGTCTTCATTGTGATGCACAGCGGCTCTTTTAGGGTTTGTGTTGACCCCGTGGGAGAGAAGCATCAGGCATTTCGCCATGTCCAAGCTCATCCTTTCATAGTCATCTCTGCTTCTTTTCATCGTTGGTGCGCAGGAGAATGTCATTGATGACTTAGATGAATCGGGGTGTGGATGGAATTTGCGTGGCGAGTTTTCTCTGCTTTTGCGTGTTCTGAGTTTATCTTGCGGAAAGAATGTGATGGTGAAGAGTGCGAAGCGTGCTTGGGGTATTTATAGGCAAAATTTCCAGTTGAGAACGTGGACTCAAAAACATTTGACTTGACTAATTTTGGATCATCCCATTACAATATTCGTCAAGCAATAACGTTTGGTAGTTCGTCATGCTCACAAGAAACATCCCCCAACTTGAGCGCGGACGAGAAAGGAAGTTCAGGTGCTTTTTCCGGTATAAAAAGGAGAAAGAAAACATGTGCACGCGAGGAATGGTTTGACTGATTTTGCTCGTACTCTTTGACACGTGGGACGTTCCGACTCGGCAATCACAAAACCACTTGCGCGGTGGGCCACGAAAAGGCGCGGGCTTGGGTTTGGTTGCCAAGGGAAGAAGTGGGCAAGAGTCAAAATTGGTGTAATTCTTTGAAATGTCTGCTTTTTCTAGAGGCTCGGAGCTTGCTCCAGACAATTATCTTATCTTTGTTCGCTTTGCTCATGACAAGAACATTATGCCGCGTAAGACCAAAAGAAAACGAGGGTTCACAACTGCCACGGTCTCGGATGCTTCTTCGTTCTTCGACGCCGCCTCCAATTACTCACGTTGTATCGACCCGAAAATATTATAGAAATCTTAAATGAAAAATGAATGACACAAGTTTTGGCATATTGTGACGTCTTGATGTTGTTTGGCCGCCACCAAATACACACATGTTTGCATTTAGATGATGATACTATAAGGAAGAAAGAAAGAAGATGAATAAGATCCTTATACAGGGAAGAACCGCATCATTTTGTAGCCTTTGAGGGGATTAGGAACATGGAGATGATCTATAGATTCTAGTAGAAAGCTTGAGCGGTCATTAGTTGAGCATATGCCCGTGGCCGATATGCATAGTATGGGGTAGCGTTCTTGGCCACCCTCCGTTTCTTTGATCCAAATGTGCAAGGTAAATGTTAATCTAACTGATGATTTCAACAAGATATCGCATGAAAGTGTACCAAAAGCAAATGCTTGATAAAATTCTTTGACTTGTGCAAACACAAATTGATATAAATGTGCATGTAAACATTTTATGCATTGGTCGACAAAACATTTGAAATAAGAAATTGAAACGATATAACGATACTATTTATTCCAACCAAATTGTACACTTGTGTCGCCACCTCCCTAAACCGGTCTCGCTACCTAGAGAGTTTGACTAATGGATTACTAAGTTAAATCTAGCTCGGGCTCTCCCAAATCCATACCAATTCGTGACTTAGGTTTAAGTTATTAACATGTAAATTAATTTCAATTAGGAGTAACCACTAATTAGTTTTTTATAGGTCGATTAGATACCCAAGTAAAGGTGGGAGAATTGCTTTACTTCGACGAACCAAAGATTCAATAGGTTCGGGGACTTGATTATACTAATTAACTAACTAATGCCTTTTCGGTACCTAACCTTATTTAATCACTACCTAATGTGTTCATGTAGTAATCTTACCAATTGTGAATCCTAAAATTCTATCCCTAACCAAGCTAAGGAAAGCAACAATCAATATATGAAAAGTACGTAATCAAGTAGCAATCAAAATGGAAATGTGCAAACAACGGCCTAATATTTGTCTCTAAGAACATTCAAAACTCTATAGTAATCAAGTAGTAATCAAATGGAAATGTGCAAACAACGGCCTAATATTTGTCTCTAGGAACATTCAACACTCTATAGTGAAGCCCTAGGGGGCTTGTTTAATTAGAGCACAATTTTTTTCAAAGATATTTAAGAAAAACTACTCAACATTTAGTTTCTAAGCTTCTTCCTAATTTTAGAAAAAATATAAAAAATTTAATTAATTATTTTTTAAAAATAATTTTTTGAATATTTCGAATGGTTGAAAACAGTTGGTGGCTAAATCTATCGTCGAATAACCCACTCATGTGACTGTTTTTCATTCTTGTGCGAATACCTTTTTTTTTTTTTAACAAATTCGTCCTTGTGTGACTTTAAAATACTTTTTGAGAATTTTTCCGTCTCTAAAACGCCTTGTGTGAACCTAATAAATTAAGAAAACTGCCGTATAAAAGCACCACATGGTAAACTTGACACATCTTTGTGATGGTCAAGGGGATCAATATGCATTGGGAAAACAAACCTGTCGTTCCATTTAAGCAGTCATCTACCCTCTTTTAACTATATCTTTTGGGTAGGAAAAGATTTAAGTTAAAATTTATGAACCTCTCTCACGAAATTTTTAAGTAATCTCATAAATCACATAAAATTGAGGATCGAGTTATTTGGCCAAACATGAGATATTCACATTTCATGATGCAGCGAATCGAATTTGTGTTGTGCGTTTAACCTACACATATAACTCCGTTCCTTATCCCCTAAACCAATTTCATAGGTTTAATTCAGAGATACGGTCTCAACTTTGCTTCCAGTTCTAGCTGACCTAAAGTCGTGCGGCGTATTTAGACGATAAAGCCTAGACAAAAATGACATAAGGATTTATCCTCCAAGGTTCTGAATGAAGGAGGAAAATGACGGAGATCATGACATCTTCGAGAATTGACCAGCAGGGTTCAAATGTTAGCTTCGAAGATTGGGTGGTTTCGTGTTCTTTTTTATTTTTTTGGAAAATACCAAGCACTGGGCCCAATAATACCACTTTTAATCCTCTATTTTAATTAATCCCACTATACATCCACCGACAAAATCCCATTGATAAAATTAATGCCTATTTGTCCTCCATTAAAAAATGACCACCTTACTCCAGTTCCTCACCAAGGTGCGCCTATTGGTAAATGAGTCACCCGTCTTTCATAAGGTCCATGAGTGCGATTCATGCCATGAGTGAATCTCTAAACGGCTCTGTTGTGTTGCCTAGTCGTTGATATCTCCTGAGAGGAGATTAACTAGCAATCTTATTGATAGGCCTGCAGTGACAAGCCCGATGAGTGCGCTAGATAGATATTGGCAATGATGATGGTCACAATCATTGGAAAATTTTGGAAAGGTATCTATAACATTCTAAGTGGATAAAAGGATTTCGGAAGATGACGGGTGACAATTGGGTGAATAAATGTTTTATTTTGAGGTGGTAGGAGGTGTCCAAACAAAAGAGCGAGAATGCAAAGATGTACTTTGAAAATAGAAAATGGAAAGTGGTATTAAGATGAAAAGTCACGATGGTTTCTGATATTCTTTATTTATTTTTATATTTTACCCTAAAGTCGGCGACCTTTTATTTGGGTCATGGTTTGCTTCACGAGAGAGGCATGCGACCCTTTCATTTGAGTCACGGTTTACATCACGAGAGAGGCATGCGACCCTTTCATTTGAGTCACGGTTTACATCACGAGAGAGATGCCTTGCCACTGCAGCGACTTGACTTCCGCTGTGGCGTGCGTCATCAAATGTCAGTTCGCCAATATCCATGAAAGGATATGAGAGTAAAAATTTGTCCTCGAGTTGGCCTGAGAAATTGCTTTTATGTCAAACTGTCTGATAAGAATGTAACTTGAGAAGCCACTTGGGGGAAAGGTTTCATATTCAGCAACCATCATGTCTATATACCATAGTTTTAAGTAACTTGAAATTAAGGAAGTCTATTTAAGGGAAATAAAATCAAAATGCGTGTAGGCATGTTAGGGATGATAACTAGTGTGGCCACATTTCGGAGTTGAAGAAAATCTAATTTCCTCGGGTGCGCTTCATTTAGCTGGCTATTCACATACTTTAGGAGTAGAGATTTTGAAGATTTCGAGCCATTTTGGCAATAACAAGATCGATAAAAGCACAATAGGCTTATCAGCTCCCATAGGAGACAACGACCATTCGCTATTATGATGTCTGACGTCTTAAGTTGAGAGATAAAGAAATTTTGACATATGAAATTTGGGCGCAAAATCCCAAAGAGATTAGAAAAATTTAAGTGAAAAGAATTTACTGTTTGGTTTTGTTACAAATACACTAGATGAACGCAGGTATGGACTCAAAGAAATAGTGAGAAATACAATTTAGTACATCTGTCAAAGGAACCCGCTGATAACGCACAGCTAAATCACTTAAATGTGTACAGGCTTTCATAATTTCTTTCAAAGAGAAGTGTCAGGTGTATGCTCACAATTGTTAACAATTTCTTGAGGAAGGCTTTGGTGCTTTCGCTAGGCACAAGCTTAAACTAGTCACAGTTAGCAAGTTCTCTCATGTTCCTTCATTGGAAACTTAATTCTTGTGATCTTACTCTAGCGTGAGTTCTTCCCTCACCTCTTTTGAATGTGCAGTAATCTTTTTTATGTGCAGTAATAGTCGTGGAACAAGTGTCCATCGGAATCATGAGTGTGAAACTCACGTTCATCGTTAGACCATGTGAGTTTTATGTGGGGCTTATCTCATTTAACAATGTATGCGAGCTTTGGAGTCATATATTAAACTTTTGGTGGTTGTTTCGCCACGTGATTATAATTTTTTTGTTTTGTCAATTACAAGGACATAACGCCACGTAGGACTCAAAGAAAAGGGGGTTTCCAACTGCTACGATCACGGATGCTTCTTTGTTCGTCGAAGCCGCCATTAATTACCCACGTTGCATCAGCCCAAAAAAATCTAGAAGAATTATAAATGAAAGATGAATGACCCAAGTTTTTGCATATCGCGTGACGTTTTGAAGCTGTTTGGCCGCCAACGGGTATAAGCATTTCGCATTTAGAAAATGGTAAGATCCTCGTACAAGTAAGAACCGCACATGCTAGTGGAAAATCTACGCGGTCATTAGTCATCAGGTTCGGCAAAAATACAGTTTCAGCACATGCCAGTTCTACTCTTCAATATCGACGTGAATGTCAATTTGGCCACTCAACCTTATGTTAGCATAGGTCCGCGGCCGAGATTGGCCACCTTTGCTTTGTCACTTCTTATTACATGTTTTTAAGTTAATTCTGTTATCGCGTTTTGCCATACACATATATGCATAGTATGCGGAAAATTGTCCAAAAAGTTATAAACCTATTGCACTATTACTAATTCAGTCATAAACCTTTTAATTGTGCCAATTCATTCTTAAACATTTTCGCGTTTTGCTAATTGAGATCATTCGGTCAATTTTGGCAAGAAATCGTTGACGTGGACACTGACTGTCCTACGTAACACGACCAACACTGAAGTTGACAATTTTTAATAATGTTGTAATAATTTTTTCGAATTTCTTTATTAATTTTCCCTTTTTTTTCTTTTCTTCTCTTTTCCTTCTTTACTTTTTTCCTTTTGTTTTTCCTTTTCTCTTCTTTCTTTTTTTTTTCTTTTTTCCTTCCGCCAGCCATTGCTAGGCTTCATTGATGGTTGGCGGAGGTCACTAACCTTAGGCGAGGGTTGCCCTCGCCGATCCCTGGTGAGGGCGGCCCTCATATGAGGCCAGCGGGGAGGCCCACAGAGAAAAACAGAAAAGAAGAGAAAAGGAAAAAAAAGAAAAAAAGTAAATAAGGAGAAGATAAGACAACAAAAAAGGGAAAAAATTAATAAAAAAATTCGAAAAAATAATAAAATATTATTAAAAATTATTCACTTCACCGTTGGTCATGTCACGTAAGATGACCGGCGTCCACATCAACAATTTTTGCCCAAAATTGACTAAATGGACTCAATTAACAAAATGTGAGAAGGTTGGGATTAAATTGATACAATTAAAAGATTTATGATTGAATTGATAAAAGTGTAATAAGTTGAGGATTTTATGGACAATTTTTCCCATGGTATGGGGCGGCATCCTTGGCCACCCTCCTTGTCTTTGATCCAATTCTATCTTCACTTTGGACCATGATAAATTGTTTCAGCAACATACCACATTAAAGTGTACCAAAAAGCAAAAGCTAAACAAAACTCTTTAACTAGGGTGAAAGACAAAAAACTTCCTTTGGATCCCTCATCGGGATTTTGGTTGGTTTGCCCAAACATAGACTTATTAACATTTTATGGTGCAGTGTATTGAATTTGTGTTTTACGTTTGATCTACACATATAAATCCATTCCTTATTCGCTAAACCAATTCCACGTGTTATGAGACAGGGTCTCAACTTTGCTTCCAACCAATTGAATACATTAGGCTAATCGAAAATAGTTGCATCCCAATCCTAGCTAACCCAAAATCGTGCGGCGCATGTAAGTCGCAAGCCTAGACAAAAATGACATAGGGATATATAGTCCAAGGTTGTGAATGAAGGAGAAAAATGACGGAGATCGTGACATCTTTGAGAATTGAGCAACAAGGTTCCAATGTTAGCTTCTGCAGGGTCATTTTGTCCACGAAAACTAATTTGACCGAAAAGGCACATGGGACCGGTTTAACTAGTTTCATGTTCTTTTTTCACATTTGGCCTCAATGCCACCTATAATCCTCTACTTTTTAAAATATCATTTTGTATCCTCTAACAAAATGTCATGAACAAAATGACCAAATTGCCCTCCATTGAAAACCAACCTTGCTTCAACTCACCCAACACAAGCCTTCACCAAGGTGGTTGGCCTAGTAGTAACAGGGTCACTTGCCTTGCCTTTCATGAGGTCATGAATCTGATTCATATCGTGAATGAACTTCTGAACAACTTGACTGTGCTGCTTAGTTGTGACGTATCTCGTGTGAAGAAATTTCCTAATTGCTATCATTTATTTAGTTTGGTTACGGTAACGGGTTCGCCAAGTGGAGACCTTCGGGTCATGGGCGGTGCGAAGTAGATATTGCTCAAACGAAACATTACGGTAGTGGGTATGGACTTACGGTAATGCCTAGAAGATGTTGCTAGCGCTAGTCGTTCATCTCCACCCTTTTTACTTATCAAAAAAAGGGTAAATGACACAAAAGGTTCATGAACTTTGGCTCAATATGTAATGTAGTCCTTGAATTTTAAATTTATTTAATGTAGTTCTTGAACTTTAGCCCAATGTGCAATGTAGTCTCTGAACTTTTATTTGTTCAATGTGGTCCATGAACTGTTGGTACAGTTCAATTTAGTCCTTAAACTGTATGAAAATATTCAATGTTGTTCCTGGACTTAAATTAATAGAAGGATTATATTGAGCATTTTCTTACAATCCAAAGACTAAATTAAATATGTACTAAAAGTTCATGGACCACGTTAAACAAATTAAAAATTCAAAGACGACATTTACATTTGGCTAAAGTTTAGGGACCACATTGAACAAATTTAAAGTTGAGGGACCACATTGCACATTGGACCAAAGTTCAGGAATTATTTGTGTCATTATTCCTAGAAAGAAAAAAACATTCCAAGACAAACCCGTATTTTTAACTCTCCGGCCCACTTCAAGCCTTAGCCTCTAGCCTCCTCCACCCACCACCACTGGCCATCGTTGGACGCGTTGGCCGCCTGTTCTTGAGGAGCTGCCACCCTTCTCCAAGCTTGCGCCCCAAACTCTTCCTCCTCTTCTCAATGGGGCAGCAGTGGAAAGGCGACGATGATGGCGGCCATGAGGACAGCGGTGGCAACGACTGTAGGTTAAAGGTTTGAAAAGTAGATGTTGAGTTTACTCTGTGGAGGGATAGGTTTGGGAAGATTACTGCGGTATTTTAGGGACGAAAATGATAACTTGGTAAATAAAATTTTTTTTTGTCGAAAAATAAATGTTTATTTTGAGGTGGTACGTAGTATCTAAACAATATAGAGAATGGAAAGTGGTGTTGATTTGAAAACTCACCGTGGTTTTCGGTAGTTTTCTTATTTTTTATTTTTGACTCTAAAAGCCACTGCCATGTCATCTCAGCCAGGGTCTAAATCACATGAGAGTTGCCTGCATTGACTTGACTTTTGCTGTGGCGTGAGTATCAAATGTCAATTCTCCCATATACCTCCGAGA
>CM062220.1:10520778-10875708 GCA_031216235.1 Syzygium jambos
AAGTGTATTATGTTTGAAATTAACAGTCCCTTATGGCTAGCAATCTTGGACTAGGTATTATCAAGGCATAGAGAAACACTAGACCTCCCTACCTTGATGGGAAAGACTATGATGTCTGGAAAAACAAAATGAAAGCTTTCACCAGATCCACTGATCCTTTGATGTGGAAAGTTGTGCAAAATAGAGTCAATCCTACACCTAGAGCAACTGCCACACCTACAAGCTCCAACATAGGAAAAACAAATGAGAAAAGAACTCCAGAACCTACAATTACTCCTACAGAGTTGGCCAAAAATGAAGCATTATATGCTAAAGCCTTTTACTCTCTTTATTGTGCTTTATCTCCTGCTAAATATAATTGTATATCTTCATGTGAAACAATAAAAGAGATATGGGACAGACTCCATGTAACCTTCATAGAGTCAAGGAAACAAAGACAAATATCCTCCTTGGCAAATATAAATCCTTCAAGATGAAGCCAGAATAATCAGTTACCAACAACTTCAACAAATTCATTGATGTCACCAATGGACTTTCATATCATGGCAAACCAATCTCAGCTAAGAAGAAAGTCACTACAAAAAAACGAATTTTTTTCAACTAATTTTTCCAACGAAAAATTCTGGGAAATTCGTTGTCCAACAAATTTTCCAACGAAAAAAAAATTCGTGGGTAATTCGTCGTCGGAAAATTTTCCAACAAAAAATTTTAATTTTCGTTGGAAATTTGTGACGAAAATTTTTTCGTTGGAAATTTCGTTGGTAAATTAGTGGCTAAATTCCTTGGAAAATTCGTTGGAAAATTCGTCGCTAATTATTTGTTGGAAAACTCGTGGCAAAATTCATTGGTAATTATTCGTGGGTAAATTCGTGGATAAAATTCCTTGGAAACTTCGTTGCAAATTTTGTTGCTAATTATTCGTTGGAAAAGTCGTGAAAAAATTCGTCGGTAATTTAAATTACCGAAAAAACAAGAGTTTTGCAATGAATTTTCCAACGAAAAGTTTGGAAAAATTCGTTGGAAAACGAATTTCCAACGAAATTAGCGACGAACAAAAATTCGTTGATAGTTCGTCGTCGCAAATTTTTGCTACCAAAAATTTAAATTTTCGTTGGTAATTTGCGACGAAATTTTTTCGATGCAAAATTCGTTGCAAAATTGATTGGAAAATTCGTTGCAAAGTTCGTTGGAAGATTCGTTGCTAATTATTCGTTGCAAAAATCGTGGCAAAATTTGTCGGTATTTTTTTGTGGTAAAATTCTTGGCAAAACGAATTTCCGACAAATTAGCGACGAAAAAAAATTCGTCGCTAATTCGGCGTCGGAAATTTTTCGCACCAAAAACTTTTAATTTTTCGCGGTAATTTGCTACGAAATTCAAATTTTCGGCATAGGTGGTTTTTTTCAATTTTGTGGCAAATTTCGTAAGAAATTTCCCACGAAATTGAAAAACCCGGTATTTTGGCACGAACAAAAAAATTCGTCTGAATTTTTTTTTTTGCAAATTTTGGCAACGACCGCCCGCAGCGGCTGCGTTGGCTTGCGCTCTGGTCCCCCCACAAAGGGATCAGAGTTCAAACCCCAGCGTAGTCGTTAGGGATTCTTAAGTGTGACGCCGTGGTGATGGGTCCTGCGCTAGCGTCACTCGAGGACTAGTCGTACATCACCGCCGGTTTATAGCTAAGTCATCGCTTGCCGGTCGCGCGGACACCTCGATTATCAAAAAAAAAATTTGAATTTTGGTTGGTAAATTTGAATTTTCGTTGATAAATTTGAATTTTCGTCGGAATTGCGGCCGCGACCCCCCCGGAATCGCGGCCGCAACCCCCCCGCCCGCCGAAATCACGACCGCGACCGTGCCCCCCCGGAATCGCTGCCGCAATCCCGAGTCTTGCGAGGGAACTTTTCCCGCCATCTCTCTCTCTCTCTCTCTCTCTCTCTCTCTCTATCAGACGCTCAAAACCCTAAATCCTCGTCGCGCTCCTGCAGATCCATGGCGGAAACCCCAAAGAGGATCCACACGCCTCGGAAGCAGAAGCAATCGCCCTCGACCCTCCACCTCGAGCCCTCGGCCTCGCCGATCTCCTTCGCGCCCCGTACCCCGCGGTCCGCCGCCGCCCCTCTCCGCCGATCCGCGCGGCTGACGCCCCTCTCCCCAGACGACGGAGGAGGCCGCGATGCGGGGACGCCCTCGAAGTCTGCCGGCTCCGACGAGGACAGCATAAGGGGGACAATGAGGGCCTTGATTTGCTCCTTCTCGGCGTCGGGGATCGGGGTCGAGGAGGCGGCTGGGGCGGCCTCGGCGTCGGCGCCGGCGGCGTCGTGGGGGGTAGGCGAGGAGGCCCAGTGGACGCGGAGGTGGTTCTTGAAGTTGACGGTGACGGCCTGGCGGATCTGCTCGTCGATGGAGGGCTCGGCGACGAGGCGGAGGACGGCGAGGGCGTAGCTGGGGCGGTCGGCGGCGTCGGCGAGGGAGAACTCGGCCTGGCGGCGAGGGGCGGGGGAGGGGGAGAGGGTAAAAAACTTGTAATTTTTCTGGCGACGACCGGACCCCCGACGAATGAGGAAGAAGCTATGGAGGAGGACAAGACCCACGAGAAACCAGCGCCAGTAGGTGAGATTTTTTGAATGAAGAAGAAGCTATGGAGGAGGGTGCGCACAGAGCCTTTCCAGCAGCAGTGGCGCTTTGGGGGGAGGGGATTTTCCAACGAATTTCGAACATATTAGGAAAAAAGCCATTTTTTGAAATTCGTTGGAAAATTCGTGGCAAATTTGCCACGAATTTTCCAACGAATTTCGAACATATTACCAAAAATTCCTTTTTTTTAGAGTTTGTTGAAAAATTCGTGGCAAATTTGCCACGAATTTTCCCACGAATTTAAAAAATGCCTAATAATACCGGGTTTTTTTGAATTCGTCGCAAAATTCGTTGGAAAGTAGCGACAAAAAAATTTTCGTTGAAAATTTCCAACGAATTTTGCGACAAAATTAGTACATGTGGATCTTTCAAATTCGTTGCAAAATTCGTGGGAAATTTCTAACGAATTTTTCCACGAATTTCAATTTTCCGGGCAATTATTTCGGTGTGTACAATTTTTATTGCAAAATTCGTTGGAAATTTTCAACGAATTTTTCCACGAATTTAAAAAATGCCTAACAATACCGGGTTTTTTTGAATTCGTCGCAAAATTCGTTGGAAATTGCCAACGAAAATTTTTTTGTCGCAAAATTCGTCGGAAATTAGTGACGAAAAAATTTTCGTTGGAAATTTCCAACGAATTTTGCAACGAAAATTTTTTCGTCGCTAATTTCCGACGAATTTTACCTTTTGTTGGAAAATTTGTCGCAAATTTGCGACGAAAATTTTTTCGTCGCAAATTTTCGTGGCAAAAATTCAATTTTTTTGTAGTGAGTAAACAAAGTTCTACGGGGACTCTTAAAAGAATGGAACAATATCAAAACATCCATTCGAAAAGCACAAAGGATCAAGCCCATCAGCGTTGACGAACTCATTGAAACTCTCATGTCCTATGAAGCTGAATGTATTAATGATGAAGATGATTCCAAAGGTAAAAAGTCAATTGCTTTAAAGTTTAACATCCATGACTCAGGTGATACAGATTCGTAGGAAGATGAAGATGAAGATGATGAGGAGCTGGCTTTGATGGTAAAGAAATTCAGAAGAATGGCCAAAAGGAAAAGAAACTTCAATGGAAGGAAGCAATTCAAGGAATCCAAATCAAAAAGACCCTTCACTAATAATGTAGAAGGTAAGGATGTAATTTGTTTTGAATGCAGGAAACGAGGCCACATTAAACAAAACAGCCCACTTCTAAAGAAGAAGAAAGGCAAGTTGAAAAGACAAAGAAAGTTTAAAGGCAGAAACTTGGAGTACCATTGAGCGTGTGGAAAGCGATGAGGAGGAATATGGACATATATATGTTTAATGGCCAATTCAAATTATGAAGAAGAAATCGAGGTAAATCATCTTGAGATCCTGGATGAAGTAATAGACTATTTTGATGAATTATGTTTAGAATTTAAATTTGCTCTTCCATTGATCTCTTAGTTAAAGAAGGAAAATTCAAGGTTGAGGCAATATGATTTTTCTCAAATGAAAAGATTGGATTTCTACAAAAGGAATTTTTGCAAGTCAAACATGATGGGCAAGAACTCTGGATCTTTAGCATAGAGTTCTTTCATCGAATTGAAGCCAATGGCCCTAGAGTCCATAGCAATGAGCATTTAGTATGTCTAAACTTGAGCTTGTGTTGGCCACTTATCTACTTGAGAGTATCATGATCAAAATGTAGAACAAACCGCTCGGGCTTCAAGTAGTGACTCTAGTGATTATGAGCCTTTACAATAGCATAGAACTCCATGTCACGAGTAGAATTGTACCTCCTTGACCCCTTGTTAGTTTTTCACTGAAATATGCAAGAGGCCATGGGGCTTGGGTGAGAATTGCCTCGATGCCTCGATGCCGGCTCCACTTGCATCGTATTCAACCTCAAACACTTTATCAAAGTCTGGAAGGGTAGGGACAAGAGACTCACCAAGTTTTTGTTTTATAATTTAAAAGGTATCATGGGCAGTCTTAGTCCATTGGAAAGTTCCTTTCTTCATGCATTCCTTAATGGGAGCCATGACGGTGCATAAATTCTTACCAAACCATCCGTAGAAAGAAGCAAGTCCATGGAAGCTCCTTACATTGGAAATCGATTTTGGGACTGGACAAGTCTTTATTACCCCCAACTTGGAATGAGCGTTAGAACCCATCATTGGAAACTATGTAACCCTAAAATATGATGCCTGTTGAAAATAATTCGCACTTCTCCTTTTTTCCATAGAGCCTCTGCTTTCTAAAGTCTTCAAAGAGCTGTCTTGAATGAGATACATGCTCCATCTCATTCCTACTATACACGAGAATGTCATCAGAATAATTGACTACAATTTGTCCAATAAAGAGACGAAGGACCTCATTCATGAGCCTTATAAAATGTGCTAGGAGGATTCGACAAACTGAATGGCATGACTAGTTGAGTTTTGAAGGTTGTTTTCTGTTCAGCTCCTTTGTTCATTTGGATTTAACGATAACTACTGTTGACACCTATTTTTGATTTGCCCAAAATTAATTATGCAAAATTTAGGAATTAATTTTTTAGTTCCTAAAACAAAAAAATATCTCTATTTAAATGCATTGCATGTAGAAATTAGGCATATTTGTGTTAATATGGTCTATTAAAATGTTTTTTTAAGGAAAAAAAAAATCGAGTCGGGCCGGGTCGGGGCAGGGCCGACCCGGCCCTTTTCCTTTTTTCCCTTTCGCGGGCCCAAGCCCTCTTCTTTTCTTTTTTTCTTCCGCGTGGGCTTCCTCCTCAGGCCCAACTCGCCATTTCTTCTTTTTTTCTCTCGCGCGCGACTGGGCCTAGCCCAGCCCAGCCCACTGCTTCTCCTTCTTCCCCACGCGCGACCGTCGCTGTCCACGCTCTCTCGCCCCTGTTCGCCCCTGCTTCGCGTCGTCACGCGCGACGCACGGCGGCGCCGCCCCTCGTCATCGTCGTCAGCAGCCCAGAGGAAGGCCGAGCGACCACGCCGACGGGACTGGCATTAATTGCCAGTCCCGTCCTCCCCGGGATTCCCGGACCTCCCCCCTCTCTCCTTCCTCTGCTCTGCTCCGTCTGCGCCTACCCCCTGCACCGGCCTAATGGCTGCGAGTCGCGGCCAGAGTAGGCCGGTGCAGGCCGTCGTCACCGCATACGCAACGGAGCAGAGCAGCATCGTCACCGTCGTCGCTGCCTATAAAAGCCGAGGAGAGAGAGAGAGGCCCCGGTTGGCAATTTTGAGAGAGAAACAGAGCAGGGAAGGAGAGAGAGAGAGACCGGGAGAGAAATAGAGAAGAGAGAGGGGCCTGGAGTCCCAGCCGGTCTCGCCGTCTCCAGCAAGCTGACCGGCGACGCCCGGAGCACCCCTCCGGCCATTTTTGAGAAAGAAACAGAGGGAGAGAGAACCGGGAGAGAATACAGAAAGAGAGGGTGAACCGAGGTCACGCCAGAGCCAAAGGCGAACCAGGAGAGGTCGTCGACGCCCTCAGACCCGCCGGAGACCATCCAGACGCGCTGACGACCGGTGAGCCCCCCGGCCGAAAACCGCCCCTGTTTTCCCCTGTTTTTGTGCTCGGTAGGGCCGGGACTCGCGCCGGCCGTGTCGCGCGATTCCCGGCCCATGCCGTCGCCGGTCCCGGTCCCTAATCTCAGTAGGGAACGAACCGAGGCCGTCGGAGCCGACCCAGTCCCCGGAAGAGGTCGAAAGCCTCCGTTTTTCCCCGCGCGTGCCAGATGTTCGACAAAATGCCTCAGTGGATGCCGGTTTTAATTCGACCGCCGGCCGGTGAACGGCGGTCCTACGGCGACTCAGGTGAGTGGTATAGCTTGAAGGCGGTCCTAGGGGAACGATTCGGGGGCGGCGCCGGCCTAGGTCGGCCGGCGGACGGCCAATTTTGGCCTTGCCGGCGACTCTCCCCGCGGGTCTGTTAAATTCGGGTCAGACCCGACCCGAATCAGCCGATCCGACCCGGGTCAACTCCCGGGTCGGATCCGTTGACTCGGGTCGGTTCTGATCCGACCCGAGTCAACTCCCGGGTCGGATCCGTTGACCCGGGTCGGATCCGACCCGATTCGGATCATCAGATCCGACCCGGTCCACTCCCGGGTCGGGTCCGTTGACCGGGTCGGCTCTGACCGATCCGGATCCGACCCGACCCGACCGGTTTTTCTATCTTTATTTTTATTTTATTTTTAAAAAAATATTAAAAAATTCAAAAAAAAAATTTCAAAAAAAAAATCAAAAATAATAAAAAAAGGTTTTTATTTTCCTTTTTTTAATTAAAAATAAAAAAAATAATATTTTCAAAAAATAATAATATTTTCGTTTTTTTAAAAAAAAATCAAAAATCAAAAAAAAATTCCGAAAAAAAAAAAAAAAAATTTCCTTTTCATGTATGACTTATCTGAGTGTTTTAATCCTTTATAATTATGCATGTGTTGTTTTATTTAAATTCAACAAGTTTGAAATCGCGTGGTAGTATGTTGCATGTTTTATTATTACCGTCGCGTTGTTATTATGCATGTTTTTTTAATACAATTGCATGAACTGTTGTGTTTTGAATGTCATTTGGCTTAGTTAGGGCTAGAACCATAGGTTGCATGACTGCTAATCATTTCTGATTATGTACTCGCTTGATCACCTCACATGTTAGGAGAAAGGTCCTAAAATCAATCCAAACTGCTTGACAAACATTTTCAAGAAATGAACAGGGTAGAAAGGTACCGAAAGGGCATTAGTTATCCAACTAATGTAACCAAGTCCCCGAATTCGGTTAATCTCTGGTTCGTAGGAATAGGGTGATTCTCCCATCACCTTATTTGGGTTTCTAATCAACCCACCTCAAATCGATTAGTGGCGACTCCTTGGTATAAATCATTTGCATGTTAAATATTTAAACCTTAAGTTGCGATATGGTATGGGCTTGGGAGAGCCCGAGTTAAGTCCTAAACCTAGACTTAGGACGTACCAGGCGAGCCCCCCTGCTTTTTGCATGTTGTCCAAATAGGGGCTCGGGAGTTCGGTCGCGACAGACTGGCGACTCCACTGGGGAGTTGCGTTTTAAAAGTGGACTTAAGCCAAATTTTCACCATGTTCAAAATAATTTTTGGCAACAAGGATTCCAGGTATGAGCCTGACGTTAAGGTGTTATTTGTTCTTGCAGGTTCAAATTGATTGTTTATAAATTCTTGTGCATGCTTTAATGATTTAGCACTACACTATTGCACACACAACCACGCTGCCGGACCTGGGCCGTAATAGGACATTTTAGGATGGTGTTAAGAAAGATACGACCTCGAACGCGAGCCCGCGATGTAGAGGTTGCCTTTCTTTTCCCCGAAATTTATTTCTAAAAAATCGTAAAGAAATATCTTTAGCCGCTATTCGCGTGACTATAAGATATTCCTTTCGATTTGGCCGAGATTAAAAGGACTTGACACCAACGCGAGACTGCGATGGTCAGGCACCCTTTTGATTTCATTTTGCTGAGCCGGTCTAAAATAGAAATCGAACCTCACTCCTCATGTGTATGTTGTTGTGATTGCCATGGTTCAAGGAAAGGTATATATTCTATCCCTTCTCATTTTATTATGTAGCCTATTAATTCAATTGATTTGTTATTAATAGGCCACCAGTTGATTGCATTCTATACACGATGGGAAAAACTGATGCCCAATTTGTCCCTGTTCCTAAGAAAATTTCTGGCATGGTGGGACCGACGAGACGAGGGATATGCTTATTGCGGAGCTTGTCCGTGAAAATAAGCAGCTCCGAGAAGACTGTAGTTTTCCCATCGTTTATAAAATGAGCATCCGGGAAGGGCGCCCTTTTTGTTAAAAGCCCCTTTTTGTATATTTCCCTAGTAATTATGTTCAGGGGTTTTGGTTTTCTTCCTTAAAAGTGTTTTTGGGTTGTACTAATGTTAATATAATTCGGGCCGCTTTTTATGCTTTAAATAAAATTTTTTGCGTTTCAATGACACCACCGCGGCCTTCGGCCCAGTGGTATCCGGGATGTAAGCGTAACGGTCCGAGGCGACCGGGGTTCGAACCCCGGGGACGCCGCCTGTAATGTTGATATTAATAAAAACCCTTTTTGCTTATTTTTTCTTTGCAAATAAAGAAAATATGGGATAATATTATGACTAGGTCATAAATGATTCTTTGTCGGACATTATACTCATTTATTTCAACGTTTTCCCCGGTCGTTACAAAAAATGGCCGAAGAAAATGCCCGTCTCAATAAAATGGAGATCGAAATGAAGCAAGTCTTCGCCTTTCTTCAACAGCTCTCAAAACAAGTGGAACACCTGTCAGTCCGCTTAGACCAACTCACCGTGACTCCACTTCACTATCCAAGACCAGCGGTGATGATTCAAATGGAGCCCTCCAATGTCAACCCAAAGGGTAAAGATATCATAGCTGATAATGTCCACAAGTCCCCTGATCCTAAGGAATTGAGCACCCTATGCCCAAAGTTCATGCAACATGAACAATGCGAACCCAGTATCTCTCCATCACAAAAGAGAAACAGCCGGAGACAGTTCACTCCCCTCCCAGGATCTCCGTCTCAGATGCTGGCAATACTCCGGAGGAAGAGACTGCTTTTCACTGAACCAAAGCGACCTAATCCTGAGAGCTTTTCAAATTACAATCCGTCTAAAAAGTGTGATTATCACATGGGCGAGGTGGGGCATTCAACTGATGGGTGCTATACTCTCAAGCACCGAATTCAAAACCTGCTGGACACCGAGACTTTCTCACTCCAGACTGGTGAAGGGAATGGGTGCAAACCCACTTGAGTAGAACTCTTCTCATCTTTTCTGCATGAATCCCTGAGAAAGGGACTATTCTTGTACTTTGTTTTTTATCGTCATTTCTGCGGGAAGAAATGTCTTTTTGAACTCTCTCTATCCTGAGATTGTAAATATATGTATTGTGAATAAATAATGTTTTGAGGGCATGAGGTGGTATACCAAACCGGCCCGTTGATGATATCCAGTCATGTAAAGGAAAGTGTTCTGAGGCCCGGGCTTCCTCATGCTTCTTTGTTTCTAAGCTTTTGAAAATAAAACAAACGTTTTATCATTTTTCAAAAGGACCAAAAAAGAACAGTGGTGGAAAAACCTGCATACTCATAGCCTTGTTTGTTTTTCTAACTCGCTCATTTCGTGTCTCAGAGCATATTCCTTTTTGATTTGTTATTACAAAAGGGACATTTGGAAATGGCACAAACTGAAGAGTACATCAAACCCTTATGATGCTAGCGGACCAACTCATTTGATAGGGGCATCCGAGCAAGGATCAGCCAACCTTCAAAATGAAATGTGGGGCAAATCTCATCACTTCTAGTGTGAGATATCAATTCCAGAGAGTCAGAGGGAGTGCTGAGCATTCCTTGACACCATGATGAGAGAAACATCATTTCGTACAAAAGTCGGGGACAGATCAAGAAAAGATTACCCCTTTTGGAAAGAAAAAGGTACGTCTTATTCCTAAACAAATTTTGAAAATGACATTCCATCCCTTTTCTTTTGCAGATAATGAAATGGGGAATATGCTAGACCATGACGTGCTAGCAAGCCGGATGGAGCACCAATGTTGGGATCTCTCAAATGAAGCATGACGAAAAAGTGCTTAATTGGAAGAGTAGACTAGGGGGCATACAGTCCCCCAGTCCATCAAAAAGGGTGTATTTCGTTCCTAAAGTTCATCCACTTTAGTATAGAAATGACACATTCTTTCCTTTTATGTAGGACAAATTTGAATACAGATTCTGTACAAGCATCTGGAAAGGACTTTGCATATGACAAGATAGAGTCAATTCTAGTCCCACCAATCATGGAGGTCTTGACGTCAGTCATGCCCACATCAGTCAAAGACCTTTAAAGTGGAGATTAGCTTTGCTGCGAAGATCCCCATGTAAGCAATTGCACATACCCTGTGCATGTCGGGAATCAAAGGATTTTTCGAGAAATGCCTCAGCATGCCAGAATCGCGTTGGCACAGCATGTGCCGACAATAGGAATTTCCAATTGAAGGCACCCCTAATCATAGGGGATCTCATTCGAGCTTCAAGACCAAGAACATGGAGAAGCAGATTGAGACTGAGAAGGCTGGACAAAGTAAAGAGGAGAAAAGACTCTACTAGCTTTGAAGGCAAAATGGAAGAAGGGTAAACTGTATCGTTCTCAATTTACCCTCAATCATCTCACTTCTAACATAAGCTTATGTTTTGTCAGAAGGGGATTATCGACATCCGAGAGAACTCTAGATGTTGTCAATCTAATCTCAAATGAAAGGAATCACAAAGGGGTAACGTTGTATCGTTCCCAATTCCTGTTTTTTAAAGAACCGTTCATTAACACGGTCTTTCCCATTGCCTTGCAGATTTACTTCACCATTGCAGTACAGGTAAGTATCTCTGTCTCTAAAAACTTTTCTCATAAAAGTACAAAGAAGCAAAGAAAGAGGAAACATGTTAAAGCAAATGAATGCTTAACCTTTCTCAAGTGCATTGCATGTCTTTTGGAAAGAATCTTGCATGGTAATTTTTCCTGTTTAAATCACCAATCCCCCCGTGAAAATTGTGACAATTCGACAAAAGGTGTTGAACTGCTCCAATGTATTGAACGAGGTGTGTCAGGATGACGAGAGGCAATCCTTAATCTATACACATTCTCAAGTACCAAACTCTTGCAAGATGAGTGAAAGAGTTTCATTTCTACGAGGTAAAGGGATTTCTCGCATAAGGTACGGTAGCCAAAATGATGAGAGGCAGTTCATTTCTCTGCCCCATACACTACCATTAATCCTTTGCTTAACCATTTTTGAGCCCACACACTCGGAGGTTCTTTTCAAATTACCCCTGTCAAGAACCACCCCACATTGGAGCAGCTTGAGGTAAACCAGCCTCATAGGATGGATTCAAACTCAGAGGAAACAAGAAAAACATCATTTCCTTCCGGTCATCGCCCCCTGGCTTCGACCTCGTTGTTTTCACGGAACCCGCGGTCCTCAACAGAGTCCTCCAAGATCAGCACACCATCGACAACCGGACAGTCGAGGCTAAGAGGGCTTTGTCAAGAGAGAAGCAGCAAACTAATGCTTGTCCAAAATGCCAATATCTTATTGATAACAGTGATGCAAGACAAGAGGGATGAGGAGTTTGTAATATCTAAAATTTTCTATGATCATCAGCTGCAACAGCTCACACAAGGTGAAAAAGATGAATAGAAATTTTCTTGCTCTCACTTGCATTAATTTTTGAGTGTTTTTATTGCAAATGAACTCTCATGATAATTTAAGTGCCCTAGATGACGAAGAGCAGTTCTTCTTCTATCCCATACACTTATATCCCTTGCTAGCCCAATTGAGCCGGCAATTTCATTTCGTACGAACCCAATTGGTGAGCATCCCCCACACTGGGGCAAGACAAAAGTCACCACAGTTTGAGCATCACGGTCTCAAGTACCGAATGAAGATGAAGACTCCAAAACATTGTTCTGTTCAACTTTGTTTAGGCTAGTCCTGACAACACCAAGAGAACAGCAAAAAAAGAAGCTGAAAAATAGGGGCATGAAAAAGCAGTGTGCCTGGTAAAAGCAAGGCCAATGCCCATGAATGAAGATCTATGGGCGTGATGAAAGCGCTCTCAAATATCTCAAAGACATTAAGTGGTGAAGAATAGACAACCCCAAAGGGTTGAAACTTGAGTTCTTCTTCGATGTAAATTCCTACTTTAAGAACTCTGTCTTGACAAAGATCTGTCACATGATAGAGGAAAACGAACATATCCTTGAGAAAGCAATTGGGACAGAGATAGAATGGTATCCAGGAAAATGCTTGATGCAGAAGCTCCTCAAGAAAAAGTTGTCAAAGATGCTAAAACATAAGATTACCCAGGAAGTCTTCCGAAAGGATCTTGATGGTGAAGAAGAAGACTGGTGACAATGCCAAGAGGATCACCAATTCTCACCCTTACACACATTTTTGAGCCTAACGATCATTTCGTCCCTCAAACCAAGCCCATGTTACATCCCTCATGAAGTCTCTTCTGACTGGGGCATTTGAATTAACACGGGATTTCAAATGTTTATAAACAACGCTCGAGGAAGTGCGAGCAAGACTATTTTCTATCTCTTTTGCAGGGTTCTTGACTTGTAAACCCGGAGATAATTGCAGAATATTTTCTTTCATGGCCTCGACTCGGACAGTCTCCTTTGTTAAGCCATTGACCAAGCCTGCATTACGACCCTGAAGAAGACCTCTCAGATTGACAACGTCGTATCGCTTGCGAGAAAACTCAGACCCCTGTTGATGTGATAGCGGTCAGATTGAGAGTTTTCGACATTCCCGCATTAATGGTCGGGACAAACAACCCTTTTCAATGAGAGTGAGTGGAAAGTCCTTTCTGACTGAAAGTCCCTCGTTCATCATCTCGAGAAATTCCACCTTGTGAAAAAATTGTCTTGATTGACCCACGGTGGACTTTTGGTGATGCAAACATGGCAAAATCATCATGCATGAACTTACAAATGCATACTCTGGATTAGCTCAGCTTGTCTATCCTTGATGAATGCATGCATGTTTGTGCTAATCATCTTTGACAGTTCAGAGTTCTAATCCCCAGTGATAGAATACAAAAATTTGGGCGCCGGAGAAGCCCTCATTATCATCCCAAGGGAGATGCCCCGGAAAAGGTTGGTTATTCAACAGATGATACATCAAACCTTCGGGAATGTGCCCAGGTAAGTACATTCTACCCTTACCCAGTCCCAAAATCATCAGATTTCTTTTCAAACTACCCAGAAAGTAAACCGGGTATTCCTTTGAAAATGAAATGCATCTTGACTAGCTGGTCAAGATATTTCGTACAACACTCGAGAATAACCTCAGTTGTTTATTTCTCCAATGAATGTGTTTGTACAAAGAAAAACTTGTCTGACAGGAGACATGCCCTTAAGAGGCAGGAACATGTCCAGGTAAGTATGTTCTACCCATGCCTGGTTCCAAAAATCCATGTACCTATAATTGTTATGGTACCCTTTGAACATTGGATTGACCCCTCTATTCACCCTTTTGAGCACGGAACTGACTCCCTCTGTTCACATCAAATCCTTGGGCGAGGACCCTGAGGTGCTCATCGATGAGGTGCTCATCGTTTGAGTTTCCAAGACCTGCTGCCAGAAACCTAGCAGGCAATCAAATCCTTGGGCGAGGACCCTGAGGTGCTCATCGATGAGGTGCTCATCGTTTGAGTTTCCAAGACCTGCTGCCAGAAACCTAGCAGGCAATCAAATCCTTGGGCGAGGACCCTGAGGTGCTCATCGATGAGGTGCTCATCGTTTGAGTTTCCAAGACCCGCTGCCAGAAACCTAGCAGGCAATCAAATCCTTGGGCGAGGACCCTGAGGTGCTCATCGATGAGGTGCTCATCGTTTGAGTTTTCAAGACCTGCTGCCAGAAACCTAGCAGGCAATCAAATCCTTGGGCGAGGACCCTGAGGTGCTCATCGATGAGGTGCTCATCGTTTGAGTTTCCAAGACCTGCTGCCAGAAACCCAGCAGGCAATCAAATCCTTGGGCAAAGACCCTGAGGTGCTCATCGTTTGAGTTTCCAAGACCTGCTGCCAGAAACCCAGCAGGCAATCAAATCCTTGGGCGAGGACCCTGAGGTGCTCATCGTTTGAGTTTTCAAGACCTGCTGCCAGAAACCTAGCAGGCAATCAAATCCTTGGGCGAGGACCCTAAGGTGCTCATCGATGAGGTGCTCATCGTTTGAGTTTCCAAGACCTGCTGCCAGAAGCCCAGCAGGCAGACCGCCAAACCCTTGGGCGAGAACACCCAAGTACTTTGGCAAAACAAAATCCAGTCAGTCAAGGCGACCGAAGAAAGGTTCGGGTCCTCGACACACAATATCAACTATCTGGAATCACTCTACCCTTCGGCAAGGTAAGTAGCCCCAGGTAAGTTTTTATTTGCTTTAGCATGCATCATCTTATATTACATTATAAAAAATGGGACTCATGGTCTCGCCAAAAATAGCATTCATTGAACATGCATGGGCCAAATTTAGGTGTCATTTTATCTTTGAACGTAACCTCTGCGAGCTCAAACTCTGCGAGCTCACCTTCAAAGAGGGGCAGCTGTTGACACCTATTTTTGATTTGCCCAAAATTAATTATGCAAAATTTAGGAATTAATTTTTTAGTTCCTAAAACAAAAAAATATCTCTATTTAAATGCATTGCATGTAGAAATTAGGCATATTTGTGTTAATATGGTCTATTAAAATGTTTTTTTAAGGAAAAAAAAAATCGAGTCGGGCCGGGTCGGGGCAGGGCCGACCCGGCCCTTTTCCTTTTTTCCCTTTCGCGGGCCCAAGCCCTCTTCTTTTCTTTTTTTCTTCCGCGTGGGCTTCCTCCTCAGGCCCAACTCGCCATTTCTTCTTTTTTTCTCTCGCGCGCGACTGGGCCTAGCCCAGCCCAGCCCACTGCTTCTCCTTCTTCCCCACGCGCGACCGTCGCTGTCCACGCTCTCTCGCCCCTGTTCGCCCCTGCTTCGCGTCGTCACGCCGACGCACGGCGGCGCCGCCCCTCGTCATCGTCGTCAGCAGCCCAGAGGAAGGCCGAGCGACCACGCCGACGGGACTGGCATTAATTGCCAGTCCCGTCCTCCCCGGGATTCCCGGACCTCCCCCCTCTCTCCTTCCTCTGCTCTGCTCCGTCTGCGCCTACCCCCTGCACCGGCCTAATGGCTGCGAGTCGCGGCCAGAGTAGGCCGGTGCAGGCCGTCGTCACCGCATACGCAACGGAGCAGAGCAGCATCGTCACCGTCGTCGCTGCCTATAAAAGCCGAGGAGAGAGAGAGAGGCCCCGGTTGGCAATTTTGAGAGAGAAACAGAGCAGGGAAGGAGAGAGAGAGAGACCGGGAGAGAAATAGAGAAGAGAGAGGGGCCTGGAGTCCCAGCCGGTCTCGCCGTCTCCAGCAAGCTGACCGGCGACGCCCGGAGCACCCCTCCGGCCATTTTTGAGAAAGAAACAGAGGGAGAGAGAACCGGGAGAGAATACAGAAAGAGAGGGTGAACCGAGGTCACGCCAGAGCCAAAGGCGAACCAGGAGAGGTCGTCGACGCCCTCAGACCCGCCGGAGACCATCCAGACGCGCTGACGACCGGTGAGCCCCCCGGCCGAAAACCGCCCCTGTTTTCCCCTGTTTTTGTGCTCGGTAGGGCCGGGACTCGCGCCGGCCGTGTCGCGCGATTCCCGGCCCATGCCGTCGCCGGTCCCGGTCCCTAATCTCAGTAGGGAACGAACCGAGGCCGTCGGAGCCGACCCAGTCCCCGGAAGAGGTCGAAAGCCTCCGTTTTTCCCCGCGCGTGCCAGATGTTCGACAAAATGCCTCAGTGGATGCCGGTTTTAATTCGACCGCCGGCCGGTGAACGGCGGTCCTACGGCGACTCAGGTGAGTGGTATAGCTTGAAGGCGGTCCTAGGGGAACGATTCGGGGGCGGCGCCGGCCTGGGTCGGCCGGCGGACGGCCAATTTTGGCCTTGCCGGCGACTCTCCCCGCGGGTCTGTTAAATTCGGGTCAGACCCGACCCGAATCAGCCGATCCGACCCGGGTCAACTCCCGGGTCGGATCCGTTGACTCGGGTCGGTTCTGATCCGACCCGGGTCAACTCCCGGGTCGGATCCGTTGACCCGGGTCGGATCCGACCCGATTCGGATCATCAGATCCGACCCGGTCCACTCCCGGGTCGGGTCCGTTGACCGGGTCGGCTCTGACCGATCCGGATCCGACCCGACCCGACCGGTTTTTCTATCTTTATTTTTATTTTATTTTTAAAAAATATTAAAAAATTCAAAAAAAAAATTTCAAAAAAAAATCAAAAAATAAAAAAAAGGTTTTTATTTTCCTTTTTATTTTCCTTTTTTTAATTAAAAATAAAAAAATAATATTTTCAAAAAATAATAATATTTTCGTTTTTTTAAAAAAAAAATCAAAAAAAAAATTCCGAAATTTTTTTTTTCTTTTCATGTATGACTTATCTGAGTGTTTTAATCCTTTATAATTATGCATGTGTTGTTTTATTTAAATTCAACAAGTTTGAAATCGCGTGGTAGTATGTTGCATGTTTTATTATTACCGTCGCGTTGTTATTATGCATGTTTTTTTAATACAATTGCATGAACTGTTGTGTTTTGAATGTCATTTGGCTTAGTTAGGGCTAGAACCATAGGTTGCATGACTGCTAATCATTTCTGATTATGCACTCGCTTGATCACCTCACATGTTAGGAGAAAGGTCCTAAAATCAATCCAAACTGCTTGACAAACATTTTCAAGAAATGAACAGGGTAGAAAGGTACCGAAAGGGCATTAGTTATCCAACTAATGTAACCAAGTCCCCGAATTCGGTTAATCTCTGGTTCGTAGGAATAGGGTGATTCTCCCATTACCTTATTTGGGTTTCTAATCAACCCACCTCAAATCGATTAGTGGCGACTCCTTGGTATAAATCATTTGCATGTTAAATATTTAAACCTTAAGTTGCGATATGGTATGGGCTTGGGAGAGCCCGAGTTAAGTCCTAAACCTAGACTTAGGACGTACCAGGCGAGCCCCCCTGCTTTTTGCATGTTGTCCAAATAGGGGCTCGGGAGTTCGGTCGCGACAACTACTCCTCAGATCGATCTCGGAGAATACTATCAAACCATGCAATTCATCAAGCATATTATCAAGTATAGGTATCAAGTCTAGGCATTAGGTCCCTATACATGATCATTATGTTGTGGATGGGTCGGCTATCGACACATATCCCGAAAGATCCATCCTTCTTCGGAATGAGTAGGACTAGAATTGAACAAGGACTCATGCTCTCCCTCACGTATCTTTGTCAAGACCTTCCTGAAGGTGAACCACCAAGGAAAAGCTAAAGGACTACTAAATGGAAACGAAGGTTCCTCTCATGAGGCAATCATTCGCATTTAGCGTGGGCTCTCTCAAGTCCTACCAATGGTAACTTGGTACTCGATTTAACATGCAATTTTCTTACCTTTTAGAGTTGTTACTAATCAATTAGGTCGATTAGACATCCAAGTAAAATGTGAGAGTACATTTTACTTTTGTGAACCAGAGATTCAATGGATTTTGGGACTTGATTACACTAAACTCATTTAACCCCCTTTCAATACCTTTTCTCTATATTTTGAAAATGCTTTTGCATGCAGTTTTGGTCAATTTTAATCTTAAACCACTAACATGTAAGGGATGATCATGTGGGTGCGCAATCAAGAAAGTAATGCCCAATAATCAAAGCAGTAAATAGATAGCAGAAGAATTTAAGAATTGGATGTGCTAGGCAAGCAAAGCATATCGCTACCCATCACCATGAGGTTTCTGCAAACTATTACTTAGAAAAATATGTAGATAGAATGCATGAATGTTATGAGTGATTGTGCATGAAGTAATGGCTAACTAATATGCAATCTAGACTAATTTCTTTTTGTATTTTCTCATTTGATCAACATGCATTGTTTAAGAAAATGCGAGAAGGACTAATTGAACTGCAGTAACTAAAATGCTTCGTGACTTGTACGATATGATCATATGACATGCATAATGAGTTCCAAATTACATTTTATGATTCAAAAAGTCTACATGAGATGCCAATGAAATTTAATCTTAAATGACAAGTGACTCACTAAATGTCAGGTAATATGAAGTTTAAGAAAATTGATATTCTTAACCAATGCAATCTATATGATGTAATCTAATTCAATTTTTTTCTTAACAAATGACCCTTAAAGTCTACAAATTAAAATAATATGCATTAATTCCTAATCATGCATTAACTAAATTAATATGTATTACCTAAGTTACTACGTGAATATATGATCTGAATCCTATGTGCAAGATGACATACTCGTGTTGTATGTATGCAATCCTAAGTTAATTAGCATGTATGAATGATTTATGGGAAATCACGAGCCTATTATATAATAAAAACTAAATTACATGCTATTTTTTTTTGTGAAAACAGCAAGTTTAACTCCTAAGACTCTAAAGTGACCTATCCATTATTAGTGAGCTATATGCAATGCGGATGATGCATGTCATGCAATTAATAATTAAAACTACTATATGATATGATTACTAAAAATTTAGTTTAAATGACGTAATGATGTGCATGCTATGAGGCTAATCCCTCTCCTTTTGGCCAAGAATCATGCAGAATACTGATTTGAATCTTGCCAAAGAAGGATCAAATTCCCACCGAATTCTCTCTCCCCATTCGCTCTACTTTTGGCTAACAATCATGCAGAATATTTCTTAGAATCTTGCTGAATCTTGGCAAAGAAAGATCAATTTCCCGCCGAATTGATCTCTTTAGCAACACCGAATTCAATTGTTTCCTTTAAACCATGGATATTCTCGATTTGCTTATCGTAATTGCATTTCTTTCCTTTTGAATTATTGACCGAGATCAAGAGCAAGTGATGGCCAGCTATCTATGGGAGACAATCTTACGTACACTTGTTCGTGGACACAAGCTTGGGTGCATCAACCCATGGTTGCATAGTAGGGAAGTCATGCGATGACTTAAGTGAAAAATTCGAATGTGCATAATGCAAGCAATACTTCATTTAGGGATCAAATTTGATCCCTAATTTTCATGTAATAAATGACTAGCTGAAATAGTCAAATTTTGGGTGTCAACAATCTTCTTGCAATCATTTTAACGACTTGCCATTGTAGCTCCTTGGTTTCCTCAAGATTGCATCGATAAGAAACTTCGTTGGGTACAGGAATATCAAGAAGCAAATCGATCTAAAGCTTAATTCCTCTTATGGGAGGTAATCCGGGGGCAAAACCACCGGAAAAACATCTTCATCTCATCCATCAGGGGTTGCAATTTTGGGTGTAGGGTTCTCTCTATCTCACTTTCTCAATTTTCAACCATAAGAAAAGCAAAAATGTTCTTCAATTGGTGAATGGTTCTATTCACCCTGTTTCATTTAGGAATAGTTTTTCCTTTCTAGTGTTTCCCTCCCTAGGTAGATTTTGTGGATGAAAAATGGGCTTGAAGGTGCAAGGGTGATGCGTTTATGTTCTTTTTGGAACGAGCAAGTGTATTTCTGTCCATTATGGATGACTTTTCTAGTAAATTGCCAAGGTCTTCGTGATAATAAGTGGCACACATCCATGGGAATGGCATTACACAAAACCTAATCTTGGTAATTTTTCCAAATTGAAAACAATACCAGGCCTTTCTTAGTTACCTAGAGATCATTCCCTTTGCTCAGCCATTGCAACTTGTATGATTGGGGATGCTTGGAAATTAGCAACTTTAACTTGTTGACCAAAGTTGTCAAGGCCACATTGGTGCAGCTTCCACCATCAACGATCAACTTACACACTTTCCCGTTAATTGAGTGACAGATTTGAAAAATAAAAATATTTTCCCTCTGCATGTCCACCTTTAGGGCAACTATGGTGTGCAAGCTCTCTTTATAACAAGAGTTTCTCCCTCATCCGCCGTTCCATGATCTCATCTTCCTCCTCAGATTTGGACTCTATTAGGTCGGGGTCTTTCACAGCTTCTCGAAGCCCTATATCAATCTTTGCGATTTCCCAAAGGGTTATAACCCTTTGTCTTGGACAATCGGCTTGAAAATATCCATAACCGTGGCACTTGAAGCACTTTCAACCAACACTGTTTGTCTTTTTGGTGACTTCATTAACAAACTTCATAACCTTCTCTTTTCTGTTTCTTTTGTGGAAGCATTCTCGGCCTTGGTAGAAGAAACACTCTTAAAGAATGACGTTTGCTTTGTTGAAGGTTTGACAAAAAAAAGCTTTTTGTTCTTCAGTTGTTTCTCCACTTTGTGGCCACTTTGCAAACATCTTTGAATGACTAATATGGTTGAAGTTTAACCAAATTGCAATTTCCCTGTTCATATCACTGAGGAAACATGCGATGATCTACTCTTGCAATTCTAGAACATCGAACCTCATAAGGAGCTGCTCAAATTCCCTGATGTATTCCCCAATGCTCATCCCGTGCTGTTTGAGGGAATTCAGTCTGAGGAGCATGCCTTTCCTTATAGTTGTTGGAAAGAACCTCTTCATATATTTTTTTTAGCTTTTCTCAAGATCTAATTCTACTTTTTCTTTCTTGATTCTCTGATTATTTAGGTTTTCCCACAAAAGGGAAGCATACTTCTTCAACTTGAGAACAACACCTTGCAATTATT
Organism: Syzygium jambos; assembly: GCA_031216235.1. NCBI lineage: Eukaryota > Viridiplantae > Streptophyta > Magnoliopsida > Myrtales > Myrtaceae > Syzygium > Syzygium jambos. The sequence continues at coordinate 10,541,639 of CM062220.1, forward strand.
TTTATCCGAGTATGAGCGGAAGTTAAATACTCATTCATTTGCATGTTGCAAATCCACAAAGTCGTTTTAATTAAGGCTAACCTCAAATTCTGGCACCTCTACTTTGATTTCACGGTTATTCTCTTCACACTTTCCTTTTCTCCTCCTAACTCGGTAATTCGAATCACTATAGTTGCCTCTAGTGTCACTGGATTCATCAGAGTTTGGACGAGGATTCGAATCGTACGACATGGTTTTTTTTTTTGGGTGAAGTATCGTACGACATGGTTGCAGGTCTCTCCGGCTGATCTTGTCTTGTTTGATTCTCTAGGATGTTGAGGACTTGCTCGATTTGTCTCTGGAGGTCCTCTATGGAACGGTCACGTCTTTCGCGGTGTGCTTGCTCCAAAGTCAAGCATCTTGGAACCGAATCAGTCATTTGCTCTATTTAGGACGGGAGTAACAAACGAGGAATGAAGAAATCTCCCAAACTAGTTCACATGGGGCTCTAATGCCAATTTGATGCATGGTGGGATTGAGAGATTAAGATATTCAATTTTTGGGGTAAGTGTATTAATAGGGTTTTTTGAAAATGGTTGTGGAACGGATGTAATGGGCTTGTGTGAATGGAAAAATGAAGTTGGGATAGATCAAGCTCATCATCGAGGCTTAAAGGATCACACCACCGGCCAAAGATAGAGAACTTAAGTTCACCACCTAGACATAAATGAGCACACTACCAGCCAAGGATAATGAACTTAACATTCACCACCAAATAAATTGGATTACGAACTGAAGATAGAAATACGCTCACTTGAGGAAAATCTCATTTATTCATCAAATTGAAATATGGTTTGTATATGTGAGATCACTTCTCTATTTATAGGGGAAAAGGATATTAGAAGTGCCATAACTTTCATGCAGCACTCACTTGAGTGTTATAATATTTTTTTTTCCGATCACTTGAGTGTTATAACTTATGTACACAACTAACTTTTTTTACGATTACTTGAGTGCCATAAAACATTTTCATCAATCACTCGAATGCGAAAACTTTTTAAAAATGTTCATCACAAGCGCCATGCCATGTCGAATTTTCGGCACTTGGGTGAATTCTTTTTTAAAAGTTTTAGCACTTACGTGATCAATCGAAAGTTAGATCACTCAAATGAACATTTTCTAGAAGTTATGGCATTCAAGTGAGCGCCGTACAAAAGAGTTATGGTACTTGTGATATCCCCATCCCCTATTTATAGAGACAATTTGCTTAGGGACTAACAAACTTGAATGACTCTTGGAATCTAGAAAACAATAATGACTCTGAGACTAGTTACAGCCTAATATGGCTTATGGAAATTAATAACACACTTAAGACCCATAAAAACTAGGACTTGAAATCGACAATACAATTAAGACGGATAATAACTAGGACTTAACCCTCCAATTTTGTCCACCGGTATTGGAAGTCAAGCATCCACCCTGAAAGATCAACCGATAGTCATGGGAGTCAACTAGCAGTCACTTGGTAGTTGATTAGCAACCTTGAAGTCGACAACTAATCTTTTGTGTCAACATCTAACCTTGTAGAATCAACATCGCCAACCTTGGACCCATCGAATCAAGTTGTGGCCGAAATTTGCCTTTGCCTACATGAGTAATGATTAGGTTGGATCAATTGATGAAACCTGAGTTGGGATTGAGATTTGTTCCGTAGAGCAAAATGCATCGCTCTTCTTCTCATATATATATAATGATGATCTTGGATCTATCAATTTTCGCATGACGATGCTCTGGTCATTAGCACCCTATAGCTGAACATGAAGTTAGATGACTCCTAGTAGAAAAAGGTAGCTCCGCGTACGTTCTATACTTCTATGTGTTGAGGAAAACTCCTACTGATTTTAAAGTTGACAAAACCTTCCTTGATAATTGTAAATCTGATACTTATTCTGAACTATTTTATTCCAGGAATATATATATGTTCTGGAAACTCAGAAGGAAGCTTTTCAGACTTTACAAACTGGAAAAATAAGTTCTTTGAAGTCCCACATAATCTAAAGTTCTGAGTAGCAGACGTAGAAGTTATTCAGACACAGAACGAGAAAGTTCAGACGCAGAAGATGAGATTTTCAAAAGCAGACGCAGACGCTGAAATTTTTCAGAAGCAGACGCAGAAGATGAGATTTTCAAAAGCAGATGCAGACGCTGAAATTATTCAGACGCAGAACTCAGAACTCAATATAACAGCTAGTGATCTAGCATGGATTTCACAGAAAGAAAGTTTTGATTGTATCAATCTCAATCAAATGGATTGACAATCAAACATTTCGACAAGTATGCATTACAACGGACAAAGCTCTACATATGGAAACCAAGATTCTGATTGTATAGGCGACCAGAATCAGCGGGATTCAGAATCTGTCATCCAACGGCTACTCAATCCTTATTATACAAATCTGTCCAAGATGAAGATTGGAAGATGATCCTATGAATGCTGCCCAACGGCTAGTTTGGATGAAGATGAGTATTTAAGGAGATCAACGAGCAGCTGAAGGATGTAACAGAATCAAGAATCAACAAGTCCAAAGTCTAAGTATACTCTAATCATTTCTCTTGTCTTTCTAAGCCAAAAAAAAAATTCAAATCTTGAGGGTTATTTTGTAAGAGTGATTGTGTGAGATAGAGAGTCGTATCATATACGAGAGTGATATCACTCAAAATCTGTAAATTCCTCTTGATTACTTAGTGGAATCTAGCCAGTAGGCTGTAAGCGTGGGAGAGTGGACGTAGGCTTGCTATAAGCCGAACCACTATAAACTTGTGTGCAGATTCTCTATTCCTTATCTCTTACTTTACATTTTGCACATTAAAACACCTCTTATATAATCTGAATTGAATCTGAATTTTATTCATACTCTTTTGTGATTTGTTTCCGCATAAATTTTAAAGAACTGTTTAGGATAACCTATTCACCCCCCTCTAGGTGACCCTTGCTAGCCTCTTCAATTGGTATCAGAGTAGGTTGCTCATTTTACTGAAGTGTTTTACTTCTGAGCTAACGATCTACATGGCTAGCTATGGTGCTCCAGGGCTCATTGAAGGTCAGAGCAACAACAGACCACCATATTTCGATGATAAGGAATATAGTGTCTGGAAGAATAAGATGAAGGCATTCATTAAGTCAATTAATCATATGCAAGGGGATGTCATCATCAAAGGAGTCAACCCAAAGTCTTCAGATTCAAAAGAAAAGGCAGATGCAAGCAAAGCAGCAGATCTTCCATTATCTCAAACTGAGATATCTAAAAGAGAAACTTTAGATTCAAAAGCAATTTATTCTCTCTACTGTGCTTTATCTCCTGTTGAATATAAAAAAATTGCTGCTTGTGAATCTGCTAAGGAAATCTGGGATACTCTCTATATTACTTATGAAGGAACAGATCGAGCCAAGGAAACTCAAATCAATATTTTGCTTGGTCAATATGAATCCTTCAAAATGAAGTCTGGAGAATTAATTGCTGATTTTTATGACAGGTTTACTGACATAGTAAACGGTCTTGCCTATCAAGGACAACCAGTCCCAGATGCATTGAAAGTCAACAAACTTTTGAGAGGACTGACAAATCAGTGGGATAACATCAAAACATCTCTTCATGAGACTCAAAGGATCAAGCCTCTATCAGTGAATGAGTTAATTGGAACTCTTCAATCATATGAGACTGAGAAACGGAATGAAGAGATTGAAACCAGAGGTGATAAGTCAATTGCATTGAAAACTAACATTGATTCTGATGCAGATTCTGAAGATGAAGATGTTGATGATGAAGAACTAGCTCTCTTCATAAAAAAGTATAAGAGAACGAAAATCAGAGGAAGAAACCTCAAAGGGAAGAATCCTTTTGAAAATAAGAAGTCTATCGATGAGACAGAGAGATCAAAGGATATAATATGCTTTCACTGTAGGAAACATGGACATATCAAGCCTAACTGTCCACTTCTGAAAAAGAAGACCAAATTTGAGAAAGCAAATAAGGCCTTAAAGGCAGAAACTTGGAGTGACACAGAGTGCGAAGATAGTGATGAAGATATCTCAAATTTCTGTCTAATGGCAAAGTTAGATTCAGACTCAGATTCTGAATCTGATCCTAAAGTCGAAATCGAGGTAAAACCTTCTGAAATGTCTATTGAAGTATCAAATTATATTGATGAATTATGCTTTGAATTTAAGACTGCTCTTAAAAGAATCTCTTCTCTGAAAAAGGAAAATTCATCACTAAGGCAACAGGATATTTCTCAAAAAGAAAGAATCGATTTCCTTCAAAAAGAATTTCATCAAATCAAGGAAAATCGAGATTTTCTTTCCAAAGAAAATGCTGTTTTGAAAAAGGAAATTTCAGAAATTACTTCCAAATTTTCAAAAGGTTCAGAAACCTTGAAGCATATCCTTTCCATTCAAATTCCTTACTATAACAAATCTGGTTTAGGATTTGTAAAGGAAACTTGATTGATTTTCCAAAAGTCAAGGAGAGATTAAGACAAAGACCTCCTCGACAAGCTTATAAAAAACATTTCAAAAAGAATTTTATCAAACCCGTTGGCCGAAGTGCTCTCAAATGCTCAAATTGTAGAGATCCACAACATTTTGAGAATGAATGTCCTAAGGTCTGGAGACCTATTCGAAGAGATTTTGTTAAGACGGCCTATACTAATGCTCAAGGATCCAAACAAGCTTGAGTACCAAAGAAAACTTGAGATGTTCTAATTCTTGTAGGTAACCACAAAGAGAAAAAGAAAGTGGTACCTAGACAGTGGATGTTCTAGACACATGACAGGAGATCCAAGCATATTTGTTGATCTACACAATATGAATGGTGGAAAAGTTTCCTTTGGAGGAAATACCAAAGGAAAAATCATTGGCAAAGGAACGGTTGAAATTGGAGAACTCATAATCAATGATGTTTCGTTGGTAAAAGGACTCAACTACAATCTGATAAGCATAAGCCAGCTATGTGATACAGGTTTCAGAATCAACTTTCAAGAAGATACATGCTCAGGAACAAGCAAAGATTCTTCTCAAACATTTACAGGAAGAAGACATGGCAATATCTATCTTCTAGATGTCAATCCAAACTCTACTCATTGCTTGATCTCAATCAAAGAGGATGAAGATCTGTGGCACAGAAGGTTGGGGCATATCAGTATGAAACAAATCTCAAAGATCTCAAACAAGAAACTGGTTCGAGGTTTGCCAGATTTGAAATACAGGACAACAGAATTATACAATGCCTGCACTCTAGGAAAACAAGTAAGAAGTTCTTTCAAATCTATACATCATGTTTCCATTGATCGTGCTTTGCAACTTCTTCATATGGATCTGTTTGGATCAACCAGAACACAAAGTATTGGTCGTAAGAAATATTGTTTGGTTATTATTGATGATTTCACAAGATTTATTTGGGTGTTCTTTCTTGCTCATAAAAATGAGACATTTTCATGCTTTTCAAATCTTGCAAAAAGAGTTCAGAATGAAAAAGGGCTATTCCATCTCCTGCATTAAAACAGATCATGGGGGAGAATTTGAAAATCAAAGTTTTTCAGATTTTTGTGAGGAAAATGGCATTCAACATAATTTTTCTACTCCATTTATACCAGAACAAAATGGTGTTGTGGAAAGGAAAAATCGTTCTTTGCAAGAAATGGCAAGAACACTGTTGATTGAAAGCAAGATTCCTTATTAATTCTGGGCAGATGCAGTATTTACAGCATGTTATATCATCAACAGAGCTTTTCTCAGACCCATTCTTAAGAAAACCCCCTATGAGCTTTTCAAAGGTAGAAAGCCCAACATTTCGTATTTTCGTGTGTTTGGTTGTAAATGCTTTATTCTCAAAAATCCAAATGACCGCACTAGTAAGTTTGATGAGAAAGCAGATGAAGGATTCTTCCTTGGATATTCTACTACAAGTAAAGCATATAGAGTCTTCAACAAGAATTCTCAGACTGTGGAAGAAATAATGAATGTGAAGTTTGAAGAAAATATTCAGACTCACAAAAATGAATCTGAACCATCTCCCAACATTCAAGAGTTATCAAAAATTCATCAAGAATCTCCAAAGATCGTAGAATCTGTAGAAGAAAGAAATGAATATACAATTCAGACTTAATCAGAACCTTCAGAGTCTACAGATATTCAGAAGGAAAGATTTGACAAAAACTGGAAACATAAATCCAGTCATCCGAAAAATCTCATCATTGGAGAAATAGAAGATGGAATCAAAACTAGATCCAAACATAAGGAGAACATCAACAACTTGGCACTAATATCAGAAATTGAACCAAAAGAAGTTGGTGAAGCTTTATCAGATGAAAGCTGGATAGAAGCTATGCAGGAGGAACTTCAATAGTTCAGAATCAATGAAGTATGGGAGCTTGTGCCAAGACCCAAAAATCATCCAATAATTGGAACAAAATGGGTGTTCATAAACAAACTGGATGACAAAGGGAAAGTCACAAAAAATAAAGCAAGACTAGTTACAAAAGGCTATTCTCAAGAAGAAGGCATAGATTATGATGAAACTTATGCACCAGTTGCAAGGTTAGAAGCCATTCGGCTATTATTAGTTTATGCTTGTTTCCATAACTTTAAACTGTTTTAGATGGACGTAAAAAGTGCTTTCCTGAATGGATATATTAAAGAAGAGGTATATGTGAAACAACCACCTGGTTTTGAAGAACTAAGGAAGACTGATTATGTCTACAGACTCAAAAAGGCCCTTTATGGTTTGAAACAAGCACCCAGAGCTTGGTACGAAAGGTTAAGTAACTTCCTTCTGCAAAATGATTTCATCAAAGGTAAGGTTGATACAACTTTATTTGTTAAGAGAAATGGTAAGGATTTTCTACTTGTTGAAATCTATGTTGATGATATAATCTTTGGATCTTCTAACAAATTGCTTTGCAAGGAATTCTCTAAGAATATGCAGAACGAATTCGAGATGAGCATGATGGGAGAACTAACATTCTTTCTTGGCTTACAAATAAAACAAACCAAAGAAGGTACATTCATTTGCCAAGAGAAGTATGCTAAGGAGATTATCAAGAAGTTTGGATTGCAAAACGGTAAGAAAATAAACACTCCAATGTCCCAATCATCCAAACTGGACAAGGATGAACTTGGTAAAAAGGTGGACCAGAAGGTGTACAGAAGCATAATAGGTTCATTATTGTATCTTATTGCATCTAAACCTGACATGCTTTTTAGTGTTTGTATGTGCGCAAGATTTCAATCAGACCCAAAGGAATCGCATCTTTCTGCAGTAAAAAGGATAATCAAATATATTGGAACTTATCCAATGCTAGGTCTTTGGTACTCCAAAGATTCAGATTTTACTCTTACTGGTTATTCAGATGCTGATTTAGCTGGATGTAAAGTGGACAGGAAAAGTACTACAGGTACATGTCAACTGCTTGGAAATATGTTAGTATCCTGGTACTCAAAGAAGCAAAATACAGTCGCACTTTCTACAGCAGAAGCTGAATATGTAGCGTTGGGAAGTTGCTATGCACAGATTCTGTGGATGAAGCAGCAGTTGCGAGATTTTGCCGTCGAAGAATCAAGTGTTGCAATCAAGTGTGACAACACAAGTGCTATTAATCTGTCCAAAAATCCTATTCTTCACTCTCGTGCAAAGCATATTGATATCAAACATCATTTCATTTGAGATCATGTTCAAAATGACGATCTGAATATTCAATTCATTGATTCTAAGAATCAATTAGCTGATATATTCACAAAACCTCTTGACAAATCCTCATTTGAGTATATTAGAAACAAACTGTGCATTACTGATCCACTCTCTTGAAGTGTTTGACAGACAGGAATTTTTTTTCAGACTCAATTATTCTCGGTCTGAACATTTCTCAGACTCTCAAAGAACAGTACGTACATAGTTTAAAGTTTGGCGAGAATATTTTTGGAAGGATATTTTCACATTTGTTAATTTTGGAAGCAAATCAGGTACGTATCCCAATTTATCTGATTAATTATACTTAAAATATTATCATAATATTGTCGTGATCTCTTATATCTCAGAAAGTCTATTCTCTTTCCTATATGTCTGGGTTTATTTTATTTACTTTCTAAAAGTAACATTCTCTTTCTAAAAACCGTCCTCGTCATTTATAAACCCGTTCGTCTCTTTTCAAAACCCTATCAGTACGATCTTTTTTTCCTCAAATCCCTCTGATATCCAGAGACTCTCCTCGTCTTCCTTCTCCAAAGATCAAAACTTTTTGCGCCAGAAGTGATCAAAATGCCGTTCAAAAGAAGATCTTCACGCATTCTGAACCAAGACTCTAAATCTACTGCTCCAGCGGAGTTTTTGGAGATCTCAGATACAGAATCGGACCATCGTGAAGACCCTGTTGGAGCGACACCATCTCATCGATCGTCGCCTCCCAAAACTTCTAGTAAAACAGACTTTCGCTTTCAGAGTATCAAGCATATTTGGAATGCCTATCAACTGTTAAAGAGAAGCAATGCCACTGCATCGGTTCTGCGTGACTATCTTAGAGACAATAATTTTTTCTCTGAAGAGCATCTCGCTGAATGCTACTCTCAGTTTTGTATTAAAACTGACAATACTCCGACCAGCACTACACCAAAAGAGCCCTCTTCCAAAAAGGGCAAAGAAAAAGTCGGAGAATTATCAACACCCTCTGGCAAAAATCTGCTCAAATCAGCCCTAAAACTACCAGTGCAACCAAATTTGTTATTCCTGATGATGATGCTCGACTTTTTGATACTTTTGAAATGAAGATAGGAATAGCATCTGGTGTGCCAGGTACAGGAGGATTATTCAGAAGCTCTGAGCATCATGTCTGCTATAAGTTATTGCTTGCTCGAGGGATCATGAACCACAGAACTGTAGATTTCGACTGCCTAGAGAAGGCTGACATTTCAGTCAAATACCTGTTTGAGAAGCTAGGCATTTATGAATTTTGCCTTCAATCTGCAAATGTTTATGCTGAATTATTTGCCTATTTTTATTCCAATCTCTCTATTTTGTCGCCCAACTGGATCCAATTCACTGTTGGTGACAAAAAATTCGATTTAAAAGCGGATTTGTTGGCAAGAATAATTGGAGCAAAACACTCCAAATTTACTCCATTGGAAGTAAATATGGAAGATGCTTCCAAGATTGCATCTGAAAATCCCAAATTTGCTCAAGGATCAAACCGGCATCTCTCCTACTCTGACTTATCCAGAAGATCCGTAATTCTGCACAAGATAATTATCAATTACTTGAAGCCCAAGGCAGCCTCCAAAACTGACCTCTCCAAATCAGAAATCAAGCTCATCTGGGCTATCTTGAAAGGTCAACCTTTTTCTCTTCCTCATATCATCATATCCCACATGTACAGGGCATTACAGAAGGACAAGGGACAACTGCCATATGGTGCTTTAATCTCTCGGATTTTCATGTTCTTAAAAATATCGATTCCTGATGAACTGCGCCAGAACCTTGTTCCCCGTATGTTTGTTGGAGAAAGAATACTCTCCAAAATGAAGCAATTTGATGATGTAAGGGAAAGAATAAAAGGAAAAGAGGCTCATCAGTCTGAAGCAAAATCTACTGAAAAGTCAAGTGTCAAAAATACAGGGCAGAGAACAAGGGCAGGATCAGCAAACAAGATGAAAGAATCTCCAATCTCACTAAAGGTGTATAGCAAGAAAAGAAAAATTCTTCTGCATGATAAAAGTGATGAAGCAGAAGCAGAGCATCTTGATACAGACCATGCTGATGCTCCAGAACATGTTTCTGAACCAACTCCAAATGTTTCAGAACCAACTCCTACAGAACATGTTTCTGAAGAACAAGCACCTGTTCAGGGGGAGATTCCAGAAGAAGCAACCATGGGGTTCGATCAATCTGAGCCAGCTAATGTCCAAGATCAGCCTTCAGAAAATCAGAACATCCTCTCTATTCTACTAGAAATTAAGGACAAGCAAGCTGCACTAGAACAAGACATGAAAGATCTACAGAAAATTGGTGAGGAAAACTACAACACTCAGCGACTCCAAGTAGTAGCAGACAAAGCAGAACTCAAGGAAGCCATTACTCTATGCTCATCCAACATGGATAAGGCTGTGAGTCAATGCAGTTCGAAGATTGAGGAGGCTATCTCAATATTGGACAATTTTCAACTGATTCATACTCCTTCAAAAAAAAAATAGCCTATTTTTTTTAAAAAAAACATTTCTCTCCAAGTCCTATTTCTTCAATTGGTCTGTAATATACACTAACATTTCTTGTTAGACTAATTGATTGCTTAATATAAATGCTTTATACTCTCTATTATTGCTTTTAATTTTGCTGATGACAAAAAGGGGAAGAAATTACATGCAGATTTAATATGCAGACACAAAGGAAGCAAAGACACAAATATCAACAGAGTTTGCTCTTTCAATCTCAATCTGTGAATCATGTGCTAAATATGCTTATTTACTTCAAATTAATTGATTCAATCTGCAGGAAAGTTTTGTCACCATCAAAAAGGGGGAGATTGTTGAGGAAAACTCCTACTGATTTTGAAGTTGACAAAACCTTCCTTGATAATTGTAAATCTGATACTTATTCTGAACCATTTTATTCTAGGAATATATATATGTTCTGGAAACTCAGAAGGAAGCTTTTCAGACTTTACAAACTGGAAAAATAAGTTCTTTGAAGTCCCACATAATCTAAAGTTCTGAGTAGCAGACGTAGAAGTTATTCAGACACAGAACGAGAAAGTTCAGACGCAGAAGATGAGATTTTCAAAAGCAGACGCAGATGCTGAAATTTTTCAGAAGCAGACGCAGAAGATGAGATTTTCAGAAGTAGACGCAGACGCTGAAATTATTCAGACGCAGAACTCAGAACCCAACATAACAGCTAGTGATCTGGCATGGATTTCACAGAAGGAAAGTTTTGATTGTATCAATCTCAATCAAATGGATTGACAATCAAACATTTCGACAAGTATGCATTACAACGGACAAAGCTCTACTTATGGAAACCAAAATTCTGATTGTATGGGCGACCAGAATCAGCGGGATTCAGAATCTGTCATCCAATGGCTACTCAATTCTTATTATACAAATCTGTCCAAGATGAAGATTGGAAGATGATCCTCTGAATGCTGCCCAATGACTAGTTTGGATGAAGAGGAGTATTTAAGGAGATCAACGAGCAGCTGAAGGATGTAACAGAATCAAGAATCAACAAGTCCAAAGTCTGAGCATACTCCAATCATTTCTCTTGTCTTTCTGAGCAAAAAAAAAAAATTCAGATCTTGAGGGTTATTTTGTAAGAGTGATTGTATGAGATAGAGAGTCCTATCATACACGAGAGTGATATTACTCAAAATCTGTAAATTCCTCTTGATTACTTAATGGAATCCAGGCAGTAGGCAGTAAGCGTGGGAGAGTGGACGTAGGCTTGCTATAAGCCGAATCACTATAAACTTGTGTGCAGATTCTCTATTCCTTATCTCTTAATTTACATTATACACATTAGAACACCTCTTATATAATCTGAATTGAATCTGAATTTTATTCAGACTCTTCTGTGATTTGTTTCCGCATAAATTTTAAAGAGCTGTTTAGGATCACCTATTCACCCCCCCTCTAAGTGACTCTTGCTAGCCTCTTCACTATGCGCTACGGAAAATAGGGGGGCATGTTGAGCAATAAAGAGCCTCTGATGACCTTAGGGGCAAGCCCTCGAAGGGCTCTTATATCGATGGCTTTCCTCATCGGAGATGTCCCGTCGGCATATAATGACATTATTGGCAGACCGACACTGAGCGCCACTTGCGTCGTTGTCTCCATTTAATCATCTAATGATGAAGTTTGAAACTGAGAATGGTGCGGGCGAAGTGCATGGAGATCAAATTGAAGGAAAGAGTTTCAAAGCGACTATAAACTATTTTGCTTTAAAATGAGCGAAAACATATCAGTTTGTATCAATTTTGAGTTATATCGTGTTGTATTCTCGATTTCGGATTTGTCAGGTTCAAATTGTATTCTGGCATCTAGTCAAGCTTTGCCACCCATACTCCATTGGCTAATATACTATGGTACATATCCCCACAAATAACTAACATCACACTGTCTCTTTTCGTGTACTTTGGCTTTATTATCCTATGCATTATCGTGGTTGATAGATGGAGACGAACGTGCATTGGACGTGACAGTCATCGTCCAAAACGGATCCAGTCAGCGAGTACTTGCTGAAGTCTCACTACAAAAAAACTGTTTTTTTACGACAAAATTTCCAACGAAAAATTTCAAAAAATTCGTTGGAAAATAAATTTCCAACGAATTTTCCAACGAAAAAAAATTCGTTGGTAATAGGTCGTTGGAAATTTTTCCAACGAAAAATTTCAATTTTCGTTGGAAATTTGCGACGAATTTTATTTCGTTGGAAAATTCGTTGGAAAACTCGTGGCTAAATTCGTTGGAAAAATTACAAAAAAAAATTTTTGGTCAAAAAATCGTGGAAATTTTTTTTCCAACGAAAAATTTTTCGTTGGAAAAATTACAAAAAAAAATTTTTTGGTCGAAAAATAGTGGAAATTTTTTTTCCAACGAAAAATTTTTCGTTAGAAAAATTACAAAAAAAATTTTTTTGGTCGAAAAATCGTGGAAATTTTTTTTCCAACGAAAAATTTTTCGTTGGAAAAATTACAAAAAAAAATTTTTTGGTCGAAAAATCGTGGAAATTTTTTTTCCAACGAAAAAATTACAAAATTTTTTTTTGTTCGAAAAATCGTGGAAATTTTTTCCAACGAAATTTTTTTTTTCGCAATTTTTTTCGAATTATTTTTTTTTGAATTATTTTTTTCGGAAATTTTATTTCGAAAAATCGCCCTCGCCGCCGGCGAGGGCCAGCCTCGTCGCCGGCGAGGGCCGAGCATCGCCCAGATCCGGGCGAGCGCCGAGCTCGCCGGGCATGGCGAGCGCGGCCCTCGCCATGGCCGGCGAGGGCCAGCCTCGTCGCCGGCGATGGCCGAGCTCGCCCAGATCTGGGCGAGCTCGGCCCGCGCCGGCGACGAGCTCGACCCTCGCCGGCGACGAGGCTTGGTGGCGTCGGGGGCGGCCCTGGATGGCCGCGGCGGCGCCTTTGGGGAGGGAGCTGACGTCGCGGACGAGGAGGGGGGGCGGCGGAGTCTTGGTGTCCATGGCGCCGGAGCCGGAGGGGGCGCAGCGGGGGAGGAGGCGGAGGGGGAGACAGAGGGAGAAGGAGAAGGGGGCAGCGGGGGAGGAGGCGGAGGAGGCCGAGGGGCGAGGAGCGGCGGCGCTGGTTCCGAGGGGGAGACAGAGGGAGAGGAGAGAGAAGGAGTTGATGGGGTCGGTGGAGCGGCGAGTGGTGGCTGAGGGCGACGACGCGCGGCGGCGGGGCGCGGTTGGACAGCGCCGGGCGCGACGGCAAGCTCGGAGCCGCGCGCGAACAGGGGAGGGGAGGAGCGGCTGGACGGACGGCACGACTACACAAGGCAGGCGGCGGCGTGCAGACGGCTGGGCTGGTCGCCGGCGAGCAGGCGGTCGACGGCGCAGCAAGAACGGAAGCCAGAAGCAGAGGATGCACGGGCAGAAGCAGCAAGGGAGAAGAAGAAAGGAAGAAAGAAAAAGAAAAAGAAAAGAAAGAGGGAGAGGAGAGAGAAGGAGTTGGTGGGAGTGGGTGGTGAAGGGAGGGGGTGACCGGCGGGAAAAGGGGAGGGGGGAGAGAGAAAGAATAAATTTTGAAATTGAACGAGCGGGAAAATATAATAAGGCTTTTCGTTGGAAAATTCGTTGGTAATTTCCAACGAAAAATTTTTCGTTGGAAATTACCAACGAATTTTCCAACGAAAATTATACACTATGAAAAAATTGCCGGAAAATCGAAATTCGTTGGAAATTTCGTTGGAAATTTCCAACGAATTTTCCAACGAATATAAAAAATGCCGAATAAAATCAATTTTTTTTAAATCGTTGGAAATTTCCAACGAAAAATTTTTCGTTGGAAATTACCAACGAATTTTCCAACGAAAATTGTACACTATGAAAAAATTGCCGAAAAATGGAAATTCGTTGGAAATTTCGTTGGAAATTTCCAACGAATTTTCCAACGAATATAAAAAATGCCCAATAAAATCAAATTTTTTATAAATCATTGGAAATTTCGTTGGAAATTTCCAACGAAAATATTACACTATGAAAAAATTGCCGGAAAATCGAAATTCGTTGGAAATTTCGTTGGAAATTTCCAACGAATTTTCCAACGAATATAAAAAATGCCGAATAAAATCAAATTTTTTTTAAATCGTTGGAAAATTCATTGGAAATTACCAATGAATTTTCCAACGAAAATTGTACACTATGAAAAATTTGCCAAAAAATGGAAATTCGTTGGAAATTTCCAACGAATTTTCCAACGAATATAAAAAATGCCCAATAAAATCAATTTTTTTAAAATCGTTGGAAATTTCGTTGGAAATTACCAACGAATTTTCCAACGAAAATTGTACACTATGAAAAAATTGACGAAAAATGAAATTTCGTTGGAAATTTCCAACGAAAAATTTTTCGTTGGAAATTACCAACGAATTTTCCAACGAAAATTGTACACTATGAAAAAATTACCGAAAAATGAAAATTCGTTGGAAAATTCGTTGGAAATTTCCAACGAATTTTCCAACGAATATAAAAAATGCCAAATAAAATCAAATTTTTTTAAAATCGTTGGAAATTTCGTTGGAAATTTCCAACGAAAAATTTTTCGTTGGAAATTACCAACGAATTTTCCAACGAAAATTGTACACTATGAAAAAATTGCCGGAAAATCGAAATTCGTTGGAAATTTCGTTGGAAATTTCCAACGAATTTTCCAACGAATATAAAAAATGCCGAATAAAATCAAATTTTTTTTAACGAAATTTCCAACGAAAAATTTTTCGTTGGAAATTACCAACGAATTTTGCGACGAAAATTTTTCGTTGGACATTTCCAACGAAATTTCTAACGAAAAGATTTTCGTTGGAAAGTTCCAACAAATTTGCGACGAAAATTTTTCGTTGGAAAATTTTCGTGGCAAAAATCCGTTTTTTTTGTAGTGTCTAGGCTATTCCCTGCCCTATCCAATTAAGGTAATAGCTGCAAGATTCATGAAATTAGTTTTAAACAAGAATCTTAATTTCATACGGTTTTCTCTTTCCGCACTTATAATATTTGCGTCTCGATGTGCTAATTGATTCCCAGTTTACCGGGCCACTTGAAATTTATTATGAAATATTTGTGTACTTAAGATTATATATGTCTCAACTTGCTAGTTCTTTAGGAGTATACTTGACCACTAGAAATTTATTATGAAATTATCAGTTTCATCCTCACATTTCTGCACTTAAGATTATATATGTTTCAACTTGCTTATTCTTAAGCAGTTTACCTCACCACTTGATATTGATAATGAAATGATCAGTTTTATTCTAACCTTTCCAATTGAGGGAAAATTGTGAAAACAAAGGGAACGAAATCTGTACACATATTCAGTTGGGACTAGGAGGTAAATAAATACATATAAGCTGCTTCAGATTTCCCTTTTCGTATCTGACTTCATCTATCTTCTATCAATGCAAAAGAGAAATTTCTAGGCGACGTAATTGCTGTCCCTTTTCTGTAATTCCACCACTTCTGCGTTGGCTGTTTGTCCGGTATCTTCACGACGCCCCACAAGATGTTCTCGTGCGATTCCACCGTCATCGACTCGAGCACAATTGTCTTCCCTAGTAGAAGATCCACTAGTGACGATAACAACCCATCTTCTCCGTCAGTCGTAAACCCGAAAAACTTAACGAGCTTCAAGTATTTCAGCTGCGAAACGTTGTACTTCATGGCGGGAAAATCCATCCAAAGATGAGGTTCATGCCAATGTTGATGAAAGTAGGGACAGGTCACGCTGCTCCTGCTGGGATCGATCTGCATATTCATATAATGCACATATCTTCAGTTGTACCATTTAATAAATGTGGTTATAATTGAAAAAATTGCTTAGAAAATTTCATTTTTGTTTATACGTTATGGTAGTGGGTTGATGGCGATACTTACTGTGATAAACAACTTTTCCAAGATTGGGCAGCTATTCAAGAAACAAGCCAATGAATCGCGCTTTGCGTTGTCCATTAGAGAATCAATCCAGCTCAATTGCTTTAACTTGTGAAGCTGGAATTCTAACCTTCCAAAGATAACTCCAGCAGAACATAACCACTGTACACATATGTGGAGTACACACGTGAGAAAATGAAGCCAATACTCAATAGTTATCTAATAAGAAAATAGGAACAAGAAAGAGGTTTACCTCAAGAAGCCACCCACTTATAGTGAGAGTCTCCACTTCTTTCAAGGAAGAGAGCAGACAGAGAACTTCCTCACGGTCAAAGTCACTGTTACCAGAAGCACCCTCCAAATCAAGCACCACATCAACCAAATTCAAAGCATTCTTCATGTGGATTTGGGTCAATAGGCCCTTATACACAAAAGACCTTAACTCGGTAGCTGAAACAGTCACATTCTCTATGTCCTTGCAATCCACAATCACCAAGCTCCTGAGAATCTCGTTCTTCTCGATCCCAATTCTCTTTAGTCCTTCGCACTTCTTGATCTTCAAGCTCTGTAGAAGCTGGCAATTCGTGAGCAAGGAGGAGGCGAAGTCCTCGGTGACACCGGCGACCGATCGCAGATGAAGAGTCCTTAGGGTGGATAAATTGGTGATATTGATAGGAGGAGTAGTATTACCTAACTCCATTTTCTTTTGGTAATAACATTTGTCCTCTGTTTTGCTGTGAAAGAAATTGAGATGGAGCTCTTTGTCGACTCCCTTCGTGGCAAGGACGGTCACGTCACCCTCGGGGAACTGAAAACACAGTTTGCGCATCTCCGGGCTCTCGTAAGATCCCAGAAGCGCACCGACAGCTTCTAACGAATCTTTAACTGCGTCGATGGCTGCAATCGGGCAGTCGCCTGCGGCGAAGTGATTCACCATGGTGGGTGACCAGAGAGACCTCCATTGTGTGGAGAGGAGGCTTGTCCTCACTGCCTCTTTGAGTGGCAGGAAGGAGTTGATTCTTTGGAGGATGTCCCGTGGCAAATTGCTGATCAGATCGACATGTTCTTGAGCCATGATATAATTCTCTGGAACTTGAAAACCACAATCCCCAAAAGAATTGTAGCCACAAGATGTGCAAGTCAATTTGTTCCTTTATGTGAGGACAAGAAAAAGCTAGTTTAGAACTATAGGACTTACAAGAGACATAAGTATGAAACTACCCACCCACCAGCCAACTGTGAAGTTTTGGAGCAGCTGGGGAGCATTTATATTTTGGGACGCTTCTCCTACCGAGTTTTCTTATTGACTCTTTCTTACCAAAACGTTACGGCAATTAATGTTACTATCATAAATCGGAAAGCTTTAGGGCTGGAATCGAAAGTTGAGTGGACCCACTTAAACATTGCGTTAAAAAAGGGGTGAAAAAGAAAAAGAGAAAAGAAAGAAAGATAGGGAAATGGAACTTTTCCTAGAGGTGTCAAAATGGATCTTAAACTCATATATGACCCATTTAAAAATAAATGGGTTACTTTAATTTTAAAGAATCAACCTTAAATGGGTTTTAAATTTTAAAGATTAGAGATAAATGGGTCTAAATGAGTTGAGTTTGGAACTCATGTCCAATCCACCCACTAAACCCATCCACCCACTCTCTCCCTCTTTATAAAAATGTTTAAAAAAATCGAAATTTAATTATTTTTAGTTTTTCTCTTTTTCTTTTATTATTTTTTCTTTTCTCTTCTTTCTTTTTCTTTTTTTTTATTTCGGCAGGTGGTTGGCCATGGCGACCAGCCACCGGGGCGGGACGACCTCACCGAAGGTTGGCGAAGCTTGAGCTCGCAGGCCTCAGGCCAGGCCTTGGCCTCGTCGACCTGTGGCGAGGCTGGAGCCTCGCCGATCTGGCGAGACTCGAGCTCGCCGGCCTCAGGCAAGCTCGACCTCGCCGGATCTGGCGAGGTGGAGCCTCGCCTGAGGCTGGCGAGACTCGAGCTCGCCGGCCGTGGGCGAGCTTGACCTCGCCGGATCTAGCGAGGTTGAGCCTCGCGTGAGGCGGGCAAGGCTTGGCTTGCCGGAATCAGGCGAGCTGGAGCCTCGCTTGAGGCCGGCGAGGCCTCGACATCACTAGATCGGCGAGAACGAGCTTCGCCGGCCTCCGGCGAACTCATCCTCGCCTTTGGTCAATCGCTAGCCACGGCGGCAAGCGATCGGCCAAAAATAAAGGAAAAAGAAAAAATAAAAAATAATTAAAATTTTGATTTAAAAAATAAAAAATATTAATATTATTAAAATGAATGCACAAAATAAAAATCAAATCAGATTTTATATACCAAATATCGAAAAATATTTTCTAGTTTATTTTCAGGTTTCAGCCAAACATCAGAAATTTTTTATTTTCTTAGATAATGACTTTATGGAGAATATTTTCTAGAAATGTCTCATTTTTCGCAAAACAAACAGAACCTCAATTTAAAAAAAATTATAAAAATTTTTCACTAGCTTTGTATTGCATAAAATGTTTTAGCAGTATAATTTAAAAAAAAATCATAAGAAACAAGTATTCCTAGATTAGGTAAAATATAAAAGTGCTTTAGCAATATGGGTCGGGTCGGGTATGGATCGGGTTAGGTATAGGTCGAGATATTTACATTATGAATAAATGGGTCGTAAACGGGCTAATGGGTCAATTTGGGTCGGACTATTTATGACCCGACCCACCCACTCGTTTAACAAGTCTACTTATCCATGTGAAATCTTTGCGTGTGATTGGAATTGAGAAGTATTTTCAATTTTGACGGATGTTATAGATGGTCCCGTGCTCGATCTACACGACGTGGATCCTAATCGTGCCTATTGGTGCTTTTAAGGTAAAATGCTTATGTGGAAAACACTAATAAGTTGCCGAACATACAATAGGGAATTAATCCAGAAAACATTACTTTCTGTCCGTCAACATTTGCAAGAAGACTCGTACATGTCCGTGGGAATCATCTAATGTCGTATTCGAAATCAAGACACACACCAATACGTGTATATAATGTCAGACAAAAGCAAACGAAATGAACTATTCTTTAGCACTAATGAACATCTATAAGTGACTTAACGTGATTTATTGATGTGACATATCCATAGACAAATTATGTAACTCCAAATCACTAATACAACTCTGTTTTGAACTATTTAACTTAGAATTTTATCAATTTATAAAATGATACAGAAAAGGACAGTGCAATAGACCACAATCATGAGATGCATAAAGAAAGAAATGAGAAATTGAGAAAATAACAATGTGGGATTTATGTGATTCGATTCTGAGACCTATACATCCAGACAGAGAGCGGCAAAAACAAACCTACTTTGAATAAGGAGATTACAGGCTTATAAATACGTTTCTTTTAACACCAAACCCTCAATTACGCCCAAACAATCTTCACCCAGTGTTTCACACGATCTCCACTATCTTCTTTTCAAGACTTTCAGAGAGTAACTTAGAAACATCCTTAAGAGAATCTATGTGTAATACCCTAACAAGTCATATACAAACTTATATCCTGTGTTTTCTAAGGGTTCACAGTGTCACTTTTCTTTGGGTGCTTGGTGCTCGGCCATTGCCCCAGCTAGTGGCTTGGCCACTGCGTTAGGCACCCAGCCAAGTGGTCCATCTATGCCAGGCACCTATTAGATTTCTGATTTCATCTTCCGCTCCCTCAAACGCATTGCCAAACTCCTCCTTGGGCCTATCCATTTTCTGGGCTTCAATCCTCGCTCGAGTCTATGGCAAAAACTTCAGACATATTCAACAACTTTGTACCTTGTCTTCAGATTGCAGCCAAGTCACAATTTCCTTTCACACTTTGTATTGTCACTCTCCAAACCCCCTCTGTTGGCCGTTCAACGACGACAGGCTTCTAGTAAGCCCAAGTTCTGCTCGGACTTCGTCGGAGCAACAAACAAATTACTTGACCACACCTCTTTTCCACTTCTGCTATAACTATATTCGTGGCCACACTCGTCAACAAAACAACCATGTCACTCACGACACAATTGATAAAAGTAAAGGCACAGCCACTTGGAGATCAACCATTCTTTAGTTTCCTTGCATGACCCGGGTCTAAACATCCAAACTGCCATGCTACCTTAACTATATCTTTAGAACACAATCCAACGTCAATAGTCTTCCCCCCTCCAAAAAAAAAAAAATACAAGAGGATCCATTTCACAAAATCAGAACGTATACGTGGATTAGCAGCATGCATTCTCCCAAAAACAGATGAAAAATCAGGCATGATACTACACCAACTGATTGTACCGCTATCTAAAGGACAGAACAAGCGCTCAATTTCTATGCTAATGCGTCATGACAATCTAGATAATTTTCACAAATTGCGTTGAAGCGCTTCAACACTTTCTAGACGTAACTCTACTTAGTCACTCATAACATCCCAGCAATCTTTTCTCCTTGCATCTCCATACCAGTTGCGATCTTTGTTGCCCCCTTATCATCCATCTCAATACTGCATTCAACTATTGGTTCACCTAATCCACCTTTGCTGACCACCACGAAACTTGACACTAAGTTTTTGCCTCAAACATCTGTTATCAAATATGGAATGTTGCAACTTTGCACAAACTTTCACATCTCATTGACTCTCATCATCTATGGGTTCTCTTTAAAGCTCAACCTGTTTACAAGCAGTGTCCAAATCTCTCTCTACAATTGATCCCTCACTCCTCTTATGAAATAGAGTAGACTCGTCAAAGCTAACATCTTTGCTAATCATAAAACCAGGTGAATTCTTGTCTGTGCATGACCTATTTTCCTTCACCCTTCATGCATAGTCTATGAATATGCACCTTCTAACCCTCGGCTTTAGTGCCATCAGTCGCATGAGTATAAGGAGGGTAACCAAACATTCTCAGTACGTTGTAATTATCAAGTTTTCCTAACTATGTATTCTCAATAGCTTATTACAACCTGCTAGTGGTGGTGATTTTTTAAAAACAATAGACCACACTATGGCCATGAAATCCTCGTATAATTTAGCATTGGAGAATAAAGAGTGAGCTTTCCTGCATATGATTTCTTTTATTGGTTGTGCGACTCCGCTCATATGTGGCGGCACAACATTAATATGATGTTTCACTACACCTAAATTCTGGTTAAGCTCCACAAAAGAGAACTCGAACCCTCTATTAATTCTTAGGTCCATGATATTCCTATTTCTCTACTTTTTTATCATTGCCTTCCATGACTTTGATTGACCAAGCAACTCGCTTCTTTTTTTAACCAGGCAAACGCAAAGCTTAAGAATAATCATCCACAAAAGATAATAGATACGTGACACCTCCCTTCGACAGCACTTGAGAAGGCCGGCCCCCAGAGAACTTAGCGTATGCTCCCTCTGATGCTTGCCAAGCCCACAATGATTGCAAAAGTCCAGCTTCTCGATCTTCTGGTCATATAGAAGATCTCTCCCACCCATTATGTTCACGCCTCTCTCTAGCGTGGCCCCAATCGCATGTGCCAGAATTATGTCACTACCTCTCTCTAACAAGCGCCCCGAGCCTTACCCTCATTTTAGTAAGCACACCCCCAGAGATTGTAAACACTTCACTTTGAGCAGAGTATCCATTTTCATTGAGAGTACTTAACGAGATAAGATTCCTCTTCAATTTTGGTACATGCCTCAAATGGTCAATGTTCTCACCACGCTATCGTGTATCTTGAGAGAATAATTCCTAACCCAGCCAATCCATACGGACTTTTGTCTCCTTTAAGCACTGTACCACCATTCGTGAACTGATAGGTAGTAAAACCAACTCTTATGAGAAGTCATACGGCAAATCCAAGATCCAATCATTACGCGATGAACTTGTCATTCAACATTTGTGGAACTCTCACCTGCTATAAAAGCCATAATACCAAGTAAAGAATCTACATTAACTCCTTTATGCTTGTGCTTCATAGAGTCTCTTCTATAGTGTCCCACCTCATGACAATTGTAACATCAATGATTACTTACGTTAGACCTCATTTCCATATCAAACAGCAGAAAATATTTTTCTGTTTATTTTTAGGTCAACTAAACATCGGAAAACAGTCATTTTCCTATAAAATGACTTCCTACAAAACAATTTTCAGAAATGTTATATTTTTATATGAAACAAACTGAGTCTCAATTTCTTTTAACAAAAAATATAAAAATTGTTCACTAGATTTGCATTGTATGAAAGTGCTTTAGTATACAATTTTTTTAAAAAAATCATAAGAAACAAGCTTTTCTAGATTTGGTTAAATGGGTCGGGTTAGGCATAGGTCAAGATATTTGCATTATGATAAACAGCTCATAAACGAGTTAAATGGGTCAATTTGGATCGAACCATTTATGACCGACCCAAATCCAACCCGACCCATCCATTTGACTAGTCTAAATTTTAGATATTAGCGACTTTAAATCTTAAAGAGCTCAATGAGATTTGTCGACCAAAATAAATGACAACGGAATTGCAAGTAGGTGAACCTTGCTCGGCCCGCTTCCGATTTGTGTTTTTAAAGGCGGGAAGACCCTGAACAACAGTTTGCGAGGCGTTTCTTCTCTCAAACCTTTTCAGCAACAGTAATGGCAAACAACGACGAAGGCCACATAGGACTAATAGAAATTGACGAGAAGACAGATATTGAGAGAATGATGTATTTTTTGTATTCACTTGACTTGTATTCTTTACATTGTACAGGCTCCTATTTATAATAGAACGAATGGTTAACTAAGGAAACAATAAGGAAAATACATGGAATAAAATCCAATCTTGGATTGATATAATTAATCAATTATAATCCTAGGTAATCTTCGATTGATCAATCATAATCAGTAATTGATCCTCGCATATACCACCAATCAGTGGGAGAATCTGTGGACCAGAGCCCAAGGACGGTACAACATTAACGTATGAACTACAATCTGATTCGCCTAAGATGGCGTTTTTTCATTAAAGCCATGATTTTTTCTCTCAGATTATCTTAAACATTCCCTGATAGAAGGATGTCGATTTAATTCACGACGGGTTCTTGGGCTTTCTCGTTCTTTTTGATTCTGCTGTTTGCCATAACCAGCAGAAAAGATTTTGATTGATTAATACATGGGCGACATGAAGGAAGCCCATTGTAGGACATCCGGGAACGTCTCGCGATCCCGACCCAATTCATCGTGCATGATGGGCCACTTACAGTCGCATTGGCCATCCGCCATCACCAAGGTGACTGCCTGCAGTCGGCACCAGGACTGGGGCTCCTCCCTCTTTTTCTCTCTCAATATGAAAAGCAGACTCAGTAATCAAATTGTTGATAAACTCTTTAAAATGAAGGAGGATCATCCACAAAATCGCTATTGGCAGAGCTTTTCTTTCATGCATTGACTAATAGCTAGCAGATACAAAAGACTATGTGCAACTTAAAGCCGGGCTTCCTGACCCCAGTTTCCCCATCCTCTCTCTCTCAACAGGTCTTTGCAATTACAACGAGCAAAAAGGGAGAAGTCTTCGAGTTCAAGGTGAATTTACCGTCCCTCCCCGCTGTTCAAGTTGGTTCCTTTCATGTTCTCCCCAGGTCTTTGCATAAGGATGGGTGTGATAGCGTTTTCCACAACGTATCTTTCTGCTATGACAATGGGAATGAAGTAGAAACTTGAGATAGATCATGTTGTGCAGTATCAATAACGGATTCGTCGGGTTCAAATTTTATTCTCGCGTCCAATCAGGCATTGCCACTATTCTCCATTGGCTACTAAACTGCTGTACGTATCCCGACTTATCATCGCATCATGTGGTTTTTATCTTTGTATAAACGAATTATTCTATATGTTATCCTGGTTGAGAGATGGAGGCAAACGTGCAGAGTCATCGTCCGTTGTTGCTACGAAACGGCTCAAGTTAATGAGTACTTATTGGAGTATCAGCTATTTCCTGTCCATCCGAGTAATGTAACACTTGCTAAATTCATGACATTAATTATGAACAACAATCTCGATTTTATGCAATTTTGTCTGTCTGCGTTTATATTATTCTGTATCGACTTGCCAATTCATTCGCAGTTTGCCCGACGACTTGAAATTGATTATGAAATGATGGGTTTCATTGTAACCTTTCTACACTTGGATTATTTACGTCTCATCTTGCTAATTCTTTAGCAGTTTACCTCGCCACCTGATATTGGTTATGAAATGGTCACTTTCATTGTAACCTTTCCGCACTTATTATTTACGCCTCAACTTGTTGGTTATATAGCAGTTTACCTGATCAGTTGGTATTGATTATGAAATGACCAGTTTTATTGTAACCTTTTCAATTAAGGGAAAATTGTAAAAATTAAAGCAGAATGCTAACTGTACACAGATTCACTTGGGCCCGAAAGCTACTTCAAATTTTCCTCTTCGTATTTGACTTCATCTATCATCCATCAATTCAAAACAGAAATTTCTAGGCGATGAAATGGCTGTCCATCTTCTGTAATTCCACCACTTCTGCGTTGGCCGTTTGTCAGGCACCTTCATGATTCCCCAAGAGACGTTCTCGTGCGATTTCACCGTCATCGACTTGAGCATGATTGTCTTTTCTAGGAGAAGATTCACTAGTGAAGATAACAGCCCATCTTCTCCGTTAACAGTAAAGCCAAAAAACTTAACAAGCGTCAAGTGTTTCAGCAGCCAAACGTTGGACTTCACAGTGGGAAAATCCATCCAAAGATGAGGTTCATGCCAATGTTGATGAAAGTAGGGACAGGTCACTCTTCTCCTGCTGGGATCAATCTGTATATTGATATAATGCACATATCTTCAGTTGTACAATTATATAAATGTGTGGTTATGGTTGAGTGATAAATTGCTTAGAAAATTTCATTCTTATTTAAAATTTATGTTGGTGGGTTGATGGCGACACTTACTGTGATGAACAACTTTTCCAGGAATGGGCAGATATTCAAGAAACAAGCCAACGAATCGCGCTTTGCGTTGTCCATTAGAGAATCAATCCAGCTCAATTGCTTTAACTTGTGAAGCTGGAATTCCAGCCTTCCAAAGATAACTCCAGCAGAACATAACCACTGTACACATATGGGGAGTACACACTCGTGACAAAATGAAGCCAATTGTTCTCTAATAAGAAAATAGGAAAAAGAAAGAGGTTTACCTCAAGAAGCCACCCACTTATAGTGAGAGTCTCCACTTCTTTCGAGGAAGAGAGCAGACAGAGAACTTCCTCACGGTCAAAGTCACTGTTACCAGAAGCACCCTCCAAATCAAGCACCACATCAACCAAATTCAAAGCATTCTTCATGTGGATTTGGGTCAATAGGCCCTTATACACAAAAGACCTTAACTCGGTAGCTGAAACAGTCACATTCTCTATGTCCTTGCAATCCACAATCACCAAGCTCCTGAGGCTCTCATTCTTCTCGATCCCAATTCTCTTTAGTCCTTCGCACTTCTCGATCTTCAAGCTCTGTAGAAGCTGGCAATTCGTGAGCAAGGAGGAGGCGAAGTCCTCGGTGACACCGGCGACCGATCGCAGATGAAGAGTCCTTAGGGTGGATAAATTGGTGATATTGATAGGAGGAGTAGTATTACCTAACTCCATTTTCTTTTGGTAATAACATTTGTCCTCTGTTTTGCTGTGAAAGAAATTGAGATGGAGCTCTTTGTCGACTCCCTTCGTGGCAACGACGGTCACGTCACCCTCGGGGAACTGAAAGCACAGTTTGCGCATCTCCGGGCTCTCGTAAGATCCCAGAAGCGCACCGACAGCTTCTAACGAATCTTTAACTGCGTCGATGGCTGCAATCGGGCAGTCGCCTGCGGCGAAGTGATTCACCATGGTGGGTGACCAGAGAGACCTCCATTGTGTGGAGAGGAGGCTTGTTCTTACTGCCTCTTTGAGTGGCAGGAAGGAGTTGATTCTTTGGAGGATGTCTTGCGGCAAATTGTTGATCAGATCATGTTCTTGAGCCATGATGCAATTCTCTAATCTAGAGCTGGAAAATTGCAGTCCTTAAAGGAAGTGTAACCACAAGAGGTGTGATTCAATTTCTTAGATAGAGCTAACTCTGAAGTTTTGGAGTAGCTGGGGAGCATTTATATAGGGACACTTCGCCTACCGAGCTATCTTTTGACTCTTCCGTACCTAAACATTGCAAAAGGGAGGAAAAGGATAAGAGGAAAGGGGGGGAGCTCGAAAAATCAAACTCATTCGTGTGAAGTCTCTGCGTGTGAATGGAATTGAAAAGTATTTTTAGTTTTGAAGGATATCGTAGATGGTTACCTGCTCCATCTACGCCACGTGGATTCTAATAAAAAGCATACGAAATAAACTACTCTTTACACGTATGAACATCAATAAATGGCAGCGAACGATTCTGTGTACCAGTGACCTCACGCGATTTATCGATGTGACGTATCCTTGGATTAATCATGAAACTCTACTTTACTAACACATTCTCGGTTTCTATATGATTAAGAGTTATGTTAATATAAAATATGCTGCAGACAAGGACCGGACAATCAACCACAATCGCGAGATTAATAGAAAAAGGAATGAGAAATAGAGAAAACAACACATTGGGATTTACGTGATTCAGTCTGGAGTTAAGGCCTACACATTCATAGGAAGAGAGGCAATAACAAATCCACTACAAACAAAGAGATTACAAAGTTAGAATTATGTCTCTCAATACCAAACACTTAATTACACCCAAGTAATTTTCACTCGGTGTTTCACATGATCTCTCATAGTGTATTCTTTTCAAAATTCTCACAAAGTAAGGTTTTGATGTTCAATGTCCTGAATATAAGTCACATAAAAAAAAAATTTGGTTGAAAGTCACATACAAACTAATATCCTGTGTTTTTTAAGGGTTCATGGCATCACTCGAGCGCTCACTACATGCCTAGTGTAGTTGATACATGCCCGGTGGGGACAAGTACAGCAAGAGGGCTATAATTTTCGTACGGTGTTCACTTGAATACCATGACTTTTTTTTCACTCACTTAAATGCCACATCGAAGTAAAATCAATCGTTTATGTGCAATTTCCAGCAAATCATCCTACATGGATTTTTTAATAAAATTTTCATCTGACTTGAATTTTTTTAATGTTTTTTATTATTTTGATTATTTATTTATTTATTTGAAATTTTATTTTTCTTTTTATTTTTATTTTCCTTTTTATATTCCTTTTTTTTTTCTGGGACACCAATGGTCACCGGTGCCTCTCGCCAACTGCAAAGGCCTTGCCCAAATTGGGCAATGGCCAGCTTGCCCTCGGCTGGTGGGGCCGCGGAGGGCCTGGGCATGGCCATCTCGGCCTCACCGATGGCAGGAGAGCCCCTTTGCAACTGGCGCTAAAAAAAAGGAAAACCTTTCAGGAGATTGACATAGATTGTTTAAGCTAACTTTACCTGATTCAAAATCTAGTAATTAAGGACGGCAACTTGGCAGGATTTTCACACTTGGGCCGGACACAGGAGAGACCTCTCTGACTATTGCGCAGCGAACCGCCGAATCTGTCAACCTTAAAGAACCATGAAAGAAAGTGGACACAGGATTTTCCAATTTTTTACAGCATACATCTGTTTCATTGCTTTTATTAATTTCTCGTTCACATGCATCTGTGGATATTTATATGCTTCTTGTGTGACTATGTCTTAAATAAAGCATCATTCTAGAATGCAAGAATCCAGACAATGTTTGAGAAAACTTAACGACTTTAAGCGCAGCGTTGCGAAGTTCGGAGAACATGCGAACTTGCTTCGTCCTTTCCTCCATAATTATTTAAAAAAAAAAAAGGAAAGGAATCTTCGGGATGAAGGTAGTAATCAGTATGCATGATATTATATAAACGAAGTCACATAATTTTTGAATTGTTGGAAAATGGCGTTATATCAAAAGCTTGTCATTAACAGTTTCGGTCGTCTTGCGCTTCTTGCTTACTTCGCAACCATTATAGGTGTATCTGGTAGGTCCTAAAGTTGACATTAAAAATGACACAATTCATATGACATATGTTCGTAAGCATAATCTCCCCTTTGATATACAAGTCGTGCGTGTAGGCCCCTCTAACTATCGCAATATGAACATACGAAAATGGTGATTTTTAAGATCCACGAAAGGAACCTGGGATGGGTCGACATATGATTTTTTGAACAGCTTGTGCTTCTTTGCTCTAATAGATTCTTGCTCCCATGAACCTGCAGATGTAACGTGCAATTACGGAGACCAACGACAAAGGACGGTGGGAAAGTCGTCTCTTGTGTCCTTTCTCTCTGAATAGACCATTGAGTGACGATGAGTCATTGCTAGCCACAAGTGGTGCTGTCGTGTGGTGCACCAAGTCAGGTGTACGTTCTGAAAGTTTTGCATACTATCGCAATATGAACATACGAAAATGGTGATTTTTAAGATCCACGAAAGGAACCTGGGATGGGTCGACATATGATTTTTTGAACAGCTTATGCTTCTTTGCTCTAATAGATTCTTGCTCCCATGAACCTGCAGATGAAACGTGCAATTACGCAGACCAACGACAAAGGACGGTGGGAAAGTCGTCTCTTGTGTCCTTTCTCTCTGAATAGACCATTGAGTGACGATGAGTCATTACTAGCCACAAGTGGTGCTATCGTGTGGTGCACCAAGTCAGGTGTACGTTCTGAAAGCTTTGCACGCGTTTGAAAATCGTGCATCCATTCCATCTTAGTCATAAAATAGCTCAAATTCAGTGAGCTGCCATGCACGAGCGGATATCAATAAGAATTTTCCGCGCAAGAGACTCGATCGTCAGGATCGCGTTAGCGGCAAGAGCCGAAACTCCCTCCCATTATTCCAAACGTAAGAGGTTACTATACCAATCTACCCGGCGATAGCCAACTGGAGCTGATGTGAGTCTACCTTCCCCATATGAAAGTCTCCAATTCCCTCCAAATCTTTTTCTTCCCTCACTACAAAAAAACATGTTTTTTGCGACGGATTTTGCGACGAAAAAATCGCAAAAATCCGTCGCAAATCATTTTTTAGACGAATTTAGCGACGGAAAAAATTCCGTCGCTACTAGGTCGTCGCAAATTTTTGCAATGGAAAATATTAATTTTCGTCGCAAATTTGCGACGGAAAAAAAATTCGTCGCAAAATTCGTCTAAAAAATCGTCGCAAATTAGCCACGAACACTATCCGTCGCAAAGTTCGTCGCAAATAATTCGTCGCAAAATCCGTCGCAAAATTCGTCGCAAATTAGCCACGAACACTATCCGTCGCAAAGTTCGTCGCAAATAATTCGTCGCAAATTAGCCACGAACACTATCCGTCGCAAATTTCGTCGCAAATAATTCGTCGCAAAATCCGTCGCAAAAATCGTCGTAAATAATTCGTCGCAAATTTCGTTGCAAATATAGTCGCAAAATTCATCGCAAAATTCGTCGCTAATTTGCCGCGAACTATATTCGTCGCAAAAGTTGTCGCTAATTTGCCAAAAAATTATTTTTTGTCAGTAATTTGCAGCGAACTTATTCGTGGCAAAATTCGTCGCTAATTTGCCACCAAATTTTTTTACATTTGCCATCAACATTATTTATGATCGAATTTAGCGATGATTTTTTTATTAATTCTTTAGTGACGAAATTTTATTTTTGCAAAGAACTTTTGTAATTTGTGATCGTACGATAAAATAATTTATTTTATTTTTTGATTTTAAACCTAATTAAAAGAAAAATTAATTTTTGAAATTTATATTTAACATTGATTAAGCACTTAATAACATCAAAATATTATAATAATATGAAAATGAAAGAGGTTTACCTCAAGAAGCCACCCACTTAATAACATCAAAATATTACCTCAAGCACCACATCAACCAAATTCAAAGCATTCTTCATGTGGATTTGGGTCAATAGGCCCTTATACACAGAAGACCTTAACTCGGTAGCTGAAACAGTCACATTCTCTATGTCCTTGCAACCCACAATCACCAAGCTCCTGAGAATCTCGTTCTTCTCGATCCCAATTCTCTTTAGTCCTTCGCACTTCTCGATCTTCAAGCGCTGTAGAAGCTGGCAATTCGTGAGCAAGGAGGAGGCGAAGTCCTCGGTGACACCGGCGACCGATCGCAGATGAAGAGTCCTTAGGGTGGATAAATTGGTGATATTGATAGGAGGAGTAGTATTACCTAACTCCATTTTCTTTTGGTAATAACATTTGTCCTCTGTTTTGCTGTGAAAGAAATTGAGATGGAGCTCTTTGTCGACTCCCTTCGTGGCAACGACGGTCACGTCACCCTCGGGCAACTGAAAACACAGTTTGCGCATCTCCGGGCTCTCGTAAGATCCCAGAAGCGCACCGACAGCTTCTAACGAATCTTTAACTGCGTCAATGGCTGCAATCGGGCAGTCGCCTGCGGCGAAGTGATTCACCGTGGTGGGTGACCAGAGAGACCTCCATTGTGTGGAGAGGAGGCTTGTCCTCACTGCCTCTTTGAGTGGCAGGAAGGAGTTGATTCTTTGGAGGATGTCTCGTGGCAAATTGCTGATCAGATCGACATGTTCTTGAGCCATGATATAATTCTCTGGAACTTGAAAACCACAATCCCCAAAAGAATTGTAGCCACAAGATGCGCGAGTCAATTTGTTCCTTTATGTGAGGACAAGAAAAAGTTAGTTTAGAACTATAGGATAGACCTGTCAAAATGGGTCATAAACCCATTTCTTAACCCATTTATTAGTAAATGGGTCATAAATGGGTTAGTTATATTTAGCAAATGGGTCATAAATGGGTAGAAGTCTTATATTAGTGTTAAATGGGTCATAAATTGGTCGCAAATGGGTCATAAATGAGTTTACAACTGATTTAAACTCAACGCATTTCTCTCACCCTCACTCAATCTTGCACTCACTCATTCTGCACTCTTATTTCTGCTTGGGTATGAATTTTCCTATATTTAATTAAATATGGAAGTATTTCAGCAATATGGGTCTAATCGGGTATGGGTTGGGTATGGGTCGGGTCGGGTATGGGTCAACAAAATTGCATTGCGCATAAATGGGTCATAAACGGGTTAATGGGTCAATTTGGGTCGGACCATTTATGACCCGACCCACCCATTTGACAGGCCTACTATAGGACTTACAAGAGACATAAGTATGAAACTACCCACCCACCAGCCAACTGTGAAGTTTTGGAGCAGCTGGGGAGCATTTATATTTTGGGACACTTCTCCAACCGAGTTTTCTTATTGACTCTTTCTTACCAAAACGTTACGGCAATTAATGTTACTATCATAAATCGGAAAGCTTTAGGGCTGGAATCGAAAGTTGAGTGGACCCACTTAAACATTGCGTTAAAAAAGGGGTGAAAAAGAAAAAGATAAATGAAAGAAAGATAGGGAAATGGAACTTAACCTAGAGGTGTCAAAATGGATCTTAAACTCATATATGACCCATTTAAAAATAAATGGGTCACTTTAATTTTAAAGAATCAACCTTAAATGGGTTTTAAATTTTAAAGATTAAAGATAAATTGGTCTAAATGAGTTGAGTTTGGAACTCATGTCCAATCCACCCACTAAACCCATCCACCCACTCTCTCCCTCTTTATAAAAATGTTTAAAAAAATCGAAATTTAATTATTTTTAGTTTTTCTCTTTTTCTTTTATTATTTTTTCTTTTCTCTTCTTTCTTTTTCTTTTTTTTTATTTCGGCAGGTGGTTGGCCATGGCGACCAGCCACCGGGGCGGGACGACCTCACCGAAGGTCGGCGAAGCTTGAGCTCGCCGACCTCAGGCCAAGCCTTGGCCTCGTCGACCTGTGGCGAGGCTCCAGCCTCGCCGATCTGGCGAGACTCAAGCTCGCCGGCCTCAGGCAAGCTCGGCCTCGCCAGATCTGGCGAGGTGGAGCCTCGCCTGAGGCTGGCGAGACTCAAGCTCGTCGGCCTTGGCCGAGCTCAACCTTGCCGGATCTAGCGAGGTGGAGCCTCGCCCGAGGCAGGAAAGGCTTGGCTTGTCGGAATCAGGCGAGCTGGAGCCTCACTTGAGGCCAGCGAGGCCTCGACCTCACTAGATCGGCGAGAACGAGCTTCGCCGGCCTCCGGCGAACTCATCCTCGCCTATGGTCAGTCGCCAGCCATGGCGGCAAGCGATCGGCCAAAAATAAAGGAAAAAGAAAAAAATAAAAAATAATTAAAATTTTGATTTAAAAAATAAAAAATATTAATATTATTAAAATGAATGCACAAAATAGATATCAAATCAGATTTTATATACCAAATATCGAAAAATATTTTCTAGTTTATTTTCAGGTTTCAGCCAAACATCAGAAATTTTTTATTTTCTTAGATTAATGACTTTATGGAGAATATTTTCTAGAAATGTCTCATTTTTCGCAAAACAAACAGAACCTCAATTTAAAAAAAATTATAAAAATTTTTCACTAGCTTTGTATTGCATAAAATGTTTTAGCAGTATAATTTTAAAAAAATCATAAAAAACAAGTATTCCTAGATTAGGTTAAATATAAAAGTGTTTTAGCAATATGGGTCGGGTCGGGTATGGATCGGGTTAGGTATAGGTCGAGATATTTACATTATGAATAAATGAGTCGTAAACGGGTTAATGGGTCAATTTGGGTCGGACCATTTATGACCCGACCCACCCACTCGTTTAACAGGTCTACTTATCCATGTGAAATCTTTGCGTGTGATTGGAATTGAGAAGTATTTTCAATTTTGACGGATGTTATAGATGGTCCCGTGCTCGATCTACACGACGTGGATCCTAATCGTGCCTATTGGTGCTTTTAAGGTAAAATGCTTATGTGGAAAACACTAATAAGTTGCCGAACATACAATAGGGAATTAATCCAGAAAACATTACTTTCTGGCCGTCAACATTTGCAAGAAGACTTGTACATGTCCGTGGGAATCATCTAATGTCGTATTCGAAATCAAGACACACACCAATACGTGTATATAATGTCAGACAAAAGCAAACGAAATGAACTATTCTTTAGCACTAATGAACATCTATAAGTGACTTAACGCGATTTATTGATGTGACATATCCAATAGACAAATTATGTAACTCCAAATCACTAATACAACTCTGTTTTGAACTATTTAACTTAGCATTTTATCAATTTATAAAATGATACAGAAAAGGACAGTGCAATAGACCACAATCATGAGATGCATAAAGAAAGAAATGAGAAATTGAGAAAATAACAATGTGGGATTTATGTGATTCGATTCTGAGACCTATACATCCAGACAGAGAGCGGCAAAAACAAACCTACTTTGAATAAGGAGATTACAGGCTTATAAATACGTTTCTTTTAACACCAAACCCTCAATTACGCCCAAACAATCTTCACCCAGTGTTTCACACGATCTCCCCTATCTTCTTTTCAAGACTTTCAGAGAGTAACTTAGAAACATCCTTAAGAGAATCTATGTGTAATACCCTAACAAGTCATATACAAACTTATATCCTGTGTTTTCTAAGGGTTCACAGTGTCACTTTTCTTTGGGTGCTTGGTGCTCGGCCATTGCCCCAGCTAGTGGCTTGGCCACTGCGTTAGGCACCCAGCCAAGTGGTCCATCTATGCCAGGCACCTATTAGATTTCTGATTTCATCTTCCGCTCCCTCAAACGCATTGCCAAACTCCTCCTTGGGCCTATCCATTTTCTGGGCTTCAATCCTCGCTCGAGTCTATGGCAAAAACTTCAGACATATTCAACAACTTTGTACCTTGTCTTCAGATTGCAGCCAAGTCACAATTTCCTTTCACACTTTGTATTGTCACTCTCCAAACCCCCTCTGTTGGCCGTTCAACGACGACAGGCTTCTAGTAAGCCCAAGTTCTGCTCGGACTTCGTCGGAGCAACAAACAAATTACTTGACCACACCTCTTTTCCACTTCTGCTATAACTATATTCGTGGCCACACTCGTCAACAAAACAACCATGTCACTCACGACACAATTGATAAAAGTAAAGGCACAGCCACTTGGAGATCAACCATTCTTTAGTTTCCTTGCATGACCCGGGTCTAAACATCCAAACTGCCATGCTACCTTAACTATATCTTTAGAACACAATCCAACGTCAATAGTCTTCCCCCCTCCAAAAAAAAAAAACACAAGAGGATCCATTTCACAAAATCAGAACGTATACGTACGTGGATTAGCAGCATGCATTCTCCCAAAAACAGATGAAAAATCAGGCATGATACTACACCAACTGATTGTACCGCTATCTAAAGGACAGAACAAACGCTCAATTTCTATGCTAATGCGTCATGACAATCTAGATAATTTTCACAAATTGCGTTGAAGCGCTTCAACACTTTCTAGACGTAACTCTACTTAGTCACTCATAACATCCCAGCAATCTTTTCTCCTTGCATCTCCATACCAGTTGCGATCTTTGTTGCCCCCTTATCATCCATCTCAACACTGCATTCAACTATTGGTTCACCTAATCCACCTTTGCTGACCACCACGAAACTTGACACTAAGTTTTTGCCTCAAACATCTGTTATCAAATATGGAATGTTGCAACTTAGCACAAACTTTCACATCTCATTGACTCTCATCATCTATGGGTTCTCTTTAAAGCTCAACCTGTTTACAAGCAGTGTCCAAATCTCTCTCTACAATTGATCCCTCACTCCTCTTATGAAATAGAGTAGACTCGTCAAAGCTAACATCTTTGCTAATCATAAAACCAGGTGAATTCTTGTCTGTGCATGACCTATATTCCTTCACCGTTCATGCATAGTCTAGGAATATGCACCTTCTAACCCTCGGCTTTAGTGCCATCAGTCGCATGAGTAT
The DNA here is from genome assembly GCA_031216235.1 of Syzygium jambos. Classification (NCBI taxonomy): domain Eukaryota; kingdom Viridiplantae; phylum Streptophyta; class Magnoliopsida; order Myrtales; family Myrtaceae; genus Syzygium; species Syzygium jambos. The sequence continues at coordinate 10,576,601 of CM062220.1, forward strand.
AAGGAGGGTAACCAAACATTCTCAGTACGTTGTAATTATCAAGTTTTCCTAACTATGTATTCTCAATAGCTTATTACAACCTGCTAGTGGTGGTGATTTTTTAAAAACAATAGACCACACTACGGCCATGAAATCCTCGTATAATTTAGCATTGGAGAATAAAGAGTGAGCTTTCCTGCATATGATTTCTTCTATTGGTTGTGCGACTCCGCTCATATGTGGCGGCAAAACATTAATATGATGTTTCACTACACCTAAATTCTGGTTAAGCTCCACAAAAGAGAACTCGAACCCTCTATTAATTCTTAGGTCCATGATATTCCTATTTCTCTACTTTTTTATCATTGCCTTCCATGACTTTGATTGACCAAGCAACTCGCTTCTTTTTTTAACCAGGCAAACGCAAAGCTTAAGAATAATCATCCACAAAAGATAATAGATACGTGACACCTCCCTTCGACAGCACGTGAGAAGGCCGGCCCCCAGAGAACTTAGCGTGTGCTCCCTCTGATGCTTGCCAAGCCCACAATGATTGCAAAAGTCCAGCTTCTCGATCTTCTGGCCATATAGAAGATCTCTCCCACCCATTATGTTCACGCCTCTCTATCTAGCGTGGCCCCAATCGCATGTGCCAGAATTATGTCACTACCTCTCTCTAACAAGCGCCCCGAGCCTTACCCTCATTTTAGTAAGCACGCCCCCAGAGATTGTAAACACTTCACAGTGAGCAGAGTATCCATTTTCATTGAGAGTACTTAACGAGATAACATTCCTCTTCAATTTTGGTACATGCCTCAAATGGTCAACGTTCTCACCACGCTATCGTGTATCTTGAGAGAATAATTCCTAACCCAACCAATCCATACAGACTTTTGTCTCCTTTAAGCACTTTACCACCATTCGTGAACTGATAGGTAGTAAAACCAACTCTTATGAGTAGTCATACGGCAAATCCAAGATCCAATCATTGCGCGATGAACTTGTCATTCAACATTTGTGGAACTCTCACCTGCTATAAAAGCCATAATACCAAGTAAAGAATCTACACTAACTCCTTTATGCTTGTGCTTCATAGAGTCTCTTCTATAGAGTCCCACCTCATGACAATTGTAACATCAATGATTACTTACGTTAGACCTCATTTCCATATCAAACAGCGGAAAATATTTTTCTGTTTATTTTTAGGTCAACTAAACATCGGAAAATAGTCATTTTCCTATAAAATGACTATTTTTCAGAAATGTTATATTTTTATACGAAACAAACTGAGTCTCAATTTCTTTTAATAAAAAATATAAAAATTGTTCACTAGATTTGTATTGTATGAAAGTGCTTTAGTATACAATTTTTTTAAAAAAATCATAAGAAACAAGCTTTTCTAGATTTGGTTAAATGGGTCGGGTTAGGCATAGGTCGAGATATTTGCATTATGATAAACAGCTTATAAACGAGTTAAATGGGTCAATTTGGATCGAACCATTTATGACCGACCCAAATCCAACCCGACCTATCCATTTGACTAGTCTAAATTTTAGATATTAGCAACTTTAAATCTTAAAGAGCTCAATGAGATTTGTTGACCAAAATAAATGACAACGGAATTGCAATTAGGTGAACCTTGCTCGGCCCGCTTCCGATTTGTGTTTTTAAAGGCGGGAAGACCCTGAACAACAGTTTGCGAGGCGTTTCTTCTCTCTAACCTTTTCAGCAACAGTAATAGCAAACAACGACGAAGGCCACATAGGACTAATAGAAATTGACGAGAAGACAGATATTGAGAGAATGATGTATTTTTTGTATTCACTTGACTTGTATTCTTTACATTGTACAGGCTCCTATTTATAATAGAACGAATGGTTAACTAAGGAAACAATAAGGAAAATACATGGAATAAAATCCAATCTTGGATTGATATAATTAATCAATTATAATCCTAGGTAATCTTCGATTGATCAATCATAATCAGTAATTGATCCTCGCATATACCACCAATCAGTGGGAGAATCTGTGGACCAGAGCCCAAGGACGGTACAACATTAACGTATGAACTACAATCTGATTCGCCTAAGATGGCGTTTTTTCATTAAAGCCATGATGTTTTCTCTCAGATTATCTTAAACATTCCCTGATAGAAGGATGTCGATTTAATTCACGACGGGTTCTTGGGCTTTCTCGTTCTTTTTGATTCTGCTGTTTGCCATAACCAGCAGAAAAGATTTTGATTGATTAATACATGGGCGACATGAAGGAAGCCCATTGTAGGACATCCGGGAACGTCTCGCGATCCCGACCCAATTCATCGTGCATGATGGGCCACTTACAGTCGCATTGGCCATCCGCCATCACCAAGGTGACTGCCTGCAGTCGGCACCAGGACTGGGGCTCCTCCCTCTTTTTCTCTCTCAATATGAAAAGCAGACTCAGTAATCAAATTGTTGATAAACTCTTTAAAATGAAGGAGGATCATCCACAAAATCGCTATTGGCAGAGCTTTTCTTTCATGCATTGACTAATAGCTAGCAGATACAAAAGATTATGTGCAACTTAAACCCGGGCTTCCTGACCCCAGTTTCCCCATCCTCTCTCTCTCAACAGGTCTTTGCAATTACAACGAGCAAAAAGGGAGAAGTCTTCGAGTTCAAGGTGAATTTACCGTCCCTCCCCGCTGTTCAAGTTGGTTCCTTTCATGTTCTCCCCAGGTCTTTGCATAAGGATGGGTGTGATAGCGTTTTCCACAACGTATCTTTCTGCTATGACAATGGGAATGAAGTAGAAACTTGAGATAGATCATGTTGTGCAGTGCAGTATCAATAACGGATTCGTCGGGTTCAAATTTTATTCTCGCGTCCAATCAGTCATTGCCACTATTCTCCATTGGCTACTAAACTGCTGTACGTATCCCGACTTATCATCGCATCATGTGGTTTTTATCTTTGTATAAACGAATTATTCTATATGTTATCCTGGTTGAGAGATGGAGGCAAACGTGCAGAGTCATCGTCCGTTGTTGCTACGAAACGGCTCAAGTTAATGAGTACTTATTGGAGTATCAGCTATTTCCTGTCCATCCGAGTAATGTAACACTTGCTAAATTCATGACATTAATTATGAACAACAATCTCGATTTTATGCAATTTTGTCTGTCTGCGTTTATATTATTCTGTATCGACTTGCCAATTCATTCGCAGTTTGCCTGACGACTTGAAATTGATTATGAAATGATGGGTTTCATTGTAACCTTTCTACACTTGGATTATTTACGTCTCATCTTGCTAATTCTTTAGCAGTTTACCTCGCCACCTGATATTGGTTATGAAATGGTCACTTTCATTGTAACCTTTCCGCACTTATTATTTACGCCTCAACTTGCTGGTTATATAGCAGTTTACCTGATCAGTTGGTATTGATTATGAAATGACCAGTTTTATTGTAACCTTTTCAATTAAGGGAAAATTGTAAAAATTAAAGCAGAATGCTAACTGTACACAGATTCACTTGGGCCTGAAAGCTACTTCAAATTTTCCTCTTCGTATTTGACTTCATCTATCATCCATCAATTCAAAACAGAAATTTCTAGGCGATGAAATGGCTGTCCATCTTCTGTAATTCCACCACTTCTGCGTTGGCCGTTTGTCAGGCACCTTCATGATTCCCCAAGAGACGTTCTCGTGCGATTTCACCGTCATCGACTTGAGCACGATTGTCTTTTCTAGGAGAAGATTCACTAGTGAAGATAACAGCCCATCTTCTCCGTTAACAGTAAAGCCAAAAAACTTAACAAGCGTCAAGTGTTTCAGCAGCCAAACGTTGGACTTCACAGTGGGAAAATCCATCCAAAGATGAGGTTCATGCCAATGTTGATGAAAGTAGGGACAGGTCACTCTTCTCCTGCTGGGATCAATCTGTATATTGATATAATGCACATATCTTCAGTTGTACAATTATATAAATGTGTGGTTATGGTTGAGTGATAAATTGCTTAGAAAATTTCATTCTTATTTAAAATTTATGTTGGTGGGTTGATGGCGACACTTACTGTGATGAACAACTTTTCCAAGAATGGGCAGATATTCAAGAAACAAGCCAACGAATCGCGCTTTGCGTTGTCCATTAGAGAATCAATCCATCTCAATTGCTTTAACTTGTGAAGCTGGAATTCCAGCCTTCCAAAGATAACTCCAGCAGAACATAACCACTGTACACATATGGGGAGTACACACTCGTGACAAAATGAAGCCAATTGTTCTCTAATAAGAAAATAGGAAAAAGAAAGAGGTTTACCTCAAGAAGCCACCCACTTATAGTGAGAGTCTCCACTTCTTTCGAGGAAGAGAGCAGACAGAGAACTTCCTCACAGTCAAAGTCACTGTTACCAGAAGCACCCTCCAAATCAAGCACCACATCAACCAAATTCAAAGCATTCTTCATGTGGATTTGGGTCAATAGGCCCTTATACACAAAAGACCTTAACTCGGTAGCTGAAACAGTCACATTCTCTATGTCCTTGCAATCCACAATCACCAAGCTCCTGAGGCTCTCATTCTTCTCGATCCCAATTCTCTTTAGTCCTTCGCACTTCTCGATCTTCAAGCTCTGTAGAAGCTGGCAATTCGTGAGCAAGGAGGAGGCGAAGTCCTCGGTGACACCGGCGACCGATCGCAGATGAAGAGTCCTTAGGGTGGATAAATTGGTGATATTGATAGGAGGAGTAGTATTACCTAACTCCATTTTCTTTTGGTAATAACATTTGTCCTCTGTTTTGCTGTGAAAGAAATTGAGATGGAGCTCTTTGTCGACTCCCTTCGTGGCAACGACGGTCACGTCACCCTCGGGGAACCGAAAACACAGTTTGCGCATCTCCGGGCTCTCGTAAGATCCCAGAAGCGCACCGACAGCTTCTAACGAATCTTTAACTGCGTCGATGGCTGCAATCGGGCAGTCGCCTGCGGCGAAGTGATTCACCATGGTGGGTGACCAGAGAGACCTCCATTGTGTGGAGAGGAGGCTTGTTCTTACTGCCTCTTTGAGTGGCAGGAAGGAGTTGATTCTTTGGAGGATGTCTTGCGGCAAATTGCTGATCAGATCATGTTCTTGAGCCATGATGGAATTCTCTAATCTAGAGCTGGAAAATTGCAGTCCTTAAAGGAAGTGTAACCACAAGAGGTGTGATTCAATTTCTTAGATAGAGCTAATTTGGAACTATTGGACGTACACCGACCAGCTAACTCTGAAGTTTTGGAGTAGCTGGGGAGCATTTATATAGGGACACTTCGCCTACCTAGCTATCTTTTGACTCTTCCGTACCTAAACATTGCAAAAGGGAGGAAAAGGAAAAGAGGAAAGAATGGGGGAGCTGGAAAAATCAAACTCATTCGTGTGAAGTCTCTGCGTGTGAATGGAATTGAAAAGTATTTTTAGTTTTGAAGGATATCGTAGATGGTTACCTGCTCCATCTACGCCACGTGGATTCTATTTGAACCTGTCGGTGTTTTTAAAGCAGTTGTGTGGAAAACACTGGGAAGTTGCTGAACATAAGATAGGGTATTTTGTCCAAAAAACAATACTTTCTAGAAGGCAACATCAGCAAGAAGACGCGTACATGTCTACGAGATCCTTGGAATCATCCTAGTGCTTGTCGATACATAATGTCAGACAAAAGCATAGGAAATAAACTACTCTTTACACGTATGAACATCAATAAATGGCAGCGAACGATTCTGTGTACCGGTGACCTCACGCGATTTATCGATGTGACATATCCTTGGATTAATCAAGAAACTCTACTTTACTAACACATTCTCTGTTTCTATATGATTAGGAGTTATGTTGATACAAAATATGCTGCGAACAAGGACCGGACAATCAACCACAATCGCGAGATTAATAGAAAAAGGAATGAGAAATAGAGAAAACGACACATTGAGATTTATATGATTCAGTCTGGAGTTGAGGCCTACACATTCATAGGAAGAGAGGCAATAACAAATCCACTACAAACAAAGAGATTACAAAGTTAGAATTATGTTTCTCAATACCAAACACCTAATTACACCCAAGTAATTTTCACTCGGTGTTTCACATGATCTCTCATAGTGTATTCTTTTCAAAATTCTCACAAAGTAAGGTTTTGATGTTCAATGTCCTGAATATAAGTCACATAAAAACTTTCTTTTTTGGTTGAAAGTCACATACAAACTAATATCCTGTGTTTTTTAAGGGTTCATGGCATCACTCGAGCGCTCACTACATGCCTAGTGTAGTTGATACATGCCCGGTGGGGACAAGTACAGCAAGAGGGCTATAATTTTCGTACGGCGTTTACTTGAATACCGCGACTTTTTTTTCACTCACTTAAATGCCATATCGAAGTAAAATCAATCGTTTATGTGCAATTTCCCGCAAATCATCCTACATGGATTTTTTAATAAAATTTTCATCTGACTTGAATTTTTTTAATTTTTTTATTATTTTGATTATTTATTTATTTATTTGAAATTTTATTTTTCTTTTTATTTATCTATTCCATTTTATTTTCCTTTTTTTTTTCAGGGCCATCAATGGTCACCGGTGCCTCTCGCCAGCTGCAAAGGCCTTGCCCAAATTGGGCAATGGCCAGCTTGCCCTCGGCTGGTGGGGCCGCGGAGGGCCTGGGCAAGGCCATCTCGGCCTCACCGATGGCAGGAGAGCCCCTTTGCAACTGGCGCTAAAAAAAAGGAAAACATTTCAGGAGATTGACATAGATTGTTTAAGCTAACTTTACCTGATTCAAAATCTAGTAATTAAGGACGGCAACTTGGTAGGATTTTCGCACTTGGGCCGGACACAGGAGAGACCTCTCTGACTATTGCGCAGCGAACCGCTGAATCTGTCAACCTTAAAGAACCATGAAAGAAAGTGGACAGGGACCATATTTTTCCAATTTTTTACAGCATACATCTGTTTCATTGCTTTTATTAATTTCTCGTTCACATGCATCTGTGGATATTTATATGCTTCTTGTGTGACTATGTCTTAAATAAAGCATCATTCTAGAACGCAAGAATCCAGACAATGTTTGAGAAAACTTAACGACTTTAAGCGCAGCGTTGCGAAGTTCGGAGAACATGCGAACTTGCTTCGCCCTTTCCTCCATAATTATTTAAAAAAAAAAAAGGAAAGGAATCTTCGGGATGAAGGTAGTAATCAGTATGCATGATATTATATAAACGAAGTCACATAATTTTTGAATTGTTGGAAAATGGCGTTATATCAAAAGCTTGTCATTAACAGTTTTGGTCATCTTGCGCTTCTTGCTTACTTCGCAACCATTATAGGTGTATCTGGTAGGTCCTAAAGTTGACATTAAAAATGACACAATTCATATGACATATGTTAATAAGCATAATCTCCCCTTTGATATACAAGTCGTGCGTGTAGGCCCCTCTAACTATCGCAATATGAACAAACGAAAATGGTGATTTTTAAGATCCACGGAAGGAACCCGGGATGGGTCGACATATGATTTTTTGAACAGCTTGTGCTTCTTTGCTCTAATAGATTCTTGCTCCCATGAACCTGCAGATGTAACGTGCAATTACGCAGACCAACGACAAAGGACGGTGGGAAAGTCGTCTCTTGTGTCCTTTCTCTCTGAATAGACCATTGAGTGACGATGAGTGATTACTAGCCACAAGTGGTGCTGTCGTGCGGTGCACCAAGTCAGGTGTACGTTCTGAAAGTTTTGCACGCGTTTGAAAATCGTGCATCCATTCCATCTTAGTCATAAAATAGCTCAAATTCAGTGAGCTGCCATGCCTGAGCGGATATCAATAAGAATTTTCCGCGCAAGAGACTCGATCGTCGGGATCGCGTTAGCGGCAAGACCCGAAACTCCCTCCCATTATTCCAAATGTAAGAGGTTACTATACCAATCTATCCGGCGATAGCCAACTGGAGCTGATGTGAAGTCTACCTTCCCTATCCGAAAGTCTCCAATTCCCTCCAAATCTTTTTTTCCCTGAAAAGAGGGAACATAGAGGAGTTTGAAAGAGTTAACTTTTGTAGAAGTGAGAAGTCTCAAACTTTCCACCTACACTGAAGTTTTCCCTCCCCTTATTCTTCTTGAGCCTTTTAAAGTCCTGCTCATGACTCATCTTAGCCATAAAATAGCTCAAATTAAGTGAGCCGCCATGCACTAGTGGATATCAATAAGAATTTTCGGTGCAAGAGACTCGATCGTCGGAGTAGGTAAAGAAAATTACACCAAAGAGAATGTAGAGAAGTATGAGACAATACAAGTAAAAACTTTAATGGATAGGATACTCGCTACTCGTAGGTGATTAACCTAAAAGATAAGAGCAATACTTTCCACCCGTAGGAATCCACCTAAGAGATAAGAGTAAAATAAGAATTCCTTCTTGTTCTCAAGCCAAAGGCTCAACTAGTATTGAATCAAAATAAGTCTTGTTTCCTGTTATTTATCATAGCACGCTTATATAGAGCATGGAACAACCATCCAAGCTTGAGTAATTACTAAGACTCTTTGGAAAGACAAAAGACTCATAGGAAAGACCAACAACATTTACTAGAAAACAACTATAAATAAATAAGGACTCTAGAAACTTGAATAACATTAACTAGACCTAGAAACAGTATGAGAATTAAATGTAGCCGATTGAAGGTCTCCATGATTTTACCATTTCCAAAGTTGATAAATTAATGGCCTTTATGTTTTTGAAGGAACCGAACAGCCTTCGGTTCGTTATGATCGATGAGTCGACTTGGAATCGACAATACCGACAAGAGTCAACTTGGAATCGATAATATCACCAAGAGTCATCTTGAATCAAGAACTCGTCGACAACTCGACGTCTTTAAAGAATGCTTCGGCATAAAACGCTTCTGCTGCGCATAAACTCGTCCCTGAGTTTTCTTAGTCTTCGTCATCATGGTAGGAAGAAAGATCCGCAATATTGAACGTTGCAAAAACAGTATACTCACCAAGAAGTTCAATCCTGTAGGCGTTGTCACCAATCCTTTGCACCACCTTAAAAGGTCCATCAGCCCTAGGCTTCAGCTTCCCATTTCGACCCAGAGGAAATCTTTCCTTTCTAAGATGTAGTTAGATCAAATCTCCTTCCTTAAATACTTCACGTTTTCAATACTTGTTTGCTCTTACTTGATACTTCGCATTGTGTTTTATTATCCTTTACCGAATTTGCTCATGAAGTTTCTTCAGATAGTTAGCATGTTCCTCAGCATCCCTGCTAAAATGTTAAGAGATGGGAAGTGGAGCTAAGTCTATTGGACTAATAGGATTTTTTCCATACACAATCTCGAAAGGACTCTTCTCAGTTGTTTGGATTGAAGACCGATTGTAAGCAAATTCAGCTTGAGCCAAAGTAAGATTCCATTGACGTAGGTTAATTCCAATTAAGCTCCTTAAAAGATTACCCAAACTCTGATTAACAACTTCAATTTTCCCATCGGTTTGGGGATGATGAGAAGAGCTAAATTGAAGCGTGGTGCCGAGCTTCTTCAAAAGTGTTCGCCAAAAATGACTAATAAATTTTGAGTCTCGATTAGATGTTATCATCTTCCATGTAGTTTCATGATCTCTTGAAAGTAAAGATTTGCCATATGAGTAGCATCCAAGGCCTTGTTACATGGTACAAAATGCGCCATTTTTTAGAACCGATCAATGACCACCATGATTGAGTCTTTACCCTTTTGTGTTCGAGGTAAACCAACCACAAAATCTAGGCTCACATCTTCCCAAGGGGCTGTTGGTACCGGTAATGGAGTATACAAGCATCGTTCCACATGTCTCATAACATCTTTCTCCATTTGAGGCCAATAAAATTTTTCTTTGACAAGAGAGAGCGTCTTGTCTCTTTCGAAATGACCAGTTAAGCCTCCAACATGGGCTTCATATATAATGGCTTCCCTTAAAACTTCTCGATATGCACAAGTAATTATTTCTAAAAAGAAATCCATCTTGCAATAAAAATTGTTGAATTGGACCCTTTGAGCAATCTTTCCAAATCTTCCCAAAGTCAGGGTCTTCTTCACAAAGCTCCTTAATCATGTCAAGGTCTAAGACCTTTACTTGCATTGTGGAAAGCAAGGAGTGCCTACGGCTTAATGCATCCGCCACTCGATTGAGAGTTCTAGCTTTATGTTTAATAAGAAAAGTGAAAGCTTGAAGAAACTCTACCCACTTGGCATGCCAATTGTTGAGCTTCTATTGAGTATTTACATACTTCAAGGCTTCATGGTCCGAATAGAGAACAAATTCTTTAAATAATAGATAAAGTTGCCAATGATCCAAAGCTCTAACAATAGCACAAAATTCCTTATCATAAGTAGAGTAATTCTTGCGGGAATCATTCAACTTCTCTCTGAAGAATGCAGTAGGCTTTCTTTCTTAGCTAAGAAGAGCACCAATCCCCACATTCGAAGCATCGCAATCAACTTCAAAGACTTTATTAAATTTGGAAGTGCAAGAATAGGAGCCACGGCTACCTTTTAAGGAGTTCGAAGCTTTGTTGCACCTCTTTAGTCCACTTGAAACTCTCCCCTTTTAAGCATTGAGTAATAAGAGAAATAATAGTGCTGAAACGCTTGATAAAGCGAAGATAAAATGAGGTCAAATCGTGAAAACTCCGAATGTCATGTATAGATGTCGGCACGGGCTAGCTTATAATTGCCTCCACCTTGCTAGGATCCATCTTAATGTTGTCTTTAGAGGCAATATAGCCTAGAAAGACAAGGCTATCGGTAAAGAAGTGACACTTCTTCAAGTTGGCATATAACTTTTGCTCTCGAAGGACCTTGAAAACTTGGCAAAGATGTTCCAAGTATTATTTTTGAGTAGAACTATAAACAAGAATATCATCAAAATAAACAACATCAAAGCTGCCGATAAATGGTTTGAAGACAATGCTCATGAGGCGCATAAATGTACTAAGAGTGTTAGAGAGACCGAAAGGCATGACCATCCATTCATAGAGGCCATCTCTTGTTTTGAAGTCAGTTTTCCACTCATCTCCAGTTCTCATTCGAATTTGATTTGAAGATCAAACTTAGAAAAGATAGTTGCGCCATAGAGTTGATCAAGAAGATCATCGAGTCGAGGAATGGGAAAGCGGTATTGGATGGTAATCTTATTCACCGCTTTACTATCGATACACATACCCCAAGACCCATCCTTCTTTGACACGAGAAGAGCAGGGACAGCACATGAACTCATGCTTTCTCTCACCATTCCTTTAGTCAATAGTTCATGCACTTTTCGTTGAAGCTCTTCATGCTCTTTAGGACTCATTCGGTAGGCGGCTTTGTTTGGAATGACGACTCCCAAAACAAAATCAATACAATGCTGAATGTCTCTTATAGGTGGAAGACCGGGTGGAATTTCTTCCGGAACAACATCCTTAAGTTCTTGAAGAAGAGGTGCTACTTGAGAAAGAACAACAAAATGTTATTCATTTTCTTCTAACACCACAAGAGCATATGCCTTAAAGGAATCTTCCAAGGCCTTATCAACTTCAGATTTAGAGAGTAAATTATTTTCCTCCCCATTCGATGGTTTAGGAGTGCTCTCTATTTTGGAAGGACCCAAAGTTATTTTGATTCCATCCTTTTTGAAATTATAAGTATTTTTGAACCCATCATGCTTAGTTTTTCTATCAAATTGCCAAGGCCTCCAAAGAAGCAAAGGCAAGCATCCATGGGAACAACATCGCACCATACTTTATCATTATATTTTTTCCAATGGAGAATTGAATAATGCATCATTTATCAACCTTTACCTCATTCCCTTTGCGAAGCCAAGAGAGCTTGTAAGGTTGTGGGTGTTTCTCCGTTTTGAGGCGCAATTTATCAACCATTGTTGTAGCCACAACATTCTCGTAGCATCCTCCATCGATAATAACATCACAAACCTTCCCATGAGAAGTACATCTAGTGTGAAAAATGTTGTTGCAAAGCCACATACCATCTTCACTAGGAATAGCATTCAAAACCCGACGAAGGATTAGAGACTTTCCTTGATCTCCATAGATAACTTCATTTCCCTCTTCCGATCCTTCATTGGAACTAGGGAAGTCTTCAAGATTGTCTTCCTCATGCTCTTGTTCTACTAGAGAGACAATCTTATGATTTGGACAATTAAAGGCAATATGTCCAAACCCTTGGCACTTGAAACACCGGATAGAATTAGGGCGCTTTGAACTTGATGTTCCTTCATTCTTAGGAGTGGACTTTGAAGCGGCTATTTTATTTTTAGTGGAAATACTCCTACCTTTGGAATAGCCCTCCTTGTCCCGATACCGAGAGCTACCACTACGAGCTTTCTTAAGTTGCCGTTCCACCTTTAGAGCAAGTTGACAAACATCATTATAAGTCTAGTAAGGTTGAAGTAGGACAACATCACTGATTTCTGAGCGAAGTCCACCAAGGTAGCGAGCAATAGTTTGCTCCTCAAGCTTAGAAATATCACAAAGTATCATGAGATGACCAAACTCCGCTGTATATTCTTCCACGGACAGCTCCTTTCATTTGAGGTTGTGAAACTGGGGGAAGGTATCTTGCCGATAGTTCGTCGGTAAGAACTTGTTCTGCAATTCTTTCTTCATCTTTTCCCAAGTGACGATATGGCTTCTTCCTTCATGAGCTCTTTGCTTCTTCAAGTGCTCCTACCAAATTGATGCATGTTTTTTGAGCTTGATGGCGACTAGCTTTACCTTCCGATTAGTTGGTATTTCTTTGTAGTTAAAGATTCTTTCTACCACGTGTAGCCAATCCATGAATTCTTCCGGTTGTATTTTCCCTTCAAATTCAGGAATTTCAACCTTCACATAGGAATCTTGTTGAATTTCACGGATCCTTCGATGCTGACGTCAAGGAAGTCCCTCCTTACTCGCAGCATAACTTCGAGCACCAAAGAAAGGGTTACCATCATCTTTGTTAGAGAGAGCATCTTCTGAATCGTGACTCAAATCATCACATTCCAGAAGTTTGAAGCGTTGCAAACGCTCCTGTAGTTGCTGCACTTGTCTTCTTAAATCATCCACCTCCACATCTCGTAGGTTTCTTTCTCAACTTGTAGAAAACTCAACGTTTGGTCCACGTCGATGACGACCATCCATTGAACTGTGCTCTGATACTAATTTGACACTGGAGAAAATGTAGAGAAGTAAGAGGCAAAACAAGTAAGAACTTTAATGGATAGGATGCTCGCCACTTGTAGGTGATTAACCTAAGAGATAAGAGCAATACTCGCCACCCGTAGGAATCTACCTAAGGGATAAGAGTAAAACAAGAACTCCTTATTCTCAAGCCAAAGGCTCAATTAGTTTTGAATCAAAATAAGTCTTGTTTTATGTTATTCATCATAGCATGCTTATATAGAGCATGGAACAACCGTCCAAGCTTGAGCAATTACTAAGACTCTTTGGAAAGACAAAAGACTCATAGGAAAGACAAACAACATTTACTAGAAAACAACTATAAATAAATAAAGACTCTAGAAACTTGAATGACATTAACTAGACCTAGAAAATATATGAGAATTAAATGTAACCGATCGAAGGTCTCCATGATTTTACCATTTCCAAAGTTGATAAATTAATGGCATTTATGTTTTTGAAGGAACCAAATAGCTTGGGTTTTAAATTTTGCTGGCGATGTAAGTCCACTCGCCTAACTCACATGTTTTTTGTCGATGATGTCCTTTTTATGGAGGGAAACACCACTTCTGCCACCCTCCTTAAAGAAGGTATTCAGCTCTTCTCCAAATGGTCGGGCCTCTACCCGAATCCCAATAAAAGTGAAGTTTATCTTTCTGGTGGGACGGCAAATACTAAGGAACAGATTCGGCTATCCCTGGGATTTAATGAAGGCATGCTCTCTTTCCGTTACCTCGGTGTACCTATCTTTGCATCGCGGATGACTAAAGTGGACTGTAATTCGTTAGTTAACTCTATAACGGCTCGGGCACGCTCTTGGTCCCATCAGTTTCTTTCCTTTGTTGGTCGACTGCAATTGATCAGATCCGTCCTCCATGCTATCCAAGTGTATTGGACTAATGTCTTCACTATCCCTCTATCTGTGCTGTCTAGAATAGAATTGATTCTTCGACAATTTTTGTGGAAAGGACCAGAACTGGGTATCGGGGGGGCTAAAGTCTCTTGGAGTGAAGTTTGTTTGCCCAAAGAGGAAGGTGGGCTGGGCATACGTAGGCTTTTTGATTGCAACTGAGTAGCGATGCTAAAGCACATATGAATTCTATTCACAGATAATGAGTCCCTATGGTGCAAGTGGATCCATTCTACCTTCCTCAAGAACAAAAACTTCTGGTTGGTGCCGAAGCCCACTTTCTGTTCATGGGCTTGGAAGAAAATACTGGATATCCGTTTGTAATTTCGGTTATAATTTCATTGGCGTATAGGCGATGGCTCATCTGCATCATTTTGGTTTGATAATTGGCACCCTAAAGGCCCTCTCTCTAACTTTTTCTCTAATAGAGAAATCTATTCCTCTGGCATCCCGAGAAATGCAAATGTCCATGATTTCCTATGCTTTACATGGGATGAATCCTCTTTCATGGAAATTTTCAATTCATGGACAGACCCGCTCCCCACGATTGTCGATAGTCCTGATATGTTCGTTTGGCAAGGCCATTCTTCTGGGACATTCTCCGTAGCAACGGCTTGGGAGTTGATCAGAATCAAGAGTCCAAAAGTGTTTTGGAGCTCCTTTATCTGGGACCGTAGCGTTGCACCAAGGTATGCCTTTTTACTATGGCTCATCTCAAAAAATAGACTCCCAACTCAAGTTGTCTTACTCAGCTACAACAGAATCCCGGAAGGACTTTGTACATTCTGTAAATGTAGACCGGATTCTATAGATCATTTGTTTTTTGGGTGCCAATACACGGGTTCCCTTGCATTGTTTTGGGCAAACACTTGCAATCTCTCAAGGCGGAATAAACCATGGATAGATAATCTACGATAGGCAAGCAAATACATTAGTGGTGACAACTTCCAACATCGGATTGCTCAGTTCTCTTTTGGCGCCTTATATCATATTATTTGGTCCGAAAGGAATCATATCCTTTTTAGGAACAAACCCCTGTTTTTACCAGCCATGCGCAATCACCTTGTAAAGGTTGTTCTGCACAGAGGGTTATCCATGCATCTTGTTCAAGACACTCGCCACAACAGGAAGATCCAAACTAATTGGGGCATTTCATCGTCCATATTCGCGTAACTTGCCTCTGCATCCTTGTATGTAACTTCTATAGTTAGTTGGTTGATGTTTAAGCCTTCTTGTACTGCTTTAATACCTTGTCTAGCTGTAACACCTTTGCACCTGTTGGGACACATAAAGGTGTCGTTATATGTGCGGGGTTTTTGTGTTCTGTTACCATCCCTGTAAGCATGACTTTGAAAAGTTTATACAATACTTAACTTACAAAAAAAAAAAAATAGCCTTCGTTTCGTTGTGATCGATGTCAACTTGGAATCGACAATATCGACAAGAGCCGTCTTGAATCGACAACTCATCGACAACTCGACGTCCTCAAAGAATGCTCTAGCATCAGGAAAAAAAAAAAGGTTGCGAAAATCACCACGAGGAGCTTTTTGACATAATGGGTCTCCATGAACCGGTAAAACAGATAACGAGGCCTATTCAAAGGAGTGTATGGATGACTATTCTTGGCACAAGAAAAAGTAAATATTGACTTTTAATAAGTCAAAACCAAACCATTAAAATTTTCATTGATTTATGAAAATTTTGGGAAAAATGTTCATACGGTCATAAACATGTTGTATAGTAGCCAATTCAATCCTAAACTTTTTAATTTGGTTAGTTTAATTCTAAATCTTTCCGACTAATTTTGGCCGAAATTCGCAAACGTAGACGTCAGCTATGCCACGTAGGATAACGAGCAATGATTGAGTATCCACATAAGCATATTTCCGGAGTACATCAGAGTGCGAGAAAGTAAACATTGTATTTGCATGTTCTGCATTTTTTTCTGGCTTTTATCGGTTTGGCCTCATGCCAACCACGACTCCACGTTTGTCGACGACTTCTGCTACGGGTCTATTGACTCCACACACCACATGTTTGGCCATGATCCCCTATCTCGAGATCGAAAGGTCGTGATCTAGCTACCTCTATTTTCTTTTTCTTACGTTATCACCTTCACAATTGATCAAATGCCAATCTTGCGAATGACAAACCTTCTGCTGGCCAAGCCCGTGCTGGTCACATCACAACCTCATTGGCATGGTCCCCGTAACATCTAGTGAAAATCTTGTTTACTATGATCCATGCCTCATGAAGTCAATACCTCTCTCAAAATGGTTAACACCTGTTCTGATCAATTTTAGATACCAGCAACTTTATATCTTAAGGAGCTCAATGAGATTTAATGACCAAATTAAATGAAATGGAAATGGCAACAAGGCCAACCTTGCGTGGTCTGCTGCAACTTCTCTCTGATCTTTGAAGCATTAATAGCAAAAGATGTCTTGCAATGCAAAGAATCTACTCTCCTGGCCGATAGCATCTATGGCGGGCTGTTCGCATCTTTGGGATACATATGGGCGTTGATGCACCTAAGGGGACCCATTATGCAACTAGACGAACCTGCGGGCTTGAAGTTAACGATGTCGGATTAAGCTCAAATTTGGTGGGCTGAAGCGAAACGGCGTGCTGATCAATACTCACGGCCTTTGACCGTGATTAACGATGGATTTTCGCGATTCGAGATTGTTTAGATGGATTTTCCTATTTTTTTAGTATTTTTTTTATTGATTAATTTAATAATGGCAGTTTCGTAATTTTACGTTTTGATGATTACGTTTCATAATAGGGTTAGGTTTGGGTCTTTATAAGCTTGTTTTAGGGTTTCTTTTGAGCGGACTTGAATATTGTTGATTTGATAATCATATTTAGAGGACGAATTTGTTCTTCTTTCGAACTTTCTTGTTCAGTCAAATTTTCTATCGCGTTTCGGCATCAGGCGTGACATACTGACATGCTCCCAACTTACTTAGCGGGTGCTGTCCAGAACCGCTTGGATCACTAATTCGTCCTCCATGGGTTCGAGTCTTTGCTGAGAGCGACGAGCTTAAACTACGACAGCAACAACATTCTCCATTCTGATTCGACCGTAGATGGCATTGTTTTATGAAGCCATGATTTGTTCTCCCTAAAACGTAATGCCTCGATGTTTGTGTATGTGTCTGTGTGTTTTATATTTCTGTTTTTTGCCTCCCTTGGATGGTACTGGTAGGCACGGGTTTATCTCATAAGGAATGTTGCGTGTGAATGTTGGAAATTTCTGCTTGGCTATAATAAGGCTTACATGGACTGATTGGGATGCACTGGAAAAATGACAAGGAGATGATTCCTATGCCAAATTATCTTAAACATTCCCGGGGAAAAGGATGTTGACCTTATTCACGATGGGTTCTTGCCCTTCTTATTCATTTTTATACTCGATAAAAATTTTGCACACCTTGTAACACTTCTGCGTTTTGCTAACCAAGAAAAAAAGGATTGTGATTAATTAATACAGGGCCGATATGAAAGAAGAAACTTGGAGGACATCCTGAAACAACTTTCAATGCTGACCTAATTCATGATGCATGGGCCATTTGTAGTCACATTCGCCATTCGCCATCACCAAGGCACCCGTCCGTAGTCGGCACTGTGGCTTGCGCTCCTCCCACTGTCTCTCTCTCAACATGAAATGACCTCTATTGCGAGAGGTAAGTAATGACCTCTGAAATTTTATCAAGAGTATGAAGTTTGTTTAGAGACTCGTACACGAATTGCTACTTATCAATAGTCGGTGTTGACTCAGTTATGCTTGTTAGAGCTTGAATGGGAATTTGATCAACCAATTTAAATCATTGTCGGTGTTATAACGTAACAAGATATAGGAACAAAAGTACCATCTTAGAAATCTATACCGATGAAAGTAAAAGTTTCGCTTAATATTGTTGAGGTGCACATGTAGGTGTCTTATAGAAGTTCCACATCGGGGATTTGACATGGTGTGGTGAAGTTAATTTATCTTAGTTAGCCCATAACTTATGAATTTAAACTTTTGAATGAATGTGAATCCAACTAAATATGTTAATAAGCTCTCTCTTAAGGAGTGGGATATTGTCCCCGTCCTCTGTCACCACCACATTCATCGTTGGATTTGCAACATATGATAATCCAACACTCCAAAAAAAAAAACCTCGCTCGTATCCTCTGCTTTGCCCACACTGTCGCTCCTCTACCAATCGCAACAATGCCACTAAGCCACTCCCTCTCCTTTAGATCCCCTCGGTCTCTCTCGAGAAAATTACCAAAAAAGTTCTAAATCTATTGTAACATTGTTTCGAAAAAAATATTTAAAAATTGCCATATCAGCACAGGCCCGCCAAAATTAGCCGGATGAACTGAATTGGCACAAATTTAAAAGGTTTGGAACTGAATTGGCATAATTACAATAGGTTAAGACTTCTGTGATAATTTTCCCTGTCTTTCTCCCCTTCCCCTCCTCGTTTTTGGCTCCATCGATATCAACATCCATTGCGTCCCCTGCAGACATTGTTGCTTCTATTGAAGAGATGGTGACGGCAGGAGTGTCGAACTTGAGACTTGATCTATGAGAGAGAACCATGTCGATCCTCAAATGTGAGATTTGAGGCTTGATTGGACCGAGCTGAGCCTAGGCTAGACTAACGATGGTAAGCAGCTTGGAAAAAGCAGAGGAGGCAGCATTTACGGTGGGCAGAGGCACGAAAATGCTAGTGATTTGTGACGACGGGGGTGGAGCGTAACAGAGAGTGGGGCAGTGATGGGTGCTTAGTCTATGGTTATGGATGGAGGCTGACGGTGAGCTTGCCAAGGTATACTGGTCATTAGATGGGGGGACAGTAAAGGTGGAGGCATGGCGACGATGACACGGGCTAAGCAGGTAGAGGGAGAGAGAGAAAGGAGAAAGGGAAGGATTTTTGCTAGTATTTTTTGTCCACATCGCTAGCTGCAGCAATCATTCAGCGCTAGCTATTGCCTCGTAGTAAGACGAAGGCTCATTTGTCTCACCTCGTCACTAACAGTAAATGGATAAGCAATATCAGTATAATCATAATGTAACGATGGTTTGATTTTCCTTCTTTGTCTAATCACGACTATATTGTTCTATGGCTCTGCTAATTGTTTTGTATCACCGACTTCAGCAAATGCGGCATCATCGTTAATCTCAACTTTTATTACATTTGAGGCATTTAGAGCCTTCACCTAAAGCACCATATCACTATTAACATTATGATTGTTTGCTTTGTTGGTTGTGCCTCAGGAGTCTTCTATCAAAGCATAACAGTCTCATCAAAGATCACATTTCTACAACCAAGTGATCTAGGATCAGTACACCACTATCAGTCGTCTTTCACCCCATATATATAATCAAGAAATATGCACTTGTTCGCTCTCGGCTCAAACTTACCATCACTTGATGAGTATACGCAGGACATCCGAAAACTCGTATTTGGAGTCATTATCAAGTTTCCTCACCATAATTTCTCAGGAATCTTCCACTAGATAACAAATTATAGAGATTGATTATTCAGGTAACAAGACATGTTTACTACTCCGGCCCATGCCTAATCCTACATAATGCTGCTATTGGTTCTAAGGCAGTTGATATATTTACCTGATTGCTCTTCAATCAACATATAAAACTTCTTGAACGCATTGAACACCTCGTATTTGTGCTTCAAAAACATATTCATACATTTCTCAAATAACCATAGATAAATGTTAGCATATGTTTAGAACTTCCTTTCGAAGGAACCAATGTGAGCCGTAGACATCTAATTGAACATAATCTATAGGTTGCTACACATAGTTGTATTGAATTTAATCTGGTGTTACTTTCGAAAGACGGAGTGCTCACACAAGTCAAGCTTCCCTATCTTTTGACTCTTCAGCAGCCCCTCTCATTAGAATCATCATACCTGTCTTGCTTATCTGCCATAATTGCATATGCCATAATTGAGTCAACCTTGAGTCTGACTGACCAGATTAAACTACAGCCGCTCCCATCATGATCTCTCTCCATAGATGATCGAGAGAATTCACCTTCTTCCCCTTCCTTATTGTCTTGCGTACTCCACCTTTAGCAGCATACTTACATCAGATGTTGTCAAGTATCGCAGGGAAATAGATTTCATCTTGAGCTCTAGTACATGCCTTATGTCTATCAGTGTGTGCTCAACCCTATTGTGCATCATAATTCAAATTATCCATATCTTCACAACCTTGCAAGCTATGTTATTCTCCATAAGAACTCGACTATCATCTTCAGCCTGATAAGTAATAAATTAGCTCCTGTTTAGATGTCATATGATTATAATACCCCGAGTCTAATGCCCATACATCTCCAAATGAATCGATAATCACATACAAGACGCTCTTCGCATTACTTGTGCTATCCTTGGTAGAGTTTGCTACACTGCTTGTGGCATTCTACCTCTCTATTTTCAATTTTGGACAATCTCTCGTCATGTGCCCCTCCTCTTAATACTTAAAACACGTCACGTGATCCTTGGATTTTCTGTGGTGCGACTTCGACATGTTTTTACCTTTGCTGTTGGATCCTCGATGCTCATCTCAATCTTGAATTACTAGTCCCTAGGCTACATCTTGCACCAAACCGTCATCTCACAACTTTTTGTACCACTCCTTACAAAACAAGGAGGATTTTACCTCGTTCGAGGTGGTCATAGGTAGAGAAGCCAACGATAACATGCCCTATTTTTCATCCGTTAGGGTCACATCGAAGTTCTTCAAATCAATCATTAGTTTGTTAAACTCATCTAAGTGAGCTCTAACGGAAGTATATTTAACAAATCAGAATTGAAACATTATCTTCAATATGTATATGTGATTACTTAAACCCTTCATAACATAAAAGGCCTAGAGTTTTGCCCACAAAGTTGCGGCATCCTTCTCCTCAGCCAATCTATTAATATCTCATCAGAGTGTTTCAATAGGATTATACTCTTTTCCCTCTCTAGTAGCTCATCATTATCGACCTATTTTATCTTTTCCGACAACTTATTCTTATCATCTGTTGGCCGAATTTTAAGTTGTTAATAGTGCATGTATCTTAATACTCCACATCCCAAAATTGTACCTCCTGTTAAACATATCAATCTCTACCTTCGCTCTAGGCATAATTGGGACAACAATATTTCTAGACATTGATCAAATAAGCGAAAACTCCAAATCAAATAAAAAAACCCTAGACTTATCTTTGATACCATTTGCTCCGAAATAATGTGGAAGCTAATGAATCTTACAATTTAAATCTAATGTGATAAAATGAAATTACCAAAGAAATCAACGAAGAACAACAAAGAATATAAGAGATTTATGTGGTTTAGTCTGAGTGTTGGTACCTACTTCACGTATCCACAGAGAATTCACTAATCAATTAAAGAATTCCAAAATTACAATTGCTCACACACTCAAATACTTCCCTAACTCTAGATTACATTCAAACTCAAAATGTTTAATCTCACATAATTGCTCGAACGCCGCACTTCTTGAAGTCACGGCACAAACACACTAGACTACAAAACCCTAAAACCACGAATTAGTTCTCTTATTGTTCCCAAAACCAAAGATCCCACTAATTCATTACTTTATATAAAGTATGTGAATCTCAATAAAGAAGGTGGCCGACTCGATTGTAGGTAACTTCAATTGTGATATATACTCTGAAGACTTTGGGCCAGTTGCAATAGGAAGAGTGCATCCCTGTTTTTCACACACCAAAAGATAACAGTAACAATTCGGATTTTCCTAAAAAATTTCAAGTCGGTTTCTGTTTAATGGCTTAAACTCGAGACATATGTGGTAGCAATTCACATATTGCATGGCATGACAAATTAGCTTTAAAACAAGATGACAAAATGGCATGATATGGTAATAATTATGGGCAGCATGACATAGCAAATACAATTCTTAACACAATGACAAAATGACATGATATGGCAATAATTATATATAGAATTATAGCAAAATGACATGACATGGCAACATTCAAATGCAACATAACAAGCAAATTAGGTCTAAAACATGATAACAAAGTGACATGACTTGACAATATTTAAATGCACTTTGACATGGCAAATCAAATTCAAAACATAATGAAATAACGTGCAGTATGGAATTTACACTACGTAAGGAGTCATTTTCCTTCCATTTGTGGCTTTACTCGGATATAATAATATTTATATAGAAACGCACCTTTTCCCTTTCGGCCAGGTCAAAACAGGATTTTCAATTTAAAATCATGAAATGAATTGTTTACGTGCATGGGTCCTCCATCCATGGGTTCACATCGTGATGGCTATTGGATTTTGTCCTCTAGTCGCGTTGTCATGGTCTATCCTCCACACAAACACAATCCTTTCGGTATATGACTTTCGGTTAAACTCATAAATAAAGGGTTGTATTCTAATGCAGGCACTTCAATGTATTCACCACCTTATATCTCTTCCAAATTGCACCATATGTATATCATAAGCAACAGTAACACTCATTCTAATACATTTCAACATAGCTAGCATATCAACGGCCTAATTTTAGATCTAAGACTCAAAACAGTCATTAAAACAGTCTAGATACATGCCTTAATTTCTAGCAAAACTTTTTAGCAATATAACAACATACTCTATGATATGAGAATTTATTTTGGCATTAGGAAGGCCTAAGAACATGGACTTTCGACTTTTTAAACGGGCAATGTTGACGTTTCCACAAAGAAAAAGAGGCAGTATTGACATATTCTAGAATCTAAGATTTGATTTCAGCTTACAACGGCCTAAAAAAACATTCTTTTCCTTTGTTTTTCAAATGGGCAACATAAGGACGTAATCATAAATCTTAGGTCTAAAAGGGGCATTACGACATTCTAACATGCATTGTCATTCGAAATTTAAAGAGAGGGCATTGGGGACTTACCTCGAGAGAGCGACAACCTTGTTACCTATGAAGACAGAGGAAAACACACAAAGAGAAAACATAAGAACTGCTATCGAAATGAGAGACATTTGAGATAGTAAGAGTGAGACAAAGAATGATTATGATTATTAAAACTTGTTACGAAAGTGCAATGAAATCCTAAATCTTTCAAAAGTACAATCAAATTCTAAAACTTGTCACGGAAGTGCAATTGAGTCCTAAAACTTTCAAAAAATGCAATCAAGTCCTAAAGCTATTAAGCTGGTGCAATCAAGTCTTAAAACGTATTAAGTTGATATAATCAAGTTTTAAAGCTTATCAGCATTTTCCTTTTGTCGAGTTGGACGGAATTAATGGAAAGACTTGATTACACTTTTTAAAAGTTCTAGCATTCAATTGCATTTTCGTGACAAGTTTTAGAACTTGTTGGCATTTTTTGAAAGTTTTATGACTCAACTCCACTTTCGCGACAAGTTTTAGAACTTCTTGTACACTTATCCCTTAAATGTTCAATCCTCAAAATTGGAGCTTCTTCAGCCAATCCTATTAAATGATATCTTGAGCTAACTAATTAGTATCATTACCATTAACTCTTTTGGGTCAAAGTATCATTACCATTATGATTAGCCACTCTTTTGGTAGGATTAAAAATGAACGGTGCTACCTTTGCTTGCCACATTTTTCACCTTCCGGGACTTAAGTTTAAGTTAGTCCCTCGTGCTTCTTTAAATGTATTTCCTTTCCGATAACATCAAGTCTTTCATTGACCAATAAGGTCATCTCTCCCTTCTTTTGTATCAATCCATTTTTATTTATTGCAAATTTTGTTTTATTTTTTTATCATAAGAAAGAATGAAAAACCAGGATTTCTACAGAAAACATAGCGTAAAGGCAAACCTGGAAACACTTTAACAGTATGCCAGATTCGTCCTAAAAGTTAAACCTCTTAGGAGTTGGGACCATAATTGCCTCAGGAGGTTGTATAATTGGTGTTTTTTGCCCCTTGGAGTTTGCACTAGGTTTACCCAGGTTTTTTTTTTACCTTGAGATGAGAGGAAAGGCAGTGGTCTTTAAAACAATCTCTTTGGGCCGCCACAACTCATTGGTCCCTTGCAATTAATGCTTTGGGTCACCATAAAAGAGACTGGGCAATGAGGAATTTCGATGCAAATAGACACTCTACCCTAATTGTATGGGCGTCGAACTGGATTTTCATTATGTTCGATTAGATAGTTGAAATGCGAAAAAATTCAATTACAAAATGAGCTAAGCACACGTCACTCGTCCAATAATAAATGTGTAAATATTCTTTTACGCGGCAGGTGAATTTAATAATAATTTAAACTGGGTTTCTCTATTCACGGTGGGCGAATTTAATAATAATTAAACCGGGTTTTTCTATTCAATTAACTTTCCAAGAGATTCTGGAAGGTTTAGCCAAGAGCCTGCACGAGGCACCCTTTTTTTCCTTGGCCCCTTTTATTTTGTGAAAAGGAGATGATTTAGCTAGTTGAATCCAGCTTTCTCGTCCAATTGATTATGTACATGCAACCTTTTTCTGTGGTTAGTTGGAAATGGGCGGCCACACGTAGTTTAGCTTCTGGAATCACACACCAAACTTCAATTTTTCCAATCCATCTACTTCGAGGAAATCAAACAATCTCTCTCTCTCTCTCTCTCTAATTGATGAATTTTTTAATGTAGTGACATCTAAGTCAACATAGAGCGACAAGATAATTCTTCTTTTTTGTTTTTGATTGAGTTACGTGTGTAATGAGATCAGGTTGCTTCCCGCGTGGCTTTCAGTTCTTTGATTAGATGGAATTGGCCCTTGCGAGAGATTGACAAATCAATGTACTTTTTTGTCTTTTTATTTCCTTTTTCTTTTTTTGGTCTCTTTCGCAAGATCACAGCAGGAACATGAGACAAAAAGCCCTAAGTCGAGCTCCTCACCGTTGCCTTTGGTCACTAGTACCGCCGCCAACGTCGGTGCACTCGCCCACCCTGTGGTTGGGTAGCCGTGGCGGAGCAATAACGTCATGTGGAAAATGTTTCTTGGGAAGAAACTTATCACGCAAAATTCTAATATGTTCTAAACATTTCAATTGAACAAACATAATTCTAAACATCTACAAAAAAAAAAACACAATCAAATCTTCTTGATCAGTTGTCGTCTAATGATAATGGTGACCACGCCATTACCATTGACTGCGCCTCTACCATAGTGTCCACCGATGTTGCGTTCCACCACCACATCATTGACCGCGCCACCACCATGGCATCCGCATTTTCGAGCTATTGGACAACCTCATTAGTCTCTCTCTCTCTCTCTCTCTCTCTCTCTCTCTCTCTCTCTCTCTCTCTCTCTCTCTCTCTCTCTCTCTCTCTCTCTCTCTCTCTCTCTCTCATTGAGAACTGCACAACAACCTCTCTTCATGTATAGTCAATCTCCATCATTCAGTTCTTGCAGGCGCTTCTTCTACTGTCGTTTTTAGCTAATCCTTCATGCATTCTTAAGAATTCAACTCTGGATGAATGAAGTGTGAGTTTCACTAGATCAAGATCTAGTGTTAATTTTGTAAATCTCCCGTGTACTCGTAGGCTACGTTTGCTTATTAATTTGGATTTCTGTTATATCCTATCAATTGTACAGTGAATCACAATAATAATGCTGGATATTCTTATCATGTATATTATTTATTATGGACAACATATTAATGTAAATGAACTTAAAAATTGCATAAATGAAGATCATAAAAAAATTTCACAACACTCTTGCCTACTTCATTTTTATTTGTTTATTATTTTTCCCTTTCCTTTTTTTAATTCTTTTCTTTTTTATTTTTTTCCCCTTCCATCATTCTTTAATAAAATTTTATTAAATAGTAAACTATACTAATATTCTTAAAATATGTAATAAATATAAATTCTAATATATATTTATTTATATGGAATTTATATCATGAGATAGAAAGAAATTTAAATATATAAATAAAACGAGGAATTAATAAAAACAAAATTTTTGTTATTTTGTTATTTTTAATTTTTTATATTAGAATTCAAGTATTATTTATATTGAAATAATTATTTTAATTTTATTAATTTAACAAGTTTATTATTCGAGAAAAATAACTTTTATATTATGTATTATAAATCATATTTACTTTTATCTCACCTCCCCATGAGATAATTTTATCTGGGCTATATCCCTTTTATATTCGACTTTATTCTGTTTTGTACATGCACCAAACATAGTATATGATAAATTTTATCATAACTTGAATTTTATCCAAATTACCAAATGTAACCTTAGAATTTAGAGAGAGAGAGAGAGAGAAAGAAGAGTCGGCCGTTGAAGTCGCCTAACTAAGAAGATTGACAACCATGGAGGTTGCATCAGTGCCGCGACATGATGGTGGTAGCTGTGGTGTCACGATCTAAAGAGAAAGAAGAAAAAGGAGGTAGATTTTTGTCTTTTTCCTTTTTTCTTTTTCATTATTTTTCTAATAATATCATTGTTTTGATTGTTTAAGCCATACATGTCACCAACTTGCCGGGACATCTCGGATCAATTGGGATGACTGGACTACCATGTAAGAAAAATCATGCGACAATTGATCGGGATATCTTTCAAAGGCTTAAGGCTGCGTTTGGTTCGGCTTTACAAATAGGCCTCAGGGAAATGCAAATAGCTTTGACCTTGGGAAAATGCAAATAGGCATTTGTAAAGCTACTTTGATCTAACTAGCATTTCGTAAAATTTTTTTTTGCAAAAGGCTTTTGGGTTTAATTTTTCTTTTTTTATTAAAAAAATCAAACCCTTTGCCGAAGCCAATGAAGGGCTAAGGCCACCGGTGGCCATCTTTGGAGGTCGTGCAACCCCCGGCAAGGGTCACGTAACCCCAAATGGCCCTCATCGGGGTCACGCGACCCCAGGTGACAAGGCCTAAGGTTGCGCAACCTTGTGGGCCCCTTTTCGGCCTCTCGCCGGCCCTTCACTGGCCTGATCTAGCCTCGTCGCCCTCGTCGGTGGCCCTTGCCGGCCGCTCTCACGCAAAGAAGATGAATAGTAACAACGATAGGCAAATTGGAAAATTAAAGAATTGGTGAGGGTAATTTTGGAAAAAAAAAACTAGTTTCGGGTTTCCCAAGGCCAACATTAGGCTGAAAGCCCTTTGGGAAGACTAGTCAAACAGTCCAACATTTTCCTCAAGGGGCAAGGGGCTTTGAAGGCCGAAAGACCTTTGGAAAAGTTGAACCAAATGCGGGTGGGTTAAGATTATACCAGTTCAATTGAGATTTAGGCCTTAGTTGGATTCCTTATAAAAGGTTTAGGGTTTCCTAAATACTTTTTGTCCATCGTGTTCCCGGAGGCAAAAGGCTACACAAGTTGAGGATTGGGGCAGAAGAGAGAATGGAAGGTGAAGATTAGGATTTAGAATTTTATTCGGATAAATATGAATCATTGATATTGACAACGTGGATGGGTCGTTCATTTAGAGAAGGTAAATAAAACGTTAATGTAGTAGGATCTCTATCATTTGGATTAACAGTTTACTCGAGAAAGTCTAGCGAATCCTTTTGTCGCTTCTTGTAAGCTACTGTCATTCTAGAAGATGGAATCCAATTGTGACTAAATGATCTTATGCACCGGCGCGAGCCAAAGTCTTTTTTTAATCGATGTAGTAGGATCTCTATCATTTTGATTAGTTTGCTCCAGAAAGTCAAAGCGAATCCTTTGGTTGCTTCTTGTAAGCTACTGTCATGCTAGAAGATTAGAATCCAATTGTGACTAAACGATCTTATGCACCGGTGCAAGCCAAAGTCTATTTTAATCAATTCTCCCGAATAGGAATCAAATGTAATCTCGCATGCCCACCCATGAACTCCCACGTTAATCAAACCTCATCACGCAAACTGTCAACTATCAATCTATAGCGTATTATCATGAATCTTGTCTTATTCACCATGCGAAAGAGAGGATATCATTATCTATAAAGTTGATGTAAGAGAGAGGCTTGAATAAGATGCGTTGGGTTTTGACCATTTGTTACCTTACTTGAGATGCAAGTGTAGAAAAGGTCAAGCAATTCCATGGTTTTGCTAGTTTTATGTGCTAGGAATTGTAAAGGGGCACAACACATACAGAACTCGTCAATAAAAGGTAAAAACAGCGGGCCATGCATCGAGACCCTTTCGTGTATGTGCGCCACCTGTAAGACCAAGAGCTGCAAGCATGCATTGGACTTTGACCTTTCTTGAAATATTGAAATTTTCCACACCGAAAACTTGAAAATGCAAGCCTCGGCGACCTTTCTTGATCTTTAAAGAGCCAGAAATATCACATACGTTATTGAAATGGCACTTGATTAGATTTATTCAGCTCATTTAATTATACAAAAAAGTTAACCTTCCATTCACTTAATCTTACTTATATGTACTAATCAGGGACCTTCGGAAATGATTTGGTTCTGAATGTTTCTCCAACTGTAGATTACACAGTTTTTGTCTTCATTATCTTTCATAGTCTCACAATAAGAAGCATTGATTTTAGTTATTAAACCCGATTTTCCTCGGCAAAGTGCAAATATTTTCTCAAATAACTATATAAGTGGGAGTTTGGAATGACACATGTCATTCACTTTCTCCTAATCCTCCTCTTAATGTAATGAGTAATTATAGTATACACCACCGAGAAATGAGATTTTATGCAAACGGATAGTTATGATTATCAAGTCCATAATGGATAAAACCGCTTGCGTTTTTTTTTTATATTCATAGGGCATTCTCTATTTTTCCTTTTCTAATATCTATTTTACTAAAGTTTCCTCCCTTGACAAAAATAATCAGTGAGATAAACTTCTGGAAATCGAGTACAGAGATCTCCAAATGGAAGGTCGCGTCATCATTTTGCCATGATTATTTCAAGTTAGTCTAGTCATAGCCCTCTCAATCTTTAAGGGCCCGCGACGCCCGAAGATCAAACGGGATGGCTTGGAAAAGTATTCAACCTTGAAAAGTCCAGTTCAGCCCTGGTTGGCCCGCCATGGAGCACTCGAGCTTCGACGATCGATGTCGGTTTCGAGTGAGTTCAAATCATTTAAAGGTCGAAATGGAGTTAGATCACATGCACCGGTGTGAATTTTTAAGCCAATCTGACATCTCTGATGTAGGACGATGAGTCCCGCAACAAATAATAACTCTGTCAAGCGTCACCCTCGAATCTTCCCGAGCAGTTGCACGTAGAGTTTCCAAAGCATCATCCTCAGGAGAAGAGCTGCATCAAACAAATCCAAAGCAAAATATTTTCGAAATTCGAATAAACCATTTACGACCATACAAATGGACTCTCTAGGTATTACTCCAAATCAAAATAGGAAACCTAGTATATCGTAATAAAATTAGGAATCACATATCCCTACCAACTAGGAAAAACGGGAGCATCCGATGCAATCCCGACTAGGAAAAGGAAAATTTCTTAAAATCCGAATGGACAAGGTACAAGCCACGTCCAAGCAACTTGCAAAAAGCCTAGAAGTTGTTTGGGCTCGTCTCGAACAAACCGAGCCTAGCCTACACTCTACAAGGGATAGGCTTTGTAAGAAAATTTTGGCCCGGACTGCAGTAATTGGCTTGGTACGTGCCTTATCAGGCCGAAGTATATTTTTCTTAAATATACATTTTTAAACATACTATTGTTGATTATCAAATGCACATGTGACTTCAGTAATTACCCGATAAAATTGCTTTAATATTTATAAATTTCATCCACCGAAAATAAATGTTGCGCCATCCAATGAATACGAATTTCATCTAAGTGTAGTCATAAATCTGTAGTACCAATCAAGAACTAGCTCGGATAGAGTCCAAGGCCAAGGCTGAGTTGGGAACCCATTTGAAGTCACTTTCAACCCCCAAGTTGTTTTGTGAAAATTATTGTTTCGAAATTTGGACCGCTTAAGAAAATAAATCAAATGAAAACTTATGTGAAATTCAGGAAAATGATTTTTTTTAAAATTGAAAATCATTTTTCAAAATATGACTAAATATCAGCGCTAGAATAATATATTCTATGCTTGGACACAGGAATGCTGATGCTCATTCCTAAGTCTCTGGGCCCGGGAGGTAGTATATCGAGGCCATGCCCGCAACCCCAATGCCTGTGCCTGGGTCCATCGAGGTCAGGCCTGAAACATTGGCAACTGTGCTTGGGTTCCCAATACCTGGGCTCAAGACCCTAATGCCCATGCCCAAATCTTTTGCGCTTGAGCCCTGGTCCAACAACGCCAAAGCCCAATTCCCTAGTGCCCGTGCCCGGTGCCCAAGCTAATGATCTCTAGGGTCCCAAGCTTGACCTCAATGGACTTAAGCCCAAGAGCCAAAGACCCGACCCCAACCACTAGGGATCCACGCACGGACGTAGGGGATCTGAGCATGGGCATTAGGGTCCCGAGCTCGGCCTCCATAGATCCAAATGCGGGCGCTAGGGATCTAGAAACAGGCACCAAGGTCTCAAGCCTTGCCCTGATGGAACTAGGCCTAGCGCTGGGATACTAGGCTCAACCTCAATTGATCCATGTTAACACTTAATGGAAACTCATTTAGTTATTCATTGCATAAGAATATTAGGGATCGATCTCGACCCTTAAAACAAAAATTTTTGAGTTACATTGCGCATTATGCATTCCATGACATTACATTTAGGTACTCATTTGCATAAAGCATGTTGCAGGGGATGGCCAAGCATATTTGACCAAGGTTGACCACAATTAACTAGTTAACCAAATTTCAGGGTGAGATAATACAACAATTTCGTGTTGGAAATTAAATCAAATTCTTATTCGACTTCAAGATTATTTCTAGATTTGCTCAAATAATTGGGTTAAGATGAGGAAGGTCGGTCAAGATAGATTCAAAATTGGACGAGATAAGCAAATTAGTTGGATTTAGATTACCTTACTCTCTTGTCTCACCCGCATATCCCCTCATCACACGCACTCTAATGGAGATACAACAAAGCTCTGTTTTTCTGGGTCGTCCACAGAAGTTCCAATCACTTTGGCGCGCTGTGGCTCTTCACCAATGGCGATGCGGCATTCGTGAAAGAGCCTCGACGCCCGATAGCCTGCTGTTTTCGGTGTTAATGCCCGGCAACGCCACCAATTCCATGCGGAAGCTCACAGCTCCGACACGCCTTGGGAAGCAACCTACCAGTCCAGACGCCGGCAAGCAATCAAGTGACTCTAGTGACTCCCCGACGTGTTCTCAGCTACCTGCTACTGCTCGTCGCCGTCCCGGTAGCTTGTAACAGCGACCTCGAGCCACGACAACAGTCCTGTTGGGCTTGCCGAGTCTTCTCGTAGGTACGCCCGGCGTATTTGGCACTCTTCAGTCCACCACCGGCGATCTTCCAACCCCATCAGCAAGTCCTGTGCCACTTCTAGCCAAGCCCAGGCGTCCCTGCTCCAGTGCTAGCGAAGTCTGAGTGAATCCCGGCACCCCCCCACTAGTTCTATGCTACGGTTGCTTCAATCTGTCGCTCCAGCTTGTTTCACATCTCGGGCGAGTGCTTTGCAGGTTGACTGGCGTCCAGTGAGCCTTCCCCATCGCCGCCACTCCGCTCTAGTCATTCCCAGTGACCTTGTCTTGGCCTTGTCGTGCTTGTGGTCCGTTGAGTTTCCACAGCAGACTTTATACTTGACCAAGAATTCTCCGTCGTTTCTAACCAGTCCAGTGCAAGGTGAGTTAAGTTTTGTTTGATTTTATGTTTTAGTTTAGTTTTTCTAATGCACGTTGCTTAGTATTAGACCATAGATTATATCAATTGTGCTTTGATTATTTCCTCATATTAACCGAGACATATTAGGGCATCCGACCTTTAAACCCAAAGGTCGGATCCTGATACTTCTCATGCATTATCCGTGGTTTTAATATGCGTCTTTATATGCATGATTGATTGAATAAGTTTTGCATGTACCGAAATAATATGTATTTGAATTTTAATGGTAAGCTTGGGTAAGAAGTATACTTTGGTACCTCGTGAAATTTAATAATCATCATGTACATAGGGCACGTTATACGTCACATGCATATTTAGAGCTTAGGGCGCATGCATGATTTGTTATTTAGGGCAATGAGCGTTAGTTTCAGAATGCATATAGATTTAGGGTGATCCATAGTTTTATAAAGTGCAAACCGCACATTGCATACCATTTAGTGAGTCACATGTCATTTAGGATTAATTTTAGTCGATACCTCACATAAATATCATTTACAACTAATTCAATAAAATATAATTTAGAACACGTCATGCATGTCACATAACTAAGTCATTCCCGCATGTTACTTAGATTAAATTAGTGCATTTAAGTTAATCTCTATCACATACAATTCTAGGATTCACATGTGTATTTTCTTAAATTATACGTGTTGATTAAATGAGAAAAATACAACAAAAATTTGTATAGATTGCATGCTCGTTAGTCTTAGTTCATGCATAACCATGCACAACATTCATACATTTTCTCTGCATATCTTTCTAGGTTATAGTTTGTAGAAATTTTGTGATGATGAATAGTGATATGCTTTACTTTCCTTAGCACATCCAAGTTCTTTAAATTTTCTATGATCTATTTATTTCTTTGATTATTAGGTATTACTTTTTTGATTGTGCACCCGCATAATCACCCCGTACATGTTAGTAGCATAGGATAAAAATTGATAAAGACTACACGCAAAGCAATTTTGAAATAAAGAGAAAATGTACAAAAATAGCTTTAGATTAATCTAGCGTAATCAAGTCATGTGCATCCATTGGATCTTTGGTTCGCAAAAGTAAAATGTGCTCCCTCATTTTTCTTAGATGTCTAATCGACCCATAACCGATTAGTGGCTTGCATGTTAAATCAAGTATCGAGTTATGATGGTAGGGCTTAAGAGAGTCTACACTAAACGTGAGCAATTGCCTCATGAGAGAAAATTGCATTCCCATTTTGTAATCAATTAGCTCTCCCTTAGTTGTTCACCTCTAGGAATGTCACAACAACTCGGACATAGGCATCAAGTTCTTCGGTCTCAACCTTGATGGACCCGGGCACAGACAAAAGCCTTGACCTCGACGTACTTGTGCTTGGACGCGAGAGACCCTGGCATGGCCTTAACAAACCCGAATGCGGGCACCGGGGTCTCGAGTCCCCCATCGATGGACCAGGCTTGGGGGCGGGGGATTCGGGCATGGGTGCTAGGGTCTTGATCCCAAACATCGTGGACTTAAGCATAGCACTGAGGTCCAAGGCCCGATCTCGAGTGCTGAGGACTCGGACTTCATCGTTGGGGACTCGAGCATAGACACTGGTGTCTCGAGCCTAGCCTTGATGGACCAAGGCTCAAGTGTCAAGGACATAGGTCACTGGAGTTAGGAAAATTACCAAAAAGTCCTAAAAATATTGCATTTGTACCAATTCAGTTTTAAGCCTTTCAAGTTAGTCAATTCCGTCCTAAACCTTTTGCATATTGTCTAATTCAGTCCTATTGCCAGAAAAAGTTTGAAGTGAGATAACTAGTCAACACCGACCATCCTACATGGCACGGCCAGCACTAGTGTGGTCGCTGAAAAATAAAATGCCATCATTTCCTTAAAAAAAAAAAAAGACTCCACTTTACCAAAGACTCAATTTGGGTTTGGCCAGATTGCAAACCACAAAATCATGAGGAACCCTAACTGCTCTTAGAATTTCTCCATATTCAATCTCATCTTGCTTCAATCACGTTCGTTAACTGCAAAATCATCAAGCCGAGTCTTTACTGAGAATGTCGTCGTCCTCCCCTTCCTGAAGCAAACCCCTAGTTACCTAAAGCCCCAATTTGGATTCAACCAAAATCACGAAGAACCCGAATTTCTCTCAATTTTTCTCCCAAATTCGATCACTTCTTACCATTTCCCTCGAGCCACGTTCTTCTTCCGTCAAATCGATAGTGGTCAAGTCCCCTATTTCGCCCAACGCTTGCCCGACACCCACTCGGCACCTTCGTCCAAATTTGCTCATCCAAGCCATGAAAGTTTGGAAACATGAATCTTGCCTTATTTACATGATTTTGGGTAACTATGTGATCACTCAATTGAACTATTTGAAGAAGGTAATGCAGATCTAGAGCTCATACAATTATTGAAGTTTGGAAATATGAATCTTTGTTGACATACGAAAGGTTTTGCTTGTAGTTTCTTAATATAATTTTGAGATATATTCACTAGAAGTCCTAAAACTTGTCAAATTGTTTTAATTGAGTTCTAAAGTTAACACCATCTAATTTGACTAATGAAAAATCCTGATGTGGCTTTTTTATTATTTTTTTATCCTACGCGGCAATGGCATGGCTCATTATTATTATTATTTTAATATTAATTTTATTTAAATTATATTTAAAAAATAAGCCAAATTAAAAATAAAAATAAAAAAGTGGAGGAAGAGGAGAACAGGCGGGGAGGGAGGGCTTGCCCTCCCCGCCGCCGTCGCCGCCCCACCATCAGCAGAGGTCGTCAAACCCTAGCCAGGGGCCAGCGACCCTTGTTAATGGCAGGTGAGGGCCTACTGGCCCTCCCCCAGAACTAGGCAAGGGTTGCCGCCCCTCACCCAGACCTAGCTAAGGGCCACCAATGGCGGGGGTGGCGACCCTCAGCCAGGTCTGGGTGAGGGCCAGTGACCCTTGCCCAGATCTGGGGGAGGGCAGCAAACCCTCACCCAGATCTAGGCTAAGGCCCAGGCCCTCGCCTACTGTTGGCAAGGGTCGCTATCCCGCCACCCTCGTCGGCCCCTCCTAGCAATGATGGGGCAGCAATGGCGGCGGGGAGGGCAAGCCCTCCCTCCCTGCCTGTCCTCCTACCTCTTTTTAAAAATTTTTAATTTTGCTTATTTTTATATTTAATTTAAACAAAATTAGTATGAAAAATCAAATTTGGGCCAAAACGGCATCATTTTAGCCACGCAGGAGAGAGAAAATATTAAAATAAGCCACGCTAGCGCCACTTCAGCATTTTCCGTTAATAAATTTGACAGTATTAATTTTAGGACTCATTTGAACCAATTTGACAAGTTTTAGAATTTGATTGCACCTTTTGCAAGCTTTAAGACTTAATTGCACTTTCGTAACAAGTTTTAAGACTTCTAGTGAATATATCCTTATAATTTTTGTTTGCGAAGGTGGAGGAATGCAAATTGTACTCTTATGGGCTGTGATTTTTTTTGGGCTCTAACATGAGTGGATAACATATGCATTGCTCAGCATATCTTTGACTTAAACTATCGAAACGTCTTTTAGCATGGGTAATAGCTTCTACTTCCAAAATCGATGTACATGCATAAGTCATGAGTTGCACACTGCTAAAGCGGGAGGCCTTTTTTCATAGCTAAATTGCATTGTAATATGGAGAGTCAATGTTATGTTTCTTTTTATATATAATGGGAGTTCTCTTTCTCTGTTCATACTTAATACTCCAAGTCTTGCCAAATGTTGTTTTGAGCACCATCTTATTATATTCAAGTCTGGATTAGCCCTATTGTTTGTTCCCCTATGTAAGGTTGAACTGTTTTGTATATTATCTGAATTGTTTGATGCTGCATTTGTTCATCACTTGCAATAGCTATACTAGATCCACTTGCGATCTAGTTGAACTTCTTCAGTCAAGAAAACGGGTTAAGCTTTGATGATATTTGGTTGTGTTCTAGTCTTAAAAAATCAAATGGAAATAACGTCAAATACATCGATAGTGTAAAAGGCCTTTGTGTTACTAGGATGAAGTATGAGTGTTTTCGCATGTACACAATGGTAGGTTAATGTTGATTTTATTTACCATTTCTGATTACTGCAGATTAATTACACAATGTTAAAGAGGCTGTTTGGTTTGTATTTAATAACCAGGAAATCATAATGAGGCTCTATGAATTGGAAGGTTATTGAGGCAAAAGCTTTATCGTGTTTAGTAGTAAGTGTTACTCCCCGTATATATGTCTACTTTAATTGATTGGTTCCTCATAAATACGTGCTTCTGCAAAAGATAAGTCCACAATGTTATGAATGCATTGTCTTGTGCTATCCTCACTTTTTTCCTTGCAAATGTTAGAATGACAAGAAGAAACTGCAGTTGTAATTTTGAAAGCATAAATAGGAATTCCACTGGAACTGACAGTGAGGTGTCATCACAAGAAGAGATCGGCAAATTCATGAAGAGATCTACGAATTTGTCACAATCGAGGTTGTCGGTCCCTCCAATTGACAATGATACGTCCATGTTTTGCTATTGTGGTATGAAATCTCCTTTACATACAACATGTATGAAGGAAAATCAAGGAAGGAGATATCATGATTGCCTGAGATATAGTAGTGGGGAAGTGGTTTATTTGGGTAAATGCAGAAATCAGTCAATCAACATGGGGAGTATCAAAAAATTTCATTGAAGCAATATCGAAGAAGCAATTTCGACCCATAATGAGGATGATGACAATTCAATGGATGCTGAAGTCAGAGCTCTCAAGGCACAATCAAAACGTGTGAAACAAGACGTGGCAAAACCGAAGAAAGAAAATTTGAGATTGAAAACAATGTTGGTTGTGTTGTAGATGCTTATAGTAATTTTAGCTCACATGTTACTTGGAAATTTGAAGATGAACAACACGATGAGTTTGCCATAAAGTGTGTTAGTAGACATTGTGTTATATTAGCTATGTCAGTACATTTTCTGAGCATGCTATTTATTCTTCCACATGAAGTACATGTATGTTCAATTTGTTAATGGGAATGAATCAAAGGTTGTTTGCAAGCTCCTATTTTAGTGTTTAGCTATTTTTCAACCTGTTCATTGCTTCTCCTCTTGAAGGAGCCAATGCACCTCTACTTCGATAAAACAGTGAAACTAGTTCATTGCAATATAGTAAACATCCACAATAGTAAATAAGCATCATATTAAATGAACAAAACATTTCATTGCAAAATGATAGGTATTATAAGTAAAGTTCTTCATATCACATCTATTTCAAACAAACAGCCATCATCAAGTGCCAAAAGAAAAACAGCCATGACACTAATTCATTGATCCCATCGTCCAAAAAGAAAAAAGGTCAAATGCCACAACATCACCTCCCTATCACCCATCATTGACAAAAAAGAAAGAACATAGCCATAATAGTATTTTACTAAACCCACTCCTACGAGTGCTTCTTGTAAACATTGCTTCCTATCAACATCTTTTAACATTTTTCTTCTTTCTTAATGGACCTACTTCTTTCGCTGGAACTTCAATTGCACATGCAAATGACGATGATTCAACTTGTGCTGGTATTTTTTATGCTTCACTTCTCATCCTCTTCAAGCAACTTCTAGCACTTATACGCTCAACCTAAAATGATTACATTTCATAATGTTTGTGAAATCTTTGCTAGTATAAACTAAGTAATTAAAAAAAACTCTACTTACCATCCCAATAGCAAAAGGACTTACATTGACACTAGTAAGGCCACCACCACTACCACTTACACTGACATTGCCTGTACATTTTTCAACTTAAAAAGAGCATTCGTTTAAAGTCTTATTCAAGAAGCAAGCATGACAAAATGGAAAATGGAAGTACTTACCGAAAGTTTTTGCCTTGAAAATTGTGTTTGTGAGCATGTAGACCCAGTTTGCTTAATTGGACATGTCGAATTGTTGTATTTCGTCTTCGAGCAAGTTCGACATATTATTTTCATTCCTATCCTCGACATCCTAGTTCCACTTGCTACTTTACCTTCCTCACTTGATCTTTTTGTTTTCATCTATCAGGCTTTACTCTAGCTGGAAGTGGTTCAGGTCGCTCTCTATTTGTCTTTTTCGAAAATTTCTCTCATTAAACTGGCAGTATCATGTTCTCATATAAAACTAAAAACTTGGCTTTCTTATAATACTTATCAATATAGTTATATGCATCCTCTTGCTTATGATTTATAGAAAAAAATGGCATGAGGACAAGAAATACCAATTAGATGTTATCTTCCACAAGAGTAGTCTCTCTTGAATACATCTACCACGTACTTCTCACCCTTATCAATCACCTCATATCTAAAATCACCATTCCATATGACTTGGAATCAAGTAGCAACAACTCTATTTTTTTCTAACTTTCTTACAATTCTCAGACCATAGTATTTTCTCTACTTAGCACATGCATCCCTTTGTGTATGCATTCTTGTCACTATCATTATCCGCATGTCCTCCAATATACTATAAATGGACTTACGCCTAGCATTTATGATTCTTTCATTAAATGCCTTTGATAAGTTGTTGTCAACAATATCACATTTCACATTCAGTAGTAAAGAAAGCCTTAAACCAATGCTTTGGATATGTTTGAACCAATCATAATATGCAGCCAGACTGATTTTTTTAATACTTGAGAGTATTCATCGCACTCTACCATAGTACTACTCTTAGCACACTACCAAAACAGTCTTTGCATATGTATCCCTTATACTTATTACCCCAATTGGCATATATGTGTTTGACACACATCTTATGCTCAATTGTAGGCAACAGCTTAGCCATAGCCTATAGAAGGATCTGTAAAAGATGATTATAATATAAATCTTATGTTACAAATTTGACCATATAATAGGCATAACCAAAAAAATAATAATAAAGACCTTACCTTCTGTTTGTCACTAATTATGACCCAACCTTATCCATAAAGAACTTACCTTCTGCTTCTCACTAATTATGACCCAGCCTTATCCATATGTGTGTATAATATTGAGATCATACATCAAAATTGTTAAGAACCCAGTCGAGGTGTCTTTACTCTCAACTCTAACTGCCACCCAAGTAATTGGGAGCATGTGGTCATTTCCATCCTTTTTAACAACACACAAGATTTGACTTTGACGAATTCCTTTCAAGAAATAACCATTCAACCCCACAACTTTCCTACATCTACCAAGGGACCCTTTCTTACAAGCTACAAAACAAATGTACATCTCTCAAACAATGCATTAGATTACATATCAAGCTTTTGAACCTTTACTATAACAGTACTCCTAGGATTACTCATCCTAACCTCCTTTGCATAATCCTATAGCTTTACATATTCTTTTTTATAGTCTTCCATCAATACTTTATAAGCAAACAGCTTAGCCTTAGTACATTGAGTGATACTTACATCTAAACCTAATTGTTCCTTAATAAGTTGGCATTGCTCTTATTACTGCAAGATAGTGATTTGCCAACCAAGAACCTATCACCATATTATTTTTGAAGTTAATGTTATAAGTGTGTTTTGAATAGTAGGTTTTCACATGAAATGATCAACTACGAGCATCAATAGATCTAGAGATTCTCCAACGACAACTTTCATTAACACATTTTGTTCAGACAAATTTCTTTTCATTCTTTATAAATTTTATCTCTTTACATCGGCCACTAAATACTTTATGAGAACACCTTTGGATTGTTTGCTGCTATCAGACATCATAGACACGACAAACACAGGCACAATACAATTATGATCATACCTTGGAAACCTATTTCTCCTACTAGTAAAATCATCATTTTCTTGTCCTAAATCAAACCATAAACTCTCATCTCCATCCGTTTCATAATACTGTATTTGATAACCAACTTCAAAATCAACTATAATATCCACATCAACTATTGATTGTTGGGATGATACCAATTTCATAGATGGTTCCCTTGTAATCAAATACTTTGTGGCCCTACTATGGAAATCTCTGATGTTCTTCCTTGCTACTAAAAGCTCTTCATTATTATGATCATCATCATTAATCGAAATTCTTGCATCGACTAATAAGTCTGTCTGTCATCGTCATCATCATTCACCATAAATTCATCACTCTCTATTCCAGTATAATCATCTCTATGAACTAAGTCATCGTGATCTAAACCACTCTCATTCTCAATCACTGCATCTTTACCAAAACTAGTATCATCACGAGCACCCTCACTAGAACCTTGACTAGCACCCTCACCAACACCTACACTAACATCTTGACCATCATCCTCACCAACCTCATCGACTATAAAGTTTTTTCCATATACCTCGATCAAATCATTACGCAAACAATTGAAAATTAGTTCAACAACACTTCTATCATTCCATATGTATCTTAATCCATCTTCTATAGACTTTCCAAGAAACTTAAAATAAAGGCGTTGGAATGTACTATTTATCCAATTTCTATGCCATTGATAAACCTTTCATAACTTATTGAATTGATATTCACTTGCACTAAATCCGTCTTGCCCCCAACATATTCAAGCATTGGGCAACGAACAAACTTTTCCCCGTGGAAAAGGCAAACCCATGCCAACTTATAACTGATCTCGACTCTACACTAAAACACAATTTGTAATATAAATAGACACAGAATGGAGAAATAACATAATAACACATAAAAATAACTGCATGCAATATCTTCCTTTGTAAATTTTTCACATGAGATAAACTTGAAAGTTATTAAAAGTTAATGCTAAAATTGCTAAGAGTATGCTACCTCCATGAGAGAAGAACAATAAAAGTGTCAAAAGTTGTATATGGCGCTCACTTTAATACCAAAAATTTTTAAAAAAAGATCATTTAAGTGCTAATTCTTATCTAAGTAGCCGGAAAATCTGACGTGTCATTATTTTATAATAAATAGTCTAATGTGGCTTGCCGAAGAGAGTCACGTCATACTTAAATATTGTGATGGACTTTATTTTTGTCCACGCTGGATATCAAATTTTTTTCGTTTTTCATTTTGCAGATAATTACAATTAAAGAAGAAGGAGAAAGTTGAAGGTAATGAGGTTTTGATAAAGATGAGGAAGGCAATCAAGACATGGAAGCAAAGGTTGATGATGAAGATGAATTTTTAAAAGCCAAACAACATCTTCTCTCATTTATTTGCCCTAAATTAATGAATTTGGGATAAATTCGTTTTGTTTTTCAAACCCTAATCCCTCAATCTTTCTCTCTCCCCCATCTTTGGTCACGCTGGTCTCTATCCTGATTTCCGTAGTGCTACCATTATCGTAAACTCCCATTCTTGTGTTGCCACCGCAGGCGAAGCCGAATCTAGGCTCCAACCTCCCAGATAAGGGCTCACCCCTAACATCATCCCATTAATCCTTGACTCCCCGAACTTCTTGTAGAACACATCGAGATCTTGCTCTTTAGACAAAGTGACCCATGGAGGTTGAAGTTACGATACCCAAACTCAGTGCAGACCAAAGGATTTGCTTGTCCGAGTCAATTTGCAAGAGGGAATAGATTTGTCTTGATGATTCAGGTAGCAGCGAATTTGGCCAATAACTTCGATCGAGTGCTCTCTACTCTAGTTATGCGTATTTGGATCCATTGAAGTGGATGTGATGCTTGATTTGAGGGGTTTTGAAGTATAGGTGCAATTGATTTAATTTGTAGGAGGGTGTGGATGCCATTTAAGAGAAAAACCCAAAAACAAAAGATAACGAACAATCATATTGCTGGTGCTTCAATCGAGTATTAAGGTTTACGCTATTGTCCCTCTTCTTTTCCCGCTTTGCTGATTATCAAGGCTTTTTGTGCTCATACGAATTGCCACTTCGCCTCTATGAAATTTTAAACTTTTGATCAAGTCTTCATCTGGGTCATTATCATCCGCCTCTACCTTGGAAAGTTTCTATTTATTAAGTTTGGCGAAGAACTTTTCTATTTTGAATTTCACCAGCTCTGAACTTTTTTGGTTTGGACAGAACGATTTTGACCAACTTTTCTGTTTTTGAAAAATTGGAGAACATTTAAGGTGCATCAGTTGCTCGATTAAAAATGTCTTAAGTTGGGTTTTGAGTTTGAATGAATCATTCTGGGTATGAAAGAGAGAGAAGAAGAGAGCCAGCATGTCACGCCCCGAACCTCGTCAAGCTCACGACTCACTTCTCTGATCGATTAATGTGACATCACAGGGTATCGTCGACCTCACTTAAAACTATCAAAGATTTAAAACGATCAGCGGAAACCACAAATACCCGGACAATTAAAACTGGGGTAATTATGGAAAATAAACATACTCGTTCCTCATTCAAACTTCTATAATATTCACAATTTACAAACCACCATATACATATGCACACCGTACAATAAACCACCGATATCAAAAGGATCGATGACCTGGTATTCTATCACCAAAATGAGACTACTCAAAAAGCCTATTATCAACCCCTAAACCTAGCCCTTACGCCCTTTACTTGGTGTCCACTTTGAATCTGATTTTTCGTCGTCTGAATCTGAGTTTCCCTGAATAGTGCTCCTCCGAGGACTCCGGCTTGGCCTCAATCTCGATCGGGTGGTTTATGTCACTTGACTCCGCTGGAACCTCGCTTCGCTCCTCCGAGTCGAACTCCTCATCAGACCTGTACTCTAGTACAAATTCGGGGTTAATCCACTGCTCATATGGGGGTATATACTCTAGCTCTCCCTCACGCTCAGCAGGTTCTTCCTCGGGTTCTGCCTTGTGCCCTTCCTCTTCCGGTTCTTCCTCTGGAATCGCCTTGAGATCCATGTCCATTGGATCGTACCCCGCCTGCGATTCATCAGGTTCTGGCTCATACTTGGCCTCCAAAGGCTCAGGTGCGGCAGGCGCTTGTTGCATTCCAGATTGCGCTAGACTAGTCTCTACACTAGTCAACTCGCCATCTGGAGGAGGTATAGCAGTCAAGTCCCAGTCCCCAACTCCATCAAAGGGGACGTCAAATCCGCGGACAGGATTGAACTCATCTATTCCGTCCCGGAAGAATCAAGCTGTGTATGTATGGGCCTCCCATAGAGGTAATCCTACATCTACCTAGACTACGGTTGTCTGCTTAATCCACGTCGTATTTTCATCTATGGGAAACTCTACAATACTATGATCGGTGTGCACCGGTACTCCAAAATACTTTGGTGGCGGCGACGACGGAGGATTCATTGCTCAGGATGGGGTTTTGAAATTGTTGGTTGAAATAACCATGAGAATACATCTCAGCAAGCATACACCCTAAACCCCACCTAGGCTATCACGCACCTCCAGACAATTAAAACTACAATCATACTCAAGCATCACATCACAGGCACACAATTAGGCTTACCTGGGCCTTTCTAACGTGCGACTTGCATGTTAGTCATAATAGCACCATTCCACTCACATGCATGTTCTAAATACGTTTCATGCATTTGTTCTGCTCGCATCATATCTTTTTTTTGTCCACACCACTCGTCAATGACCCGCGTAATGGTACCGCCTCAGGTTCACTGCGACCATCTCACACTTGCCTTGCCAGTGGCCCGCGTACTGGTACCGCCTCATGCTCACTGTAACTAACCCATAACAACACTTCAAGGCCCGCATAATGATACCGTCTCAAGCCGTGTGTCTTCCTCGCGTAGTAGTACCGCCTCAAGCTCAACACCCACCACCTACGACACAACCCGCGTAATGGTACCGTCTCAGGTTGGCCGTCCTCCAGTAATACCGGGCATCGTCCCGCGTAATGATACTGCCTCAGGACTTATAAATATCCTCGCGTAATGATACCGCCTCAGGAATTTCCACAAACACACATGCCACA
Organism: Syzygium jambos; assembly: GCA_031216235.1. Classification (NCBI taxonomy): domain Eukaryota; kingdom Viridiplantae; phylum Streptophyta; class Magnoliopsida; order Myrtales; family Myrtaceae; genus Syzygium; species Syzygium jambos. Next base: position 10,620,233 of record CM062220.1, read on the forward strand.
CCACACACAATTTTTCGTTCATTTATAGGCTCAACACTTACTTGCCAATAAATTGGCCAATCACACGTGGCCTATGCACACATCAATCACACTCATTTCTCATGCTCACTAAGCATTCAGCACGGCCAATTGACAATTAATTCAATTCGGCCTGAACGTGCACATAACAAAGCATATTTCAATCAATCAATTGCACATTAATGCACCCAATTTCATCACTACAAGTCAGCCACATAACAAACACACAATTAACACACAATTTGCCATTTTTCCACATCCAAATTACAGCAAATCAATTGCAGCCCTTTACGACATTTTCATACAATTAATCGCCGAATCTAAATACCCAATTTACATACTGGACAACACATCACAGCACATAATTCTGCCCCTCACAGCCCGCCTTTGGCCTCTAATTTTTCATCAAAATCTCCCAAATTCATTCCTAAGGCCCATTAATCAATTCCGCCTCCAAAATTATACCAATCCGCGTCTAATTAAACCCGATTCTACCTCAAATTTTTCCGTCGATACCCGAAGTCCTAAATAAAGTTTAGGACGTGACTTACCGAACTCTAAACTGACTCGGCTAGAGTAGGAAACGGGCGGTGATCGGCGGTGGATGGCGGCGAGCGACGGCATGGTTCGACGGTGGCGTAGACAGCGTGCGGCGGCGACAACGGCCTCCTTGCCGCGGTTCACGACCACGAAAGAGGGAGAGAGAGAAAGAGAGGGATGACGTGGAGTGGGGGTACGGCGCGGTGGCGGTTCGGCGACGGTGGGACGGGCGGTGGACGACGGCGACGGCGTACGGGCAAAAAGGGGGGGTGATTGGCCGGGGAGAGGGGGAGAGAGAGATGGAGCCGAGAGATGAGAGAGAGAATGAGGAGAGAAAGAGAGATGATCTTGGTCTTAAATAGTCAAATTAATAATTGAGGGCCAAAATGACCATCTTGCCCTTGTCTCTCTAATCAAATCGACGGTCGAGATTCGATCTTATCTCGAGATCGACGGTCGAGATCGAATCTTTCCCAAAAATATCCAAGGGTAATTTGGGAATTTCATAAAATTTCAAGGGCAAAATTTTCCAACTCAAAAATTAGGGCAAAATGACCAAAAAGCCCTTCCCCCTTAAAACTTGCCCTTTATAAACCTCCAAGGGTAAAATGGTCACTTTTTCATTTTCTTGCCGAAATCGAATTTTTCTAAAGGATTCGGAAAAATCCAAAGCTGTATGTTCCAATCACAACGTCATCCTAACGTCCTGTCGTGACTTCTTAATTTTCCGATGTCCAATTTGGGCTCTAATTAATAATTGAATCCTATATAACGTAACTCGAACGTTTCTCAAACTAACGAGCGGCTTTTGGGAAAATTCGCATATTCGACCCGTGACTGATAATAAATAGAGTCACGTGCAAGTTCATTCGGTTCGTGATGATTTCAGTTATCATGTAATCACGAGGTTCTATCGCTAGATCCGAGGGGCACGATCGTTTGGTATAGATTCAGGATCATTCGTCAATTCATTTCGTGGTCTAGCGAAATCACCCGCGATCCACTACTATGACAGTGGAAAACTGACCCCTGGCTATCCTTGGATCGGCCTATAGTGATTCAAAATATCACCTCGACGATTTTATGGTCGAAAATCAATTCACGATCGAATTTTCTTTAGTCGTACGAATTTAAATCCCTAATTAGCCTTTCCCTAATGGTTAGTATCCCAAGAATGATTAGTTTCGGGCGAGAACTAACTACGAGTACGTTCATAAAACTGGCATTTCATAAATCCTAAATGGGCAAATTTCAAGATATCACAACTCTTCCCCCCTTATAAAAATTTCGTCCTCGAAATTTACAAATCCTACTACTACTCAAACAAAAGGTGGTATTGATGTTGCATTATCTCTTCACTTTCCCAAGTCGCGCCTTCAGTCCCGTGATGTTTCCATATAACCTGGCAAAAGTACACCACAAGTGCCATAACTTGTGTACGGCGATCACTTTAGTGCCATAGCTTTTTTTTTTCAGATCACTTTGGTGCCAAATCAAAGGAAAATAGATCACTTTAGTGACTCCGGCCAAAATTCCTGCCAAAAAGCTGACCTAGCATTTATATTAAAAAAATGGTCTGACATGTACACATGGAAATTACGTGGCTTTTTTTCGAATTTTTTAATTTTTAGAAAAATAATAATAATTAAAATAATTTAAAAAAAAGGGTTGCAGCACCACCGGCGAGGGAGCCCTCGCCTCTACTGCTGCCAAGCCACCACCGCCGAAAAGGGCCGGCAGTGGTAGGCGCAGTGGTCGGCGAGACCTCGCCGTCATGACCCAAGCAATGGTGAAGTCAGCCTCGCCCAGCGAAGGTGAGGTCGACCTCACCATTGCTTGGGTCACGACGGCAAGGCGCGGCCTCGCTTTCGCTGGGCAAAGCGAAACCTCGCCGTCGCCTGGGTCGTGATGGCAAGGCGAGGTCTCGCCTCGCCGGATCCGGCCCTCGCCGACCACTGCGCCCACCACTGCTGACCCTTCTCGGTGGTGGTGGCTTGGCGGCAGCAGCAGTGAGGGCTCCCTCGCCGCTGCTGCAGGGTTTTTTTTAAAATTAATATAATATAATATAATATAATATTTTTAAAAAGAAAGTACACGTCAGTGGGCTAAACGACGTCGTTTTTGGTTTTTAATGCTGATTGGACCTCTCCGGCGAGCCGTGTCAGCACCACATCGGATTTCCGGCGAGCCACGTCAGCATTGGCATTAAAATGATCATTTTTCAAAAAAGTTGACACCAAAATGATCCGAAAAAAAGTTATGACACCAAAGTGATCGTCGTACACAAGTTATGACACTTGTGGTGTACTTTTGCCCATATAACCTTGACCATCAAAATCGTTTTGTTCCTCAAAACTCGCTCTTTCCAATCTTCGATCCTTATTTGTCTTTCGGCATACGTTGCCCTTTCATCGACTTCTACCTCCTCATAACTTAATACATGAGTTGGGTTCGGCTCATATTTCCTTAACATCGATACGTGGAATACATCATGTACTTGCAATAAATTCGGTGAAAGTGCAAGGCGATACGCTAAATCCCCAATCCTCTCTAAAATCTCAAAAGGTCCCACGTACCTCGGACTCAACTTCCCTTTCTTACCGAATCTGGATAATCTTCTCATGGGCGATACCTTAAGAAATACGTGATCCCCTCCTTGAAATTTCAAAGGTTTTCGCCTTCTATCTGCATAATTCTTTTGACAGCTCTAAGCTATTTTCAGCCTTTCACGAATCACGTTAACAACTTCAATTGACTGTTGAATTAACTCTGGCCCGGTTATACTTCTTTCTCCTACTTCGTCCCAGCACACGGGCGTTCGACAAGTCCTGCCATATAGTGCTTCAAAGGGCGTCATTCCAATGTTCTACTAAAAACTATTATTATAAGCAAATTCTGCTAAGGGCAACTGCTCTTCCCACTTACCTTAAAAATCTAATACACATGCCCTAAGCATATCCTCTAAAGTTGAATCATCTTTTTAGACTGGCCATCCGTTTGTAGATGGTAAGCTGTACTAAACTACAGCTTAGATCCTAATGCCGTCCGTAGACTTTTTCAAAAATTGGCGATAAATCTAGGATCACGATCTAATGTAATTGTCACTAGTACCTCATACAAATGAACTATCTGTTGCACACATAACTCAGCATATCGATCTAATGTGAAATCCTTTCACACAGCCAAAAAGTGTGCCGACTTGATCAATCTGTCGACAATCACCCAAATAGCATCATGGCCTATTTGGCTCTTTGGTAATCCCGTCACAAAATTCATAGTGATATGCTCCCATTTCCATTTTGGGATTTCCAAAGGTCACAATAATCCTTCCGGCTTACAATGTTGTGCCTTCACTTGCTGGTGCATCAAATATTTAGCCACATGTCTGACTATGTCTACCTTCATACCATTCCACCAATATTATTGTCTCAAATTCTGATACATTTTAGTACTACATGGGTGGATACTATAAATACTACGATGTGCCTCCGATAAAATTTCTTCCTTAAGCTCCCCATCGTCAGGCACACATAATCGCCCACGGAACTTCAATATCCCATCATTGGATATCTGGAAGTCCGGAATTCTCTTGGCCTCCTCCATCTCTAAAATCCTTTGGATTTCTTGATCCGTAGACTACAAAGTCCTAATTCTAGCCTGGATCTTTGGTTCAATCCTAAGCGTAGCCAGCAAGCTCGAGACTTGACTTACTTCAAATTTAAACTCCGAGTCTCGCACTTTTTCTAACAATGTCCATTCCTTGACCATTAAATGCGCGATGCTTGACTTCTGACTTAATGCATCGGCTACCCGGTTAGCCTTCCCGGGATGATATAGAATATCATAGTCGTAATCTTTCAACAACTCCATCTACCGACGCTGCCTCATATTAAGTTCCCTTTGAGAAAATAAATATTTGAGACTCTGATAGTCGGTATAGATCTGAAATTTCTCTTCGCATAAATAGTGTTGCCAAATCTTCAGGGCAAATACTATTGTGGCTAATTCCAAATCGTGCGTCGGGTAATTCAACTCATGCGGTCTTAATTGCCTTGACGCGTAGGCCACTACTTGCCCATTATGCATGAGTACACACCCCAATCCTTTCAACGATGCATCGCTATAAATTTCGTATCCTCCGGGTCATGATGTAATAGTCAACACCGGTGTTGTTATTCAATTCCTGAAAACTCCTTTAACATTTATCGGTCCATTCAAATCTCGCTTCCTTTTTCAACAAATGTGTCAACGGCATTGCTATTGTCAAAACCCTTCCACGAAACGATGATAATATCCAGCCAAACCCAAAAAACTTTGAACCTCTGTTACCGTCGTTAGTCTCGGCCATTTCATTACTGCCTCAACTTTCGATGGATTTACAGAGATTCCTTCCCCAGAAATTACATGTCCGAGAAATGCTACTCGATTAAATCAGAATTCGCACTTGCTAAACTTAGCATATAGTGCGTTCTATCTTAAAGTCTGCAACACTCTACTTAAGTGAAATTCATGCTCTCCTAGGCTCTTCGAGTACACCAATATATCGTCTATTGTTGACACCTAAATTTCGACGCATCATTTAGTGGTTAATTGCATAGAAAATTAGGGATTAAATTTTAACCCCTAAACAAAAATACTAAAATCGCATAAGCATATAGTTTAGGTTCATATAGGTTAGTTGCATTTGCATTGGACCAACGGTGGATGGACTCGAGTGAACGGCTCTGAACTTAATGAAATTGGACTAAGCCCGCGTTTAAGAAAATTATTGGCCAAGCCCATGAACATTAGAAGAGCTAAAATTTTCATTGGAAAATATCGAGTTGGAAAATATTGGTTTGTTAATTTTGATATTATCACGATTCAAATTGAATAAATTGATATTATCACAAAGATATTACAATATTTTCTTTGAATCAAAACAGGAAGTAATTGCAAGCAAAACCCTAAACTTTGCCTATAAATTGAATTAGAAATCGTGAGGGGAAGGGAGAGGCTACACAATTCAATTCACGGCCATTCAGGGGAAGAACACACGTTGGGGGGAGACGAAAGAAGAGAAGAGAGAATTGGGAGGCGTGAGACCATTGAGAAAAATAGAAAAAGCGTAAAAAAAAAGAAGCATAAGGGGGGGTGTACAGAAAGAGAGAGAGAGAGAATCGTAGAAGGACCCATAGATACACGAGAGAGCAAAAGTTTATCTTCTTTTCTTCCCGCAGGTCCACAGAATAGAGAAAAAACGACAAAGGAAGGCGAAGGAAAGAAGCAAACAGTACGTCCAGCAAAGTAAGCCCCTTCGCGGCCGCCGTTCGTGTCCATAGGAGCCTGCTTATCACGCCTTGAGCCCAGCCCCGCTATAGCCTTCCGGCGTGCTTCTGCCCCTCAGTCACTAGTTGTGGTGTTTCCTGGTGGTTCCGACAAGTCTCCGCAACATTCCCGGCGTCCAGCAAGCCGATTCCAACGCCGCTACTGCATCGCTGTCCCCGTTCCGGCGTCGAGCTGCCGTCCTGATCCTCCGCAATGACGACAACCCTCTGCTGGTTGTTTGCTGCACCAACCAGCGATGGTGCTGCTGTCCCAGATCTTGTGACGACTCAGTAACCACCGCAGCAAACACAACTCCGCGACTACACACAAGCCGCAAGTCTTGGAAGTTGTCCCCCCTGTCAGCACCAAAGTTTCATCCAGAAGACACCAGCGCACTTCAAGACCAGCCTCACCTGACACGCTAATCTAGTCCCAGCAAACCTCACAAAAGTTACTTTGCTGTCCATCACGGTGTTTGAGTTTGATTTTCGCAGGTCATCCAACGAAGTTTGTCTGGCGTCATTACCCATCGTCACTGAGTTTCTTCAACCCGAGCACCGCATCCGTGGCGTATCCCCAAACCACAACCGTTGCTCTCAACATCGCGCCATCGCTCGTGCACCACCGCTCGTGCACCGCCTCTCGTGCGTCACCGCCGCCCCCAACGCCGCGCCGACACTCCCGACGCACCGCCGGTCGCAATTCCGATCCGCGTGATTCAAATTTGGAAAGAAATCCGCAAATCAGGTAAATATCTTATCATGATTTGGTTTGAATATTTTGTTGCTTAATTCGTGCTTATTGATATCTAACTTTGCATATTTAGATAATAGACAATATTTCAATTAGGATTTATTTCCTTTTTTTTTAAATCTTAGATATCTATCACTTGTCAAATTTGGATAGAATTTAGAATTTTCAAAATCCTTTGAATATATCCAAAATCTTTAAGATATCGAGAATTTTTCAAGATGTGATCGATTAGGAAAATTTCCTAATCCGCAACCGCACACGTGAAAATAAATCTATCTATCAGGCTTTAGATAGAGTTATTTCCATAGCGGGTATTTCGAATTTTAGGATCGATCTGTCAAGCTTCAGATCGAGACTTAATTCGAAAGACTTAGCGGTTATATTTTTTATTTGATTTTAATTTCGAATTTTGATAAAAAAAATTGCTCTAGAATAGGTTAATTTCTTTAGTTTAAAATTGCATGTTTAGATAATTGGCATTTTTAATTCCGAATTTCATTAAAAAAAACACCAAAAAAAATAATATGCCCGTCATTAGAAATAGGTCACGTCGTTGCATGACATATAGTTTGCATGTTAGGTTGCATTAATCGCATGTCAATTTTTGCACGTCATTACATATAGGTTAGTTTTCATTTAAATAAAAGAAAATCAAAAATCAAAAATCAAAAATTTTTTCTCTAAATTGAGTATTTTTCTTGAAATTGGTACCGAAAAGGCGGTAGGGAATCTAGCGTAACCAAGTCCCCGAATTCATAATTTCTGGTTCGCAGAAATAAAATAGTACTCCCGCTATTTTATTTAGGTTTCTAATCAACCTACCTTAAATGATTAGTGGCGACTCCCATTGAAAATATTTGCATGCTCATAATTGGACTTAAGTTGCGATTTGGTAGAGTTTGGGAGAACTCGAGCTAGGTTAGTTAATTTAATTGATCTAGTAATCCATTAGCCTAAGATCGGAAAACCCGATTTTTTTAGGTCGCGACAGCTTGGCGACTCCGCTGGGGACTAACTTGAATTTTTTTTTAAAAAATTTAAGGAGGACTTAGGCCAAAAAAATTTTTATGGAAAAATCACTCGATTTGACAAAATTTGATTGAATTCTCATTCTTAGGTGTTAAATGGTTTTGCAGGATGGGAGTTATAAGGGGAGTAGTGATTGGTTAACCCTTTGTTTTGCAGGCTTGGTGGAGTGGAATTGTGATTTAATTTTTATACTATTGAAGTGGTGTTTGCATATAATTGATGTGCATGATTTACAGTATTTGCACTACACCACACACAACCTGTGACCGGACCTGGGTCACACCCATAGTTCTAAGATGGTATTTAAATGGTTCTTTAACCTTGGCGGTAAGGTTTCGCTAAAGGTTATCCCATTTGAATCCCGAAATTTTTTCCAAAAAATGGCTCAAGGGTCATCCTCATGCACGTGAGGCTCCTACGCATGGAGGTTGCCCTTGTCGACCGAACCAAGCCGAAGTGATTGAATCCGACTAGTCATGACTATTGTATGCGAGGCTGCGACTAGTCATGATGATTGTACGCGAGGCTGCGACATGTCGTTCCGTTCATCATTTCACTTTGCAAAAGCCATTAGGATAGATAGATTAAGATTTAAACTCACGATTCATGTGCATGTCTTTGTGATTGACATTTTCTCCCCAAAGACGGTAATTTCTCGAGCTTTATCTTTGGTTTTCTTCATCTTATTTTGAGTCGGTCCATGATTTAGGTTGAGTCTTTTATCACGTGGCCTCTAAAAAGAGGAAGACTGTCTGATTTCTAGTTTGGTTTAGGGAGTTTTTCTTTCTTTTTAAGATGGAATGTTAGCTTACATGCTATTGATATTTTTTTGGTAATAAATGTTGCCGAACGATTTTTATAAGAATTCTTTTGAGACATTTTCCATTTTGAGCAATTCAATGAGAACATTAAGCTAAATTTTGGAATTAGTCCAGGTTTTTATTGAATAAAGCAATTTGGAATTTCGGGATTTACTGGATGAATCGATCTTTCGAAAGAAATTTCATCTTAAGGGTCTAGAGGATGTCATGGACCGACTCGTTATTCTTACTTGTTGTATTTATTCCACCGTTGCTTTTTGTAGGTAATTTGCCACGGATCCCCCTCATCCTCATAATACTCGATCGGTGACCAAAAGAAGGATGACCAATCAAGCCGAGATTGCAGCCATGATTGACGAAAAGCTGAAAGAACATATTAATACAATCAATGAGCAGATCGCGGCCGCCATGTCCAAAATGATGGGTGATCTCATGGCCAAGCAGCAGCAGATCATTGCTGCCTCTCAATCGGAGATTCCACCTCCAACCCGTCCAGGCCTCCGCCTTGACAAATCTCCTACAGTAAACACTAATCCAACCCTTCAACTGGATGATGCCATTTTGACCAACAATAGTGCTTCTCCGTCAGTCCCTATTCTTCATTCACCCCCCAACGATGAGAATGCCAAGTTGTTGGTCAAACTTGAACAGAGGTTACGTGAAGTGGAGGGAACTCAAAGTGTTCCACCTGTTGATTTGTCCATTTTTACTCGAGGCCAAGTGCCTGATAAATTCAAGATGCCAACTTTCGAGAAGTATGGCGGCACTTCAAACCCAATTCAGCACATCGAGATGTACCAGGGGCTCATGAATAGATATGTATCTAACGGACCCCTAATGATCCAAACCTTCCCAGCAAGCTTGAAGGATGCTGCAATGAGGTGGTATACCAACCACCAGATCAACCGGAAAGACTCGTGGGAAGAGGTGGCAAACCTTTTCGTCAAACACTTCAAGTTTAATCTCGACGTCACTATTACAAGAGAAGACCTGGAGAGAGCTGAACAGAAAAAGGGCGAGACTCTGAAGGAGTATGCCACTCGTTGGAGGAACATGGCAGGGCAGATCATGCCTGAACCCTCAGAACGTGACTTAATGAAGTTGTTCGTGTCCACTCTACCGCAGCCGGTTCGTTCACGAATGTTAGTAACGGCCGCCCAATCTTTTGGCCAGCTGATAGCCATGGGTGAAGAGATTGAGACCGGGCTCAAGAAAGGATGGTATAGTGAGTCAGGTTCATCAAGCATAAGATTTACTAGTAAGAAGGACAAAGAGCATGTCCCCGAAGTCAACATGACTTATGTGCAGAAGACGCCAGCTCAGGCCCCGAAGCTACAATTTAGCACCCAGCAGACGACCTCTTATGGACGGCAAGGCCAGCAGGACCCAAGCCAGCAGCGCAAACCCCGCCAGTTTACTCCACTTCCCGGAACATTATCTCAGGTACTGGCAGTGCTAAGGAAGAAGAACTTACTGAATTTAGAGCCACAAAGAGCTAACGCTACCGGCTATGCAAAGTATGATCCGTCGAAGAAATGCGATTACCATAGAGGTGAGGTTGGGCATTCGACGGATGATTGCCAAGTGCTCAAACATCGAGTGCAGGATCTACTCGAGACTGGAGCGTTTACACTACAGCCAGCTGGTAAGCCCAATGTGCAGAATAATCCACTCCCTGATCATTCGAGCAGTACAAATGTTGTCCTTGGCCCGAGAGTCAAGCAGGTTCGAGGCTTCAGGGTCCCTCTCGAAGATATGTTCGATGCTTTAGTCCGAGCTGGTTATGTTTCGACCGGTGAGGTGGTGTCACTCGGTGACATAAGAAAGAAAGTGGATGAGTTGGTGAGAGAGGGGATGATTGGGACAGCAGATGAATTCGGGGTAGTGGCCACTATATCCCAAGTCATCATTGATTGGAATGAAGAACTCGTAAGGATGACCGATGAACAAGTTAAGTTGGATCCTGACATGCCCCCTCTTGAGGATGCCTCTGACGATGACCTCAGGATCATTATACCCGATGCTTCAGAAGTACTGGTCCTAGCATCACCTCAGCCCTACGCTTATGAAAGTGATAAGATGGCTTCATGGTCATACGACCTTGATCTAAAGCACAAGGTTCAGGACCTCTTAGATACCAGGGCATCAACATTTCGTGCTTCGTGGCTCTACCAAGGCCGAGATGATCTTCTCATAGTTCCAAACATCCATACCACATCCCTGAGTCCTGCAAGAATGATACATGAAGAGAAGGAGGTGATCGATGTCACGCCCCGAATCCCAACTTACCCATCGGAACGCGAGCATCCCCTTACTACTCCGGTCGATCAGAGTGCGACGTCCCCAGGAGACATCGCCGACCCAACAACAATCAGAGTATAAAAACACATGCGGAAGCAAATTACAAACCCTGACAAATAAAGATGAGCAAGGAAGCCAAACAATCAAATCATCATCAGGTAAAACCTCATTCTTTCATATATATATATATATATATATATATATATATATATATCAACAAACTGTTTACACAAAGAACACAGATACATGTACAGTCAAATCCACTACAGGTCTAGGTCAAGGTCAAGCTAGCATCAAAGTCAAAAGGCCACTAATCCAAAAAGTGTCGGTGGCCGGGTGAGTAGGTATGTACTAAGGATCACTATAACAAAAGGTAGGGATCCCTATCGTCGTCCAACTAGTCTAAGGCTCGTAGTCTGGGTCGCTGGAATCGTCGGGCTCATCGGAAGACTCAGCTGACTCCTCTGAAGAGCTGCGATCCGGCTCTGGCTCATCCACGTCCATGTCGGGGTCCTCCTGATCAGCCTGATCCTCCTGAACTTCCCAGTAGTCTGCTAAGAGAGCGTCAGCCTCAGCCTCGGAGTCAAAGTCGTCCTCAAGGTCTACATCTGCGGCTGCATCCTCGACGGCATCTATGTCTACATCCTCGCCTACCTCATCGACCTCACCATCCTCATCATCCTGCTCCATCGCCTCTGGCTCGGGGTCGTCCTCCTCCTCATCCATAGGCTCCGGCATCCTAGGGGGTAGGCTCTGAAATGTCCGGTTTTACCACAACCGTGAGACTAGCTCAGTGAATCAAATACCTAAACCTAGGCTAGGCTAAAGTGTGTCTCTTAACGGACCAAAATCAAGCATTCAAGCCAACAAACATAAAACTCAATATGTTTCAACGTGATTCAACCCCTGCAAGTTAGTGCAATTCAACATATATATATATACACCCACATACGTGTACATACGGGCAGGCGTACTCCACACACGCGTGCTCATATTCTTTAAATGGTTCAAACCACTCAATCACCGCATCCCGCACGAATGCCTCATGCAGTCACATGCTAATAATTCTCACAATCTCATCACAATACTGCATGATTCACAATTCACATAATGCAACGTTCAGTTCATTCTTAATCTCACGACCCACAATAGGGCCCGACCCGAAGGCCACAACACTTCATGGCCAGCGTATATAATACGCCCCCGGCCCGGTGTCTCTAGCCTGCTACAAAGTGCCTGAGGCGCAACACCGCTCACCTACGAACCAGAGCCTGCTACAAAGTGCATGAGGATGGTCGTCTTCCGGTCTAACCGGGCATCGTCCTGCTACAAAGTGCATGAGGACGGAACTCGACCCGTAGGCCATTAGGTGATCACACATATCAATTTTATCTTAGCCCAGCTCCACTCTTTTCAGGGCATTTACCGTGATCACACAATGCAATGTCACACCCACACAATCACACAATGTCATCTCAAATCTCAATCTCGACATACAATGCGCGTGACATGCATTTTCATGTCAATGAATACAAATGCCATAACAATTTCCAACATTACTAACAAAGGCCATTTCTAGCATTTATAACACCTAACCTGTGCAATTCGGCCATAACCATACTCCAACTTCAAACATAGCCAAACACATTCAAAACACTCCATTTTAGCCTCAAATAATTCAGCCAAGACCCCACTCAAACATATTAGGCACACACTTAGTTTAATATAGCAAATCAAGCCCATTTAGCCCTAAAATCACCATTTTTAGCACAAAATCTCAAGGCCTCCGAATTTGGCTCACCATAGACAGCCATCAATCCTCGCTAATCAGCCATGAATCCTACCTTAAATCAACCCTCAACAACATCATTAATTCAGCCATTAACCATACAATCACTAACAAACACCAAACTAGCTTAATCTCCACTAATCAACCCAATTAACCCAACTAAACACAATTAAGGCTAGACTAAGTTTAGGCATTAAACTCACGTCTCGGTGGACGACTCGCGGAAGAAACAAGAACATCCAACTCGCGGCTCGACGACGGTGTTACACGGCCACTCCCGGCGGTGGCTCGGCTCCTCACGGCCAACGGCGGTTCAAGGGCTGTCTCGGCCAAGAACAGGGCAAGGCGGCTTGGGGTGGCTGATGGGGCGTCCAAGGGTGGAAAGGCGACTCACGGGGCTGTGGCTGGTGGCTCACGGCTGCGCGGAACCTCCTTGGCGTCGCCGGCGTCCGGTGGATTTCATTCGGCCAAGATCAGCCGTGGCTGGTCGTCCACGAGGGAGGAGAAGGCGCGGCTGAGGACGGCGGTTCGGGGACTAGTTCAGCTCTCCACGGCGGTCCCTTGCCGTGACCAACACCCCCGGCGAGCGGCTGAGGAAGGGCGGCGACGGTGGGCTGATCCGGCGAAGAAGGAGAAGGAACGGAGGAGAGGAGATGGCCGATCGGTGAGGGAGAGAGAGTGAGCGAAATGGAGGAGAGAGAGAGAAAAACTTATCCAAAAATTGGTCAAAGCTGGTCAGCCCATCCCTTAGTGGAAGCCATGTGTCAACATCTAAGCTCATATGACCAAACTACCCCTTCATCCAATGGTTTAAATTCATTCCATCCAATTATTGAGGGGCATTCTTGTCATTAGTCCCTAACCAACCCCTAACCAACCTAGTTAACCTTAACCAACCTTGGTTAAACCAAAATAATTTTTCAAAATTCGGAATTAATCTTAATTAACCCAAGGGCACTTCCGTCATTTGTCCATCCCGAACCGAAATTCCATTTTTCGCACCAATGCGTCCCATATGTGTGTGGCCAACATATTCTGGCGTCAGAATCTTAAAATTAGTCCGTCGGGTCCCCGAAATCCGACACCGAAATCTGGGCTCAATTCCGTGAACAACTCTCTCTCAACTTCAATTTTTCTGAAACTCTCACTAACAGGCGGCTGTTTAGGAATACGCGTATCGACTTAGGGCTGTCCGAGTCTCGACAGTTCCGATCATCGAGAGAAAAAGGGTTTATTACTAATCCCAGGGTCACGATCATTTGGCTCGAGTTCAGGATTGGTTGGCCACGAGCACGTTTGGTTAAGCAGAATCACCTGCGATCCCAATTGTGCATCGTTGGCCTTGGCCATACCATTTCCATCACTTTTCCTAAGATCGGCCCCTCACTGGTTCACAATATTCCCTCATTCTTTCTCAAATTGGCTCCCGAGTCGCGACTAAGTCCCTGGTCCACGTACTAGTGTCCTAATTAGCCATTCCTCATGGTTAGTATCCCAAGAGTGATCAGCTCTGGGCGAGTCGTACTCAAATGAAATGAGAAATAACATTCATTTTATTAATCCCAGAAATTACATCGAAATCGGGCTGTTACAACCTTCCCCCCTTACAAAAATTTCGTCCTCGAAATTTACACTTCCATCCCGTCTAATCAAACAACTGGGGGTGTTGACGCCGCATGGCCTCTTCACTCTCCCAAGTAGCGCCCTCTGTGCCGTGGTGCTCCCATACAACCTTCACCATCGGGATAGTCTTATTCCTGAGCACTCGATCTCTTCGGTCCTCAATCCTGACTGGTCTCTCCACGTACGACACTTTGTCGTCCACGTCTATCTCCTCGTACCTTAGAACGTGGGTCGGATCTGGTTCATACTTTCTCAACATCGACACGTGGAATACATTATGTACCTGTGACAAGTTAGGCGGCAAGGCAAGACGATAGGCCATATCACCAATCTTCTCCAATATCTCAAATGGCCCAACGTACCTGGGACTGAGTTTTCCTTTCTTACCAAACCGGGACAATCCTTTCATCGGCGATACCTTCAAGAATACATGGTCTCCCACTTGAAACTCTAAGGGTCGTCGTCTCCGGTCGGCATAACTTTTCTGACGGCTCTGCGCTATTCTCAGTCTGTCTCTGATAATCTCAACGGCCTCAACTGTCTGCTGTACTAACTCTGGCCCGGTAATACTGCGCTCACCAACCTCATCCCAACATATTGGTGTTCTACACGCTCTACCATACAATGCCTCAAACGGCGCCATCTGAATACTCTGCTGGTAGCTGTTATTGTAGGCAAACTCCGCTAAATGCAGCTGTTCTTCCCATTTGCCCTGAAAATCTACGACACAAGCTCTCAGCATATCCTCCAGAGTCTGAATTGTTCTCTCTGATTGGCCATCTGTCTGTGGATGATAAGCCGTGCTGAACTGCAACTTTGTTCCTAAGGCCACTTGCAGACTTTTCCAAAAATTGGCCGTAAATCTCGGATCGCGATCTGACGTAATGGTCACCGGTACTCCATGCAATCGCACTATCTGCTGTACATACAACTCGGCATACCTTTCTAGTTCAAGGTCCTTTCGCACTGCCAGGAAATGCGCTGACTTGGTCAGACGATCCACTATCACCCATATAGAGTCGTGCCCTCTCTGGCTTCGTGGCAATCCCGTCACGAAATCCATGGTGATATGCTCCCATTTCCACTCTGGGATCTCTAACGGCCTCAACACTCCACCAGGCTTGCAGTGTTGTGCCTTCACTTGTTGGCACGTCAAACACTTAGCCACGTGTCTCGCCACATCAGCCTTCATTCCATTCCACCAATAATGTTGCCTTAAGTTCTGGTACATCTTTGTACTACCTGGGTGGATACTGTACTGACTCCGATGAGCTTCACTCAAGATTTCCTCCTTCAGACCTTCATCGTCTGGTACACACAATCTTCCTCTGAACTTTAAAGTTCTATCCTCGCTCATCTGGAAGTCCTGCCTCCTTTCAGAAACATCCAATCCAATGATCTTCTGGATTTCTTGGTCCGTAGACTGGAGTTCCTTAATCCTTGCCTGGATCTCTGGTTCAATCCTCAAGGCTGCCATCAAACTGGACATCTGGCTCACTTCGAATTTAAACTCTGAATCTCTGAGCCGTTCCAACAATGTCCATTCTCTCACCATCATATGTGCCATACTAGACTTGTGACTTAAAGCATCTGCTACTCTATTGGCCTTACCCGGATGATACAGGATGTCGCAATCATAGTCTTTCAGTAGTTCCATCCACCTTCTCTGCCTCATGTTCAGCTCTTTCTGCGAAAACAGGTACTTGAGGCTCTGATGGTCCGTGTAGATCTGAAACTTTTCTCCACAAAGATAATGCCTCCAGATCTTAAGGGCAAATACTATCGCAGCCAACTCTAAATCGTGCGTCGGATAATTCATCTCATGAGGTCTCAACTGCCTCGACGCATACGCCACCACTTTCCCATGCTGCATCAACACGCAACCTAGCCCTCTCAATGAAGCATCACTGTACACTTCGAATCCTCCTGATCCGGATGGAATAGTCAATACTGGAGCTGTCGTAAGTCTGTGTTTCAACTCTTGAAAACTTTTCTCACACTTGTCATCCCATTCGAACTTGGACTCTTTCTTTAACAATCTGGTCATGGGCATGGCTATGGATGAGAATCCTTCTACAAACCGTCTGTAATAGCCGGCCAGTCCAAGGAAACTTCTGATCTCGGTCACTGAGGTCGGTCTCGGCCAATTAGTCACGGCCTCTATCTTGGTCGGGTCTACTGATATCCCCTCTCCCGACACTATGTGTCCAAGGAAAGCTACTCGACTGAGCCAAAATTCACACTTGCTGAACTTGGCGTAGAGCGCATGCTCTCTTAACGTCCGTAGCACCTCAGTCAAGTGCACCTCATGCTCTTCAGGACTCTTAGAATATACCAATATGTCGTCGATGAAGACAATCACTGACTGATCCAAAAATTCCTTAAACACTCTGTTCATTAGATCCATGAAAGCTGCAGGAGCATTCGTCAGTCCAAAGGGCATAACTGTAAACTCATAGTGCCCATACCTCGTCCTGAAGGCTGTCTTAGGTATATCCTCCTTCTTGATTCTTAACTGGTGATATCCTGTCCGTAGGTCAATCTTGGAGAATACTGATGCTCCCTGCAACTGATCAAACAAATCGTCGATCCTAGGCAGTGGGTACTTGTTCTTTACTGTCACCTGGTTCAGCTGCCTATAGTCGATACACAATCTCAGGGTTCCGTCTTTCTTTTTCACAAACAGCACAGGCGCTCCCCATGGAGACGCGCTCGGACGGATGAAACCCTTGTCCAATAACTCCTGCATCTGGACTTTCAACTCCTTTAACTCAGACAATGACATCCGATATGGGGCTTTTGAGATCGGCTCTGTACCCGGGGCTAGCTCAATTACAAACTCAACTTCCCGCTCAGGTGGTAAGCCTGGCAATTCCTGTGGAAATACTTCTGGAAAGTTGCATACTATCGGGATATCTTCTAACTGAAGCTCTGGTACAGTGGGATCCACCACATTGACCAGATATCCTTCACATCCTTCGTTCAACAACTCATTCACTTCCAGTGAAGAGATCCAAGGAATCGAGGTTCCTCCTCGACTTCCTTGAAATTCAAACCTAGGTTGTCCAATTGGATTGAACTGGATCGTTTTACTATCACAATCCACTACCGCCTTCTGCTGCACTAACCAGTCCATTCCAACAATAACATCAAAATCGAACATGGCCAACACTGCCAAGTCGATACGGCCTTCCACACCACCAATCACTATCTTACATGCAGGCCATCCAAAGGAGACTATCATCCTATCATTCAACGGAGTAGATACGCATAACACAGTCTCAAGCAGAATAGGCTCAAACCCAACCAATCTAATAAACTGTTCTGACACAAAAGAATGGGTTGCCCCCGGATCAAACAAAGCATAGGCTGCATGGTCTCCCAAAGAAATCATACCTGTGACCACCCCTGGCGCTTTCTCCGCATCCTTGCGCGCCATAGCGTACACCCTTCCTTGGGCTGGTGGTCGTCCTGGGTTAGTCGCTGGGGAATGTCCACCCTGATTCCCCGTCCTAGGCGGGTGGGCTGGTGCTTGCGATCCCGCTGGACGCATCTGAGGACACGACCTAATCTGGTGGTCAAAACTCCCACACCTGAAACATGCTCCGAACCTACTCGGAGGCGGGTTAGGCTTCCCAATGTTTCTCCTCGCAGATGGAACGAACCGTCTATTCCCAGTCATTGGCCTTTTCCCCAACCTGCGATTGTCTCTATTAGGCATAAACCGTGATCCTGAGGCGGCGGCCCTCTCTTGCTGATCTCTTTCTATGATCTGAGCCCTCTCGTACATCTCACTGTAGTCTTTAAGGTTATGAGATAGAATCTGGCTCCTGAGGTCTGGTTTCAATCCATCTCGAAACCTCCTAGCCTTGTCTCTCGGATTCACCACCAATGTAGGCGCGAACTTAGCCAATCTCGCAAACTCCGTCTCGTATTGCTCTACTGTCATCTGTCCCTGGCGCAGTCTCATAAATTCCGACAACTTCCTTTCCTGCGCTACCTCAGAGAAATACTTCTCATAAAAATGTTCAACAAACACAGCCCAAACCAACTCAGTACCTGTAGGGAATACTCCGTCCTTTACTGCATTCCACCAATCGTTGGCACCGTCCTGTAACTGATACACTGCTAAGTCTACTCTCTCGGTATCGGTGCACTTCAATACATTAAACGCCTTTTCCAACTCCTCAACCCATCTGGGCGCTAACTCTGCATCGCCCCTACCACTGAACTTAGGCGGCTTAAGCTTCAGAAATTGCTCAACTAGCTGGGGCATCAGTCTCGGTACAACTGGTTGTGCCTGTTCTGCCTGGTTACCCCCATTACCGGCTATTGCTGCGGCTTCGGCTGCCTGTGCATGTGCGGCTGCCCTCTCCTGAGCCTGCAAACCCATGATATGCCCTATCTCACGGAGGGTCTCCATAACTTCCTCCATTCTGGGGTCTCTGGCCTCTCTGGGCTCGGCTCTCGGTTGCTCTTGGGGTTCCTTTCCTCTTCGGCGACTCATCTCTCTCTAAGCTAGCTACTCAACTACCTGCTATAACCCCACTAAGGAGTCAAAGACTTAAACCATACTATCCCAGTCTAAGTCCTAGGCAGGTATCAAACAATAGCCAAACAATCACATGCGATCTAGCACTGAGCACAATACATCACCCAAGGGAACATGTGTACTCACCTCAGGTCCTGACGCGCCTGCACCTTCGGGGTTGAATCACTTACACATTCAATCAATCAAACAAACGCAATTAAGAGACACACCTAGCACACGAGGTCACCTAGTTGGCTACCCTTGGTCATCGCTCCTTATCACTCCAGGCTTCGACCGTATGGATAGAGCTAACCTGCTCTGATACCAATTCAAACAGGGATGTCACGCCCCGAATCCCAACTTACCCATCGGAACGCGAGCATCCCCTTACCACTCCGGTCGATCAGAGTGCGACGTCCCCAGGAGACATCGCCGACCCAACAACAATCAGAGTATAAAAACACATGCGGAAGCAAATTACAAACCCTGACAAATAAAGATGAGCAAGGAAGCCAAACAATCAAATCATCATCAGGTAAAACCTCATTCTTTCATATATATATATATATATCAACAAACTGTTTACACAAAGAACACAGATACATGTACAGTCAGATCCACTACAGGTCTAGGTCAAGGTCAAGCTAGCATCAAAGTCAAAAGGCCACTAATCCAAAAAGTGTCGGTGGCCGGGTGAGTAGGTCTGTACTAAGGATCACTATAACCAAAGGTAGGGATCCCTATCGTCGTCCAACTAGTCTAAGGCTCGTAGTCTGGGTCTCTGGAATCGTCGGGCTCATCGAAAGACTCAGCTGACTCCTCTGAAGAGCTGCGATCCGGCTCTGGCTCATCCACGTCCATGTCGGGGTCCTCCTGATCAGCCTGATCCTCCTGAACTTCCCAGTAGTCTGCTAAGAGAGCGTCAGCCTCAGCCTCGGAGTCAAAGTCGTCCTCAAGGTCTACATCTGCGGCTGCATCCTCGACGGCATCTATGTCTACATCCTCGCCTACCTCATCGACCTCACCATCCTCATCATCCTGCTCCATCGCCTCTGGCTCGGGGTCGTCCTCCTCCTCATCCATAGGCTCCGGCATCCTAGGGGGTAGGCTCTGAAATGTCCGGTTTTACCACAACCGTGAGACTAGCTCAGTGAATCAAATACCTAAACCTAGGCTAGGCTAAAGTGTGTCTCTTAATGGACCAAAATCAAGCATTCAAGCCAACAAACATAAAACTCAATATGTTTCAACGTGATTCAACCCCTGCAAGTTAGTGCAATTCAACATATATATATATACACCCACATACGTGTACATACGGGCAGGCGTACTCCACACACGCGTGCTCATATTCTTTAAATGGTTCAAACCACTCAATCACCGCATCCCACACGAATGCCTCATGCAGTCACATGCTAATAATTCTCACAATCTCATCACAATACTGCATGATTCACAACTCACATAATGCAACGTTCAGTTCATTCTTAATCTCACGACCCACAATAGGACCCGACCCGAAGGCCACAACACTTCATGGCCAGCGTATATAATACGCCCCCGGCCCGGTGTCTCTAGCCTGCTACAAAGTGCCTGAGGCGCAACACCGCTCACCTACGAACCAAAGCCTGCTATAAAGTGCATGAGGATGGTCGTCTTCCGGTCTAGCCGGGCATCGTCCTGCTACAAAGTGCATGAGGACGGAACTCGACCCGTAGGCCATTAGGTGATCACACATATCAATTTTATCTTAGCCCAGCTCCACTCTTTTCAGGGCATTTACCGTGATCACACAATGCAATGTCACACCCACACAATCACACAATGTCATCTCAAATCTCAATCTCGACATACAATGCGCGTGACATGCATTTTCATGTCAATGAATACAAATGCCATAACAATTTCCAACATTACTAACAAAGGCCATTTCTAGCATTTATAACACCTAACCTGTGCAATTCGGCCATAACCATACTCCAACTTCAAACATAGCCAAACACATTCAAAACACTCCATTTTAGCCTCAAATAATTCAGCCAAGACCCCACTCAAACATATTAGGCACACACTTAGTTTAATATAGCAAATCAAGCCCATTTAGCCCTAAAATCACCATTTTTAGCACAAAATCTCAAGGCCTCCGAATTTGGCTCACCATAGACAGCCATCAATCCTCGCTAATCAGCCATGAATCCTACCTTAAATCAACCCTCAACAACATCATTAATTCAGCCATTAACCATACAATCACTAACAAACACCAAACTAGCTTAATCTCCACTAATCAACCCAATTAACCCAACTAAACACAATTAAGGCTAGACTAAGTTTAGGCATTAAACTCACGTCTCGGTGGACGACTCGCGGAAGAAACAAGAACATCCAACTCGCGGCTCGAGGACGGTGTTACACGGCCACTCCCGGCGGTGGCTCGGCTCCTCACGGCCAACGGCGGTTCAAGGGCTGTCTCGGCCAAGAACAGGGCAAGGCGGCTTGGGGTGGCTGATGGGGCGTCCAAGGGTGGAAAGGCGACTCACGGGGCTGTGGCTGGTGGCTCACGGCTGCGCGGAACCTCCTTGGCGTCGCCGGCGTCCGGCGGATTTCATTCGGCCAAGATCAGCCGTGGCTGGTCGTCTACGAGGGAGGAGAAGGCGCGGCTGAGGACGGTGGTTCGGGGACTGGTTCAGCTCTCCACGGCGGTCCCTTGCCGTGACCAACACCCCCGGCGAGCGGCTGAGGAAGGGCGGCGACGGTGGGCTGATCCGGCGAAGAAGGAGAAGGAACGGAGGAGAGGAGATGGCCGATCGGTGAGGGAGAGAGAGTGAGCGAAATGGAGGAGAGAGAGAGAAAAACTTATCCAAAAATTAGTCAAAGGTGGTCAGCCCATCCCTTAGTGGAAGCCATGTGTCAACATCTAAGCTCATATGACCAAACTACCCCTTCATCCAATGGTTTAAATTCATTCCATCCAATTATTGAGGGGCATTCTTGTCATTAGTCCCTAACCAACCCCTAACCACCTAGTTAATCTTAACCAACCTTGGTTAAACCAAAATAATTTTCCAAAATTCGGAATTAATCTTAATTAACCCAAGGGCACTTCCGTCATTTGTCCATCCCGAACCGAAATTCCATTTTTCGCACCAATGCGTCCCATATGTGTGTGGCCAACATATTCTGGCGTCAGAATCTTAAAATTAGTCCGTCGGGTCCCCGAAATCCGACACCGAAATCTGGGCTCAATTCCGTGAACAACTCTCTCTCAACTTCAATTTTTCTGAAACTCTCACTAACAGGCGGCTGTTTAGGAATACGCGTATCGACTTAGGGCTGTCCGAGTCTCGACGGTTCCGATCATCGAGAGAAAGAGGGTTTATTACTAATCCCAGGGTCACGATCATTTGGCTCGAGTTCAGGATTGGTTGGCCACGAGCACGTTTGGTTAAGCAGAATCACCTGCGATCCCAATTGTGCATCGTTGGCCTTGGCCATACCATTTCCATCACTTTTCCTAAGATCGGCCCCTCACTGGTTCACAATATTCCCTCATTCTTTCTCAAATTGGCTCCCGAGTCGCGACTAAGTCCCTGGTCCACGTACTAGTGTCCTAATTAGCCATTCCTCATGGTTAGTATCCCAAGAGTGATCAGCTCTGGGCGAGTCGTACTCAAATGAAATGAGAAATAACATTCATTTTATTAATCCCAGAAATTACATCGAAATTCGGGCTGTTACAATCGACACCATGGGGCAACCGAGCGGCAAGTTCGACTACTACGTGAAATATTCGGCTCCCCCAAGCTTCTATGTTGACCTGCGTGATATCGTCCCCGATGGATGGGGAGGTATGGATGATCTAATACCTCCAGTGACAGAAGATCTTGATGATGCGATGGAGGGAATCACTGCTCTGTTCAATAACGTGCTCATTGGAGCTATCGAGGAAGGACCGTCGGATGAAATGGGCACTGGCCCGCGAGAGTAACACCTTTACTTTTTTCGCACACTCCCCTGCGTGTGAATTTCTATTGCTTTCTAGGACTTGCCCCGTCTCAGGAGCTACTTTTTAGGATTTTTCATTTCTATGACTTTATTGTCCTAGTTTCCATTCCAATAAATGTAATTCATTCGGTGATAATCAATGAAATTACAAATTATTTTCATTTTTTGAGGGCATGTTGAGGTACATCAAACCAGCCCGGTGATGATATCCAACCAATAAAAGAAAATATAGTCCAAGGAGAATTCTGAGGCCTGGGCTTCTTCATGTTCCCTCGTGTTAAAACCTTTTTGAAAAGAATTTCAAAAAAAAAATTCCAAAAATTTTGAAAAATCAAAAAAGAGAAAAATTTAAAAAAAATGCAATGTTTACCCCTGTTTGTACTTCTAAATCCCTTACTTTATGTTTCAGGGACAATCTTGTGACACGTGAAGGTATGGGAACTATCCAATCTGATGAATTATGTGCAGCTGAGCTTGATCCCAATGACACCGACGAACTCGACAATTCCTCAGACATTCAGCGTGATCTAGAGCGGCATGAAAGGCCCAAAGTCCTCACATCAGACCAAACTGTCATCGTTAACCTGAGTGATTCCGGAGAACCCAGAGAAGTGAAAAGAAGGGCAAATCCCCCTGAGAGTGAGACGAAATGCCCGATCCAGTTGCCGCATGAGTAGGTAAGTCTTTCAACCAAAAAGTGCGTCAACGACACTTCAAGGTAAATGATCTAGCCTTGAGAAATGTACTCCCGGACTTTCCTGTTCCCGGAGGAAAATTCGCCCCAAATTATGGCGGCCCGTACATTGCGAAGAAAGTCCTTCCAGGAGGTGCTTTGATTTTGGCCGAGATGGATGGTCGTGTTTTTTCCAATCCAGTTAATTCTGATTCTGTGAAGAAGTATTACACTTGATTTGTACTCATTCTGACTTTGTTTCTATCAAGTTTCAAATTGAATTTCATGAATCAATCGATGTTACTAAGCTTTGTTTGAGGAAAGCTTTTGATTTGGCAATCTGTTTCTGTCCTAATGAAGCAATCATATTGCATGAGAGACTTTATGATGACGAAAGGCAAGACATTTCCATACATGTCCTGAATAATAATCCCTAGTGCGAGTTGAGTGAAAATTCCGTGCTGACAAGGTAAAGGATTATCTCACGAAAAGTATGACGACCAAAATGATGAGAGGCATTCATTTCCTCTATCTAAACACTACAGGTTATCATTTGCTTAACCCCTTTGAACGGAGTTTCATTTCTTACCCCTGTCAGGAACAACCCCATACCGGGGCAATTTCTTAGAAAGTTCAAAATGGTTAGAATTTTCTTGCTTTCACTTGCATCAATCTTCAAGTATATTTATTGCATGCAAGTTCTGTGTTAGCTCGAGTGCCTTAGATATGACGAAGAGCATTTCTTTCTATATCCCTACACATTATACCCTTTGCATACCCAATTTGAGCGGTGGATTCATTTCAACCCGATTGGTGATCGTTCCTATGAAAAACAAATGAAATCATCTCAAAGCAAGTTCAAGGTGACTTGAAGCAAATGGGAGCTCGAAAGAAAATTCATCAGGAAGGATGCAAAAGGACTCCATTAAATCGAAGCTCTCTCTCTCGGAAAAATATCTCGAAAAGAAAATCTCTCCCAAAAAAAAAAAAAGGAAGAGGAAAATGAGAGAGAAAGAAAAGCTTCAGCAAGAACTAAATCAATATGCAAGATCAGTCTTCAAAGAAAAGACCGTTTGAAGGTTCATTTGTGGAGCAATTGCTAGAAGGGATGATCACCAATCTCCATGTTCATAATACCCCTTTTGATGGAAATAGGCCATTCATTTCAAGCCTACACAAACCTACGTTACAACCTTTACCGAAGTCTCTTCAGAATAGGGCACTTGAGTTAACGTAGAGTTTCAAATGCTTATAAATGTTGCTCGAAGAAGTGCGAGCAAGATTTTTCTATCTCATTTTTGCAGCATTCCTGACTTGTAAACCCGGAGCAGCTGGTGATATCAATTCTTTCAATAGCCTCGACTCGAAGAGTCTCTTTTGCTAAGCCATTGACCAAACCCACGTTTTAGTCCTTATAAAGACTTCTCAGATTGGCGAAGCCATACTGATTTTGAGAATATCCGAACCCTTGTCAAGCACGATGAGGAGAGTTTGAGTGATTCTTATACCCGCATCAAAGGTCGGGTCAAAAGCCTTTCATTGAGAGTGAGTAGAAAGTCCTTTCTAATTAAAGGTCTCTCATTTAATGTGATCAAATTATCGAAAGGACAAAATGGTTGTTAGTATTGATAAATTCCTCAGTGAAGCTTGGTAATGCAAGCAAATTCATGAATTATGTTTTCTCTGCCCCTTCGCATGTGTTGTTTTAACCTTTTCTCAGGAAAAAACAGGAGCGATGCCATTGGCTCCGACATAAGAAGAATTCAGGTACGTCTGCTAATTATTCTTCATTGTTTCTCTCTTCGGAATAGGAGAAATTATCTCTCTCATATGTTCACCAAGTGGAACAGGTGACATTTGGTGTTGCTAAGTGGAGTACGAAGCACACCCCATTTCATGTTCGCCCAGTAGGATAGGCGACATAATTTATCATTTGGTGTTGCCAAGTGGAGTACGCGGCACACCCCATTTTATGCTTGCCAAGTGGAGTACGCGGCAGCATAATTTCTCTTTTGGTGTTGCCAAGTGGAGTACGCGGCACACCCCATTTCATGTTTGCCAAGTGGAGTACGCGGCACACCCCATTTCATGTTTGCCGAGTGGAGTACGCGGCAACATAATTTTTCATTCCGTGTTGTCCAGTGGAATAGACAACACACCCCATTTTATGTTTGCCCAGTAGAATAGGCGGCATAATTTTTCATTCTGTGTTCACCCAGTGGAATAGGTGGCACAACTAACCTCATGCTCACCCGATGGAAGAGGTGACATGATCTTTTTCGTGATTGCCCAGTGGTATAGGCAACACGTCCCATTCTTTCTTCATATCATGCGTTATTTCGCATCTGTAGGAAACTACAGGTAACAGATAGGCAATCCAGTACCTCGAGAACCTTACTTCCAGTGGACCAGAAGTTTGGAGATCGAGGGAAGTCAAAGCATTATAAAGCTTTCCATTACTTGGTTGCTTTTTGTGCGATCCGTATGTAAGACTCTTTCACCGCTCCACACGAAGTGAGAAGCCTTAGCATACGTTCTTTATTGTTTGCATATCATGCATCATTGCCTCAAAAAAAAAATCATTCATCATTTTGCATAGTTTAAATTTAGGTCTCAGTCTTTGAGCGAAACCTCTGCGAGCCTCCACTCAAAGAGGGGCAGCTGTTGACACCTAAATTTCGACGCATCATTTAGTGGTTAATTGCATAGAAAATTAGGGATTAAATTTTAACCCCTAAACAAAAATACTAAAATCGCATAAGCATATAGTTTAGGTTCATATAGGTTAGTTGCATTTGCATTGGACCAACGGTGGATGGACTCGAGTGAACGGCTCTGAACTTAATGAAATTGGACTAAGCCCGCGTTCAAGAAAATTATTGGCCAAGCCCATGAACATTAGAAGAGCTAAAATTTTCATTGGAAAATATCGAGTTGGAAAATATTGGTTTGTTAATTTTGATATTATCACGATTCAAATTGAATAAATTGATATTATCACAAAGATATTACAATATTTTCTTTGAATCAAAACAGGAAGTAATTGCAAGCAAAACCCTAAACTTTGCCTATAAATTGAATTAGAAATCGTGAGGGGAAGGGAGAGGCTACACAATTCAATTCACGGCCATTCAGGGGAAGAACACACGTTGGGGGGAGACGAAAGAAGAGAAGAGAGAATTGGGAGGCGTGAGACCATTGAGAAAAATAGAAAAAGCGTAAAAAAAAAGAAGCATAAGGGGGGGTGTACAGAAAGAGAGAGAGAGAGAATCGTAGAAGGACCCATAGATACACGAGAGAGCAAAAGTTTATCTTCTTTTCTTCCCGCAGGTCCACAGAATAGAGAAAAAACGACAAAGGAAGGCGAAGGAAAGAAGCAAACAGTACGTCCAGCAAAGTAAGCCCCTTCGCGGCCGCCGTTCGTGTCCATAGGAGCCTGCTTATCACGCCTTGAGCCCAGCCCCGCTATAGCCTTCCGGCGTGCTTCTGCCCCTCAGTCACTAGTTGTGGTGTTTCCTGGTGGTTCCGACAAGTCTCCGCAACATTCCCGGCGTCCAGCAAGCCGATTCCAACGCCGCTACTGCATCGCTGTCCCCGTTCCGGCGTCGAGCTGCCGTCCTGATCCTCCGCAATGACGACAACCCTCTGCTGGTTGTTTGCTGCACCAACCAGCGATGGTGCTGCTGTCCCAGATCTTGTGACGACTCAGTAACCACCGCAGCAAACACAACTCCGCGACTACACACAAGCCGCAAGTCTTGGAAGTTGTCCCCCCTGTCAGCACCAAAGTTTCATCCATAAGACACCAGCGCACTTCAAGACCAGCCTCACCTGACACGCTAATCTAGTCCCAGCAAACCTCACAAAAGTTACTTTGCTGTCCATCACGGTGTTTGAGTTTGATTTTCGCAGGTCATCCAACGAAGTTTGTCTGGCGTCATTACCCATCGTCACTGAGTTTCTTCGACCCGAGCACCGCATCCGTGGCGTATCCCCAAACCACAACCGTTGCTCTCAACATCGCGCCATCGCTCGTGCACCACCGCTCGTGCACCGCCTCTCGTGCGTCACCGCCGCCCCCAACGCCGCGCCGACACTCCCGACGCACCGCCGGTCGCAATTCCGATCCGCGTGATTCAAATTTGGAAAGAAATCCGCAAATCAGGTAAATATCTTATCATGATTTGGTTTGAATATTTTGTTGCTTAATTCGTGCTTATTGATATCTAACTTTGCATATTTAGATAATAGACAATATTTCAATTAGGATTTATTTCCTTTTTTTTGAAATCTTAGATATCTATCACTTGTCAAATTTGGATAGAATTTAGAATTTTCAAAATCCTTTGAATATATCCAAAATCTTTAAGATATCGAGAATTTTTCAAGATGTGATCGATTAGGAAAATTTCCTAATCCGCAACCGCACACGTGAAAATAAATCTATCTATCAGGCTTTAGATAGAGTTATTTCCATAGCGGGTATTTCGAATTTTAGGATCGATCTGTCAGGCTTCAGATCGAGACTTAATTCGAAAGACTTAGCGGTTATATTTTTTATTTGATTTTAATTTCGAATTTTGATAAAAAAAATTGCTCTAGAATAGGTTAATTTCTTTAGTTTAAAATTGCATGTTTAGATAATTGGCATTTTTAATTCCGAATTTCATAAAAAAAAACACCAAAAAAAATAATATGCCCGTCATTAGAAATAGGTCACGTCGTTGCATGACATATAGTTTGCATGTTAGGTTGCATTAATCGCATGTCAATTTTTGCACGTCATTACATATAGGTTAGTTTTCATTTAAATAAAAGAAAATCAAAAATCAAAAATCAAAAATTTTTTCTCTAAGTCAGGATTTAACAAATTGTCAAATTGAGTATTTTTCTTGAAATTGGTACCGAAAGGGCGTTAGGGAATCTAGCGTAACCAAGTCCCCGAATTCATAATTTCTAGTTCGCAGAAATAAAATAGTACTCCCGCTATTTTATTTAGGTTTCTAATCAACCTACCTTAAATGATTAGTGGCGACTCCCATTGAAAATATTTGCATGCTCATAATTGGACTTAAGTTGCGATTTGGTAGAGTTTGGGAGAACTCGAGCTAGGTTAGTTAATTTAATTGATCTAGTAATCCATTAGCCTAAGATCGGAAAACCCGATTTTTTTAGGTCGCGACATCTATAAAAACGATCACGAATTGATCTAAGAATTCTTTAAACACCTGGTTCATTAGATTCATAAAGGCAGCAGGGGTGTTCGTCAATCCGAACGGCATTACCGTAAATTCATAATATCCGTATCTCGTCCTAAATACCGTCTTTGGTATATCCTCCTTGCTAATCCTCAACTGATGATATCATATTCTCAAATCAATTTTAGAGAACACCAAAGCCCCTTGTACTGATCAAAACAAATAATCAATCCTCGGCAAGGGATATTTATTTTTGATCGTCACCTGATTTAGCTGCCTATAATCAATACATAACCTCAATGATCCATCTTTCTTTCTCATAAATAAAACTGGCGCTCCCCACGGAGACGCACTCGGACGAATAAATCCCTTGTCTAACAACTCTTGCATTTGTACCTTTAATTCCTTTAACTCCGATAGCGACATTTTATAAGGTGCCTTCGAGATTGGCTCAGTTCCAAGTGCCAACTCAATTACAAACTCTACTTCCCTTTCTGGTGGTAATCTCGGTAATTCCTAAGGAAACATATCGAGATATTCGCACACCACGGCTATGTCCTCTAGCCTCGGCTCCTCAGTCGTCGAATCAACTACAGCCGCTAGAAATCCTTGACACCCTTCATTCAATAACTTAGTCATTTCTTGCGACGAAATCCATAGAATCGAGGGTCCTCCTCGATTTCCCACAAATTGGTATTCCGGATGTCCAACGGGATTAAATTGGATCACCTTGCTATTGCAATCCATTACGGCCCTCTGCTTATACAGCCAATCCATTCCCACTATCACATCAAAATCATACATGGCTAGAACTACTAAATCAATCTTTTCCTCCCTATCTCCAATCACAATCTTACAATTTGGACACCCCAATGAAACTAGCATCTTATCATTTAAGGGAGTCGTCATGCATATCACAACATCAAGCAACTGCGGTTCTATGCCAATCAATTCAACAAATTGCTTAAATATGAAAGAATGTGACATCCCAGGTTCAAATAAAGCATACGCAGCATGGTTGCACAGAGAAACCGTACCTATGACAACCCCTGGCGCGTTCTCAACCTCTCTTCTGGCCATGGCGTACACTCGTCCTTGGGCCTGTGGCCTATTCTGATTGGCTGTCTGGGCCACTCCAGTCTGATTCCCGTTTCGAGGTGGCGGCAACGCAGGCGGCCTGTTCTGCCTGAGATTGGGGCAAAATCTTATGTGGTGACCAAATCCACCACACCCGAAACATGCTCCGCCCCGGATTAGACAAGGTCCATTTCCATGCCTTTCTCCACATAACCGACATGGACCATTCTGATTATGGGCCGGCTTCCCTATATTCCTTCTAGCCAGAGAGACAAAACGTCGATTACCCGTCATTGGCCTCTTCCCTAACTGACGGTTGTCCCTACCCTGGGCAAACCTCGATCCAGAAGCTGCGGCCCTATCTACCTGATCCCGCTCAAGAACCTGAGCCCTATCAAATATTTCCTCATAAGTCCTCAGATTCACTAGTAACAACTGGCTACGAATGTCAGCTTTCAATCCATCTCGAAATCTTCGTGCCTTGTCCTCGGGATGTTCTACCATCCTAGGTGCAAATTTAAACAGTCTAGCAAATTCCGCCTCATACTGATATACCGTCATCTAGCCTTGGTGGAGTCTCATAAATTTTGTTAGCTTTCTTTTCCTAGCGCTAGCCGAGAAATACTTTCCATAAAAACTCTCAGTAAAAGCAACCCAAGTTTGGGCTATACCTTCTGGAAACACCCTATCCCTGGTGGCCTTTCACCAATCATTCACATTATCTTGCAACTGATATACAGCCAAGATTACTTTCTTATTCTCGGTACACCCTAATACCTCGAAGGCTTTCTCGAGTTCCTCTACCCATCGCGGTGCAGCCTCGGGGTCACCTCTTCTAGTAAACTTAGGCGGTTTCAACTTTATAAACTGCTTGACCAATTGGTGCATTTGTCTATTCCCATTCACTGGTCCCTGTCCTTGATTCCCATTATTATTATTATTGGCAACAGCGGCCTCGACAGCTTGGGCAATCGTAGCAGCTCGTTCCTGAGTCTGCTGTCCTATCAGATTAACGATTCTAGGATTTTCTGCAGGTCGAGCTCGAGCTCATGAGCTAGACGGACCCCCAGTTCTTCTACCTCGCGAACTCATCCTCACGATTCTATCACTCGACTACATGCTATAATTCCACTCAGGAATTAGTAACCTAGGCCAACTAGATCAGTCTAGTCCTAGGCAGTGAATTAACGCAATAATTCACTCAGTAGACAATCCATCACTACAAGCACAAAGCCATAATCAATAGGGTTTGAATAATTACCTCAGGTCTAGATGCACCTGCATTTCAATCATCACAATAATCAATTCACCTAATCAATTACAACAACCAATCTGGAGGTACATGTAGCTTATTCCGCCCTACGACTCGCTAAAATCTCCATAGATTTCTACCCCCAGGGTCTCTGCTCCTTATCACTCCAAACGTTGACCAGTTTAGATCGAGCTTACCTCGCTCTGATACCAAACCAAACCGTGATGTCACGCCCCGAACCCCGTCGAGCTCGTGACTCACTTCTCTGGTCGATTAATGCGACATTCTAGAGTATCGTCGACCTCACTTAAAACTATCAGAGATTTAAAACGATCAGCGGAAACCACAAATACCTGGACAATTAAAACTGGGGTAATTATGGAGAATAAACATACTCGTTCCTCATTCAAATTTCTATAATATTCACAATTTACAAACCACCATATACATATGCAC
The DNA here is from genome assembly GCA_031216235.1 of Syzygium jambos. Lineage (NCBI taxonomy): Eukaryota > Viridiplantae > Streptophyta > Magnoliopsida > Myrtales > Myrtaceae > Syzygium > Syzygium jambos. Next base: position 10,651,606 of record CM062220.1, read on the forward strand.
ACCGTACTATAAACCACCGATATCAAAATGATCGATGACTTGGTATTCTATCACAAAAAATGAGACTACCCAAAAAGCCTATTATCAACCCCTAAACCTAGCCTCTACGCCCTCTGCTTGGCATCCACTTTGAATCTGATTCTTCGTCGTCTGAATCTGAGTTTCCCTGAACAGTCTGCTCCTCCGAGGACTCCGGCTCGGTCTCAATCTCGATCGGGTGGTTTATATCACCCGACTCCGCTGGAACCTCGTTCTGCTCCTCCGAGTCGGACTCCTTGTTAGACCCGTACTCCGGTACAAATTTGGGGTCAATCCACTGCTCATATGGGGGTATATACTCCGGCTCTCCCTCAGGCTCAGCAGGTTCATCCTCGGGTTCTGCCTCGTGCCCTTCCTCTTTCGATTCTTCCTCTGGAATCGCCTCGAGATCCACGTCCATTGGATCGTACCCCGCTTGCGATTCATCAGGTTCTAGCTTATACTCGGTCTCCGAGGGCTCAGGTGCGGCAGGCGCTTGTTGCATTCCAGACTACGCTAGACTAGTCTCCACACTAGTCAACTCGCCATTTAGAGAAGGTATAGCAGTCGAGTCCGAGTCCCCAACTCCATCAAAGGAGACGTCAAATCCACGGATGGGACCGAACTCATCTAGTCTGTCCCGAAAGAACCAAGCTGTGTATGTATGGGCCTCCCATAGGGGTAATCCTACATCTACCCAGACTACGGTGGTATACTTAATCCAGGTCATATTTTTATCTATGGGAAACTCTACAATATTGTGATCGGTATGCACCGGTACTCCAAAACACTCTGGCGGCGGCGGCGGCGGAGGATTCATTGCTCATGCCGGGGTTTTGAAATTACTGGTTGAAACAACCATGAGAATAAATCTCAGCAAGCACACTCAAGCATCACATCGCAGGCACATAATTAGGCTTACCTGGGCCTTTCTAGCGTGCAACCTGCATGTTAGTCATAATAGCAGCATTCAACTTACATGCATGTTCTAAATACATTTCATGCATTTGTTCCGCTCACATCACATCTTTTTTTTTTCCACACCACTCATCAGTGACCCGCGTAATGGTACCACGTTAGGTTTACTGCAACCATCTCACACTTGCCTTGCTAGTAGCCCACGTAATGGTACCGTCTCATGCTCACTGCGACTAACCCATAACAATACTTCAAGGTCCGCGTAGTGATACCGCCTCAGGCCGTGTATCTTGCCCGCGTAGTAGTACCGCCTCAGGTTCAACACCCATCACTTACGACACAACCCGCGTAATGGTACCGTCTCAGGTTGGCCATCTTCCGGTAATACCCGGCATCGTCCTGCGTAATGGTACCTCCTCAAGATGGATAAATATTCCCGCATAATGGTTCTGTCTCAGGGATTTCCACAAGCACACATGCCACACCACACACAATTTTTCGCTTATTTACAGGCTCAACACTCACTTGCCAATAAATTAGCCAATCACACGTGGCCCGTGCACACATCAATTCACACTCATTTCTTATGCTCACTAAGCATTTAGCACGACCAATTAACAATTAATTCAATTCGGCCCGAGCGTGCACATAACAAAGCATATTTCAATCAATCAATTGCACGTTAATGCGCCCAATTTCATCACTACAACTCAGCCACATAACAAACACACAATTAACACACAATTTGCCATTTTTCCACATCCAAATTGCGGCAAATCAATTCCACCCCTTCACGACATTTTCACACAATTAATCACCGAATCCAAATACCCAATTTACATACTGGACAACACATCACAGCACATAATTCTGCCCCTCACAGCCCGCCTTTGGCCTCTAATTTTCCACCAAAATCTCCCAAATTCATTCCTAAGGCCCACTAATCAATTCCGCATCCAAAACTATACCAATCCGCGTCTAATTAAACTCGATTCCACCTCAAATTTATCCGTCGATACCCGAAGTCCTAAATAAAGTTTAGGGCGTGACTTACCGAACTCTAGACTAACTCGGCTAGAGTGGGAAACGAGCGGCAATCGGCGGTGGACAGCAGCAAGCGGCGGTGCGGCTCGGCGGTGGCGCGGACAGCGTGCAGCGGCGGCGACGGCCTCCTTGCCGCGGTTCACGGCCACGGAAGAGGGAGAGAGAGAAAGAGAGGGACGGCGTGGAGTGGGGGTACGGCGCGGTGGCGATTCGGCGACATTGGGACGGGCGGTGGACGGCGGCGATGGCGTACGGGCAAAAAGGGGGGGTGATCGGCCGGGGAGAGGGGGAGAGAGAGATGGAGCCGAGAGATGAGAGAGAGAATGAGGAGAGAGAGAGATAATCTTGGTCTTAAATAGTCAAACCAATAATTGAGGGCTAAAATGACCATCTTGCTCTTGTCTCTCAAATCAAATCGACGGTCGAGATTCGATCTTATCTTGAGATCGACGGTCGAGATCGAATATTTCCCAAAAATATCCAAGGGCAATTTGGGAATTTTATAAAATTTTAAGGGCAAAATTATCCAACTCAAAAATTAGGGCAAAATGACCAAAATGCTCTTTCCCCTTAAAACTTGCCCTTTATAAACCTCAAAGGGTAAAATGGTCACTTTTCCATTTTCTTGCCAAAATCGAATTTTTCTGAAGGATTCGGGAAAATCCAAAGCTATACGTTCCAACAACAACCTCCAAGGGTAAAAAGGTTCTATCGCTAGATCCGAGGGGCACGATCGTTTGGTATAGATTCAAGATCATTCGTTAATTCATTTCGTGGTCCAGCGGAATCACCCGGGATCCACTATTAGGACAGTGGCGAACTGACCCCTGGCTATCCTTGGATCGGCCTACAGTGGTTCAAAATGTCACCTCGATGATTTTATGATTGAAAATCAATTCACGATCGAATTTTCTTTAGTCGTACGAATTTAAATCCCTAATTAGTCTTTTCCTAATGGTTAGTATCCTAGGAATAATCAGTTCCGGGCGAGAACTAACTACGAATACGTTCATAAAATCGGCATTTCATAAATCCCAAATTGGCAAATTTGAGGATGTCACAAAGCAAGTCTAAAGATAGAAAGATAGAGAGAGAAGATAAGTTTAACATGAGGGCCATGTCATCTCTACATTAGCCTTCTTTTTTCATAAGAAAAATGAAGTAAGAATTAAAATTTTATTAAAAATATCACGACAGACGAACCGCCGGAATTTATCACCGAAGGCAATTAAGTGATCATTTTTTCTCCGATTAGTACTTAAGTGAGCCGGCGAAAACTTTTGGCACGAAAGTAAGCATCGTACATAACTTTTGGCACTAAAATGAGCGTTGTACACAATTTTATAATGCTCATAAAGTATATATCACCTATTTGATGCTATTTAGACATATATCATCGTAGTTATTGAAAATATCAGCAAGAAAATGTAAAATCCTTATATACCCACCTACATGTAGGATTGATAATCAAAACTTGTTTCTTTTATCAATTATTGTGACAAAGCATCTACTCTTTTGCAGTTACTCTTATAGTTTAAAACGCTCAGCATAATGTGTTTTGATGGCTTGAAGTGAGAATCTGCAAACTAGAATTTATTCAACTTAATTTACAGTTCAATCATAACAGCTGAGACTTATGAATTTAAACTCCATGGTTTATGGCCCTGCATGATTCTTACATTATCTTAGTCATCGTGTAGTCTATCATACGTAACGGTGAGTGCAAGAAGACAAGAATTATTTCTCTTCCAAACAGTAACAACACGCGCAAAGGAAGTGAGGCAAATGGCTTATTTAGAATAAGACAAGGACAACATAGCTTTTGAGTGTTCTTCGCTAAGTTCGGGACCACTATGTAGAGTTGTCGGCTCTGCTTGACATTACTGATAACACAAAAAAATCAGGGCCACAACACTTGCTCGTGTTAAGCTGCGATTTGTGACGGATGAATTGGATCTTAATCGGGTTTTTAGCAAATCGGGTCTTTGCAATTTGGACATGCGAATCTGGGATTGTGATGGACAAAGGCATCGAGTGAAAGGGGGACTTGATTAAGGAATGTGATTGTCACAATAGAGACTCGGCTTGATGATTTTTTTGTTAACAATTGTGATTGAAGCAAGATGAGATGGAATATGGAGAAATTCTAAAAGCAGTTAGGATTCTTCATGATTTTTTGGTTTGCGATTTTGCCAACAAACTAGGGCTTTGGTAATGTGGAGTCTTTTTTTTAAGGAAACGTTGATGTTTTATTTTCCGACAACCAGTCATGCCACATAGGATGACCAGCGATGACTAGGTATCCCATGTTAGACTTTTCTAGGCAATAGGACTGAATTGGATAATATACAAGAGCTTTATGATTGAATTGGCCAAATTAAAAAATTTAAGACTAAATTGGTATAGTGCAATATATTTAGGATTTTTATGATAATTTTCCCCACCAGAGTCCTTAACCCGACCTCTAAGGGCTCGGGCCTAAACCCAAGCACCGGGATCCCACGCTTGGACTTTGTGGACTTGGGCACTAGCACTAGGGTCTTGCCATTGGCATCGAGGCCTCAGGCCAAGCTTTTGTGGACCCGTGTCGAGGCTTTGAGAAGTCATGCATGGGCACTAGATCCTAGATTTCAACTTCTGTGGACATAAGATTGGTCACCTTGGTGCTCGTGCCCTAGTATTCGTATGGGGTCCATCAAGGTGGACTCAAGATCCTAGTGCCCGTGCTTAGTTCTTCAACTACCCGTGGACAAGTCATTATCGCTTGGATAGTATATGTGTTTATAGGAAACTTAAATCATATTTTCCTTTCCAACCGATGGAAAATATTGTTCGGTTCTTTTTCAGATTTCGGCCAAACACCGGAAAGTATTGCCATTTTCCTGGAAAATACTTTCAGAAAAAGTAAACTTTTCTATTAAACAAACGGAGCTATTTCTTTCACAAATGATTTCGAAAATTTGTTTATCTAAAAGTGATCATTTTTATCATTTACAAAAACATATGAACGAAATATACTTTCATCATCCACGAAAATAATTACTAATAAATTGTTATCGACAATGAAAATGTTTTCCGTGGAAAAATTGTTTATCTAAAAATGATCGCTAGTATCATTTACAGAAACAAATGAACGAAAAATACTTTTATTATCCACGAAAATATTTAGTAATAAATTGCTATCGACAGTGGAAAATATATCCATTGATTAATTATTTCAAATGATATAATCGATCACTTTTGGAAAAATATTTTCCAAATCATTTAGTTTCCGCCAAATAACTTGTTGATTAAAGGATTTTGAAGGAAAATCGATTATGAGAAATTGTTTTATGAATTTCTGGTGTTTGGACGATAGAAAACTAACCAATATATGGAAAATATTTTATATGGACTAAAAAACAACAAACTTAAATTAAGGGAAAACACATTGTTCTTCTGGCAAGAAGGAGATCACTTTCCCTAAACCACCAAACAATTAAAACAAACAATTTTCCTTTATCATAAAGTTTTCAATCAAACAAAGGCACCCTTAATACCGGATTGTTTTCAACTCATGTTATTTTCAATTGGTAATTTCAACTACTTTATCCCACTTTATTTGAAATAATGAAAATAAATAAACTATTTCGTATATGTTCAAAAGAACTTGTTTGTTTGAAGAAAAATTGTTTTCGGTGACATTCAGGTGTTTTGATGATGGAAACGGCTTTCCTTTCTGATAAGATTAGCGGAAAATGATTAGTTTTTCATTTGTTTAGTGGTTTAGGGAAAGTAATTACCTTATTACCGGAAGGGAAGTCGTTTTCCCTCAATATAAACTTGCAGTGCATCGATTCGTTTTTCGTCACCCAACCATCGGAAAAGTCAGAAAACAATTCTCCGGAAAAACAGTTTCCCTTCAAACAAACGGACGCTTAATCCCACTTGCTAATTGCCCAACGCAGCAAGTTTTTCATCTTCATGGCAAGCAAAATCAAGATTATATTCATAATCAAATCACACATGGATTTCGGAGCGGGGACATTACAGCAAAGGCAATACAAAAGTAAAGCGAAGCCGAGGCCAAAAGGCCCGTTAAGAGGCCCAAGCCCAAGCCCAAGTTGGAAAACGCACACTGATTTTTTTGAGCAGGCCGAAACGATGCCGTTTCGGCAGCAAACCTCGCAACATTCTCCGTCTCAGAGCGAGGGGGGTTTACGATGCCTTCCCCTTCTTCGACTCCAGTTTTATCGCTGAGGTTTTACTTTTACACAAACCCTCTCTCTCTCTCTCTCGCTCGCTCAAATCGATCGGACATGGAGTCCCTGGCCAGACTTCCCTACTCCCACGCGCCGCTCCACCTCTCCCTCCCCGCCGCCAACCTCCGTTCCTCCCCCTCCTTCAGAGCCCTCCGCCCGCCGCCGCCGCCGCCGCGGTTCCCCTCCCTCCGAGCCTCCTCTCCCCGCGCTCCGCCCCACTCCTCCGCCGCCGGCCGCCCCCCTCCTCCTCGTCAGAGCCCCGATCCCCCCCGTGCCCTCCGGACCGCCTGCGTCGCCCTGTCCGCCGCCGCCGCGCTGTTCCTCGCCCGCTTCCAACTCAAGCCCCCCGCCGCCGCCGCCGCCCCGATCGCCGCCCCCGAGGTGGACGCCGGCGCTCCGTCCGAGGAAGAGGAGCGGGCCATGGAGGAGCACGTGAGCCAGCACGGCGACGACGTGGAGGCGCTCCGGGCCCTGATGGAGGTCAAGATCAAGTCGAGGAAGCTCCAGGAGGCGATGGGGATCCTCGACCGCCTGATCGAGCTGGAGCCCGAGGAGCGCGAGTGGCTGCTGCTCAAGGCCAACATCTATAGCTACAGCGGCGAGTTCGAGTCCGCGAGGAGGGCGTTCGAGGAGATACTGGAGAAGGACCCGCTCCGCGTGGAGGCCTACCACGGCCTCGTCATGGCGGCTTCCGAGTCGGGGGACGAGTTGAAGGAGCTGTTGGGGAGGATTAAGGTGGCCATGGAGAGGTGCAATAAGGAGAAGAGGAAGCCCGACGTGAGGGACTTCAAGCTTTTGATCGCGCAAGTTCGGGTCGTCGAAGGGAAGTACAATGAGGCTTTGAGGGTTTACCAGGAGCTGGTGAAGGAGGAGCCTAGGGATTTCAGACCCTATTTGTGTCAGGGGATACTCTACACTTTGATGAGGAAGCAAGATGAGGCAGAGAAGCACTTCAAACAGTACAGGAGGCTTGTTCCGAAGAATCACCCTTACGCGGAGTATTTCGATGATAATATGTTCGCCACCAAGTTTTTCGCGCAAAAGGTGGAAAGGGAGAGAGCGGGCATGAAGAGCTGAGGTGGATTAGCTGATTATTTGCTGCTGTGATCAGGTCTGCCTTACTCTATAGAAAGGCTCAGATCCTTTACTTAGCAAGTCTCTTGCCTTTCATAAATATGGAAGAACACATCAATGTGGACCTAACTATGAGCTGTGCTGTGGATAGGAGCTTTCTTCTTGGTAGATTTTAGGTCCTTAGTGTAGCATTCCCCGAACAGAGGAGAGGTTTTGGAAGAGAATTTGGTTGCTTTTGTCGGTCTCAACCTATCTATTATTGATGATTATGGGCATAACTGCCAATCTTTTGATTTAATGATGTTAATAACTTCTGTGGCCTTCTTTTTGATATCCGGGTATATCAATACCTGATGATAGATCTTCACCCAAAAAAAAAATACCTGATGATAGAGCATTCGGTTGCTCTATGGTAATTCGGTACTCAAATGCATTTTCTTTCTCATCATCTCTGTTCTATCAACTAGGTGAACTGGGTGGTTATTAGGAGTTTATGGATTCGATGTAATTGATAAAACCGACATTTGGAAAATGTGTGTTATTGTCCAATACTTGTTCTCCGGATTGTTTTGGCTTCATTATGTCTTGTTAGAGGTCTGACTCTATGAGAGTAGGTGGTTTGATGAGAGTTCAATGGTGCATACCAATGTGCCAATATGGATAAATTATGATGATAAATGAATTCCTCATTACTCAAGACTGTTTTGGCAAATTTATATCTGTTCTGTTTTTTGGAGTATTATTTGTTTTCCATCATTTTTTGGTAGCTGATGTCTATGGAAAATCACCCTTTTCTTTTTGAGAACGAGGAAGGGAGGGAGGGAACGAGGAATTTTCTATATAGTAAAGCTTGTCCAGGTCCAAACTTTACCCTTTGTTTCATATTCTTGGTTTATGGTTAGAAGTCTTCTGAACTATATTATCACAAGCTCATTTTGTAGATCCTGGGAAATGTTGAGTTGAAGTGAAACCAATGGGATCTATCATATGTTGCTAGTTCATTTCAAGTAAACTTTAAATTTTCTGTGTTCTCTTCCTCATCGTACCTTCGAAGAGATCATCCAATCTCAAGTCACTGTGCTGTTATGACCAAGGAAGAACAGAAGTTAAGGAGAGAGATTTTCAGAGAAAGGAGGTGAATATGGGGAAGAGGAGTTAGAGAGATAGCTCTGTGAAAGAATGAGAGCAAGCAAAGAGCACATTCTGAAAATATGCAAAGGGTTTTTCTAGGGTGGGCGCTTGTTATAATGGAAGTTTCAAATTTTGAAGCTCTCACCTTTTTCGTGATTTGTGTGATTATTGTATTGTAAATTGAAACTTCTCTCTGTATGCTGAGAAAGTGCTCACTTGTTAACATGATACGTAAATTTTCTGTGATGGGTGCCTGGCACTATTTGTTTGCTCACTTTAGCTGAACAACTCTCACGTGCCAAACTCACACAAAAATGGCTCTCATATGTACTAATAACTAATGACTAACCACTGACTCAGCCTTACCAGTTCACGGCTTGCATTAGAACAGCATATACTTATTTAATGTGCCAGTGTAGACACCTATTATTCTTCTATTAGAATGCCTTACTAAGAAATCAGCATTTTTCAGGTCTCTCCTTTACCTATTTTTGTTTTCTTCAAGCTATTCTGTTGGATTGTTGATAGTTATGATAAGGTATATATTGCAGTATTTCCTCTCTTTAGATCTCTACTCGTGCTTTTCTTACTGTCTTACCACTGCTCATCTGCTTCAGTGATTTATCATGCTTATTTGTGCTAACCATTAGGAAAAAGGATTAAGGATGGGATCATGACAGTTGTTGTGTTCCAGCCATCCAAAGTTACTTGCCTGGCGTTATTGCTGGCCAAGCAGATTGACTTTGAACTGATCCTTGCAACATATTATAATTCTGAAAGACTAATTCAATGCAGTTTTGGTGCATGGGTAGATGAGAGCCTTTTGACTTGTCTGGCTGTGTTAAATGCAATGATTACTTCTTAACATGGGTACACTACTGGTATTTCGAAGGAAAAAAAATTTGTGCGATGAGTTTGAGCTTGGAATGCTGTTATATTCGCGTGACCTGATACGAATGGAGATGCTGTATTGGCTGCTAGCAATCTTTTCCGGCTCTGTTCACTAGAGTTTCTCAATTCTATCTGCCCTGCTCTTTCACTTTGATGAGGTATACTTATAAACTAGTCATCGTTCAATAAAGAAATGGCGGATGGTAGTTGGAGCCTCGGTGAATGGATATACCTGTTGAGCGACATCTCACACCAAATCAGCATGTAAAGGGATGAATTACATGTGCACATGTTACAGATGATGTAGATATATTGTGATCATGCTTCCGTGGTGAAAGTTTTCCGGTGTTCATCTTGTTTAATTGCTTTTGGGCAAGTTGGGTTGACTACTTTGCCAGTTGTCCTTTAGCATGATGGTTGTGGCACAGTTGGAGGACAATTCAGCCTCGTAATTTAGTTAAGTGTCTTGCTCTTTTATTTGGGTATATCCTCTTTATCTGTCGTTTACTGTTCAATGCTCATGCTTGTTCCTCTAGCGAGGAAGGTAAAAAAAAACTTGCTTCCAAAGGCAGTGAGTGGTGAAGATGAGAGCTATGATCCAAGATCAGTGAAATGATTTACAGCAGAACAATACGAGCGGAAGTCCCAAGCGCAACAGATTCTGATGGAGATACGAGGAAGTTTATACATTTGATGGACATAGGTTTCGCACTGAATTATCAGGATGCATCATTTTGCAAAGATATCCAAGATTAAGGACATTTGATCGGATATCGTACCCAAAACCAACGTTCTCGAAGCATTTTATAACAGGGTTGTCCTAAATACCTGAAATTATCATACCTTATTTCAACTCTATTGGTTTGAGAAGTTTGCCATGGTTCTTGAACCACAATTTTTAAAAGCAATGTTCACGTTCGGGAAGCGGTTCGAGATGCATAAGAAACATGACCTAAGACAGGCCTACGGCACACCCTGTATTTTGATTTGTACTCGACAATATGTCTCAAACGTTAATATCGAGGAGTTAAATGCGCACGCAATGAGGGTGGCCAATTATACCATCGATACGGTTGAATTGCTTTGGGACAACAACTAAAGCCTTTAAAAAGTTGCAACGACTTTTAAAAATAGAATGGAAAGAGCTTGAATTTAGAGCCATTTGAGCAAACAGGGTCATGAATGGCAAAATCTAAGCTCGTTAGTCGGTCAAATCTTCGTTGGCCGGCAAGCAATATTATGACTCCGGCAACACTTTTCAAGCCACGGCTAGGGGCATTTTCATCTGGGAAAGCTTTTTTGTTTTCTTTTCTTTTTCTTTCTTCTTTTATCTCTTTTCCTTTTTGTTTTCTTTTTCTTTCTTTTTATTTCTTCATCCTCATAACCCCTCGATCTTTCTTGAAGCTGAAGACGTCGAATTTTATACTCTCGTTTGACAGATGATGGTCACAAGAAGGATGGTGATAACGATAATTAAACCTGTCAAAATGGGTCTTAAACCCATATATGGATTATTTAAAAATAAATTGATCACTTCAATTTTGAAAAGTCTATCTTAAATGGGTTTTTAAATTATAAGCCTAAAATAAATAGATCTAAATGGGTTGAGTTTAGAACCCATTTTCAACTCACTAGGACCACACACACTCTCTCCCTCTTCAATCTTATAAAAACATTTTTTTTAAATAGTAATTATTTTTTATTTTTATTTTTATTTTCATTTTCGGTCTATGGCCGGCAACCGTCCATAAACGAGGAATGAGCTCGACATAGGTTGGTGAAGCTCGAGCTTGCCGATCTGGAGATCGAGGCCTCGTCGGCCTTAGGCAACGCTCGAACCTTGCCATATCGGCAAGCTTGAGCTCGCTGGCCTTGGGCGACCTCAACCTTGCCGGATCTTGCAAGGTGGAGCCTCACCTGAGTCAGCACACTTGAGCTTTGCCCACTTCGCCAACCTTTGGTGAGCTCGTTCCTTGCCTGTGGCCATTCGTTAGCCACTAGTCGAAAATAAAGGAAAAATAAAAATAAGAAAAAAAGAAAAGAAAAGAAAAGAATAAAGAATAAACTAAAATAATTAAAATTTTGATTTTTGGAAAATAAAAATAAAAATAAAAATAATTAAAAGGAGTGCATGGAGGAAATCTATACCAAACGGCTGAAAATATTTTCTAGTTCATTTTTAGATTTCAGCCAAACACTAAAAAATATTGTCATTTCCTTAAAAAATAATTTCATGGAAAACATTTTCTAGAAATGTTACATTTTCTGTGAAACAAACATAGCATTAGTTTAAAAAATATTATAAAAATTATCCTTTAGATATTAACGCTTCCGAATATTATTAGTGAGGATCAAATTAGAGTGCAGAGCGAAAGTGGAGACAAGGTACAGGAGGTTTTGATGTATATTAGCTAAGGTTAAATTATTTGTACACTTGGTGATAAATTAGTTTATTCATTAGAGGATTAAAGTGAAGCTAAGTTATATACTTATTCGAGGTTCAAATTTTATTAAAATTCGGATCGTGATATCAGCAACTGGTACCATTAGAGTACTGGTTGAATCCAAGAGTTCCATTTTTTCTATTTGAACCCCAAGGGTATCGACGTCAGCCATCAAGGCTAGGCTGTCACAACCTCCCGCAACAAGATAGTTTTGCTTATGGGAGCACTTGAAAATGCTGTTACTAGCCCTTAAGTCCATTGGGGCTTCTGTGTTTTTTCATACAATTACTTTGTAAAAACAAAGTCGAACACATTTGCTTTAGTAACCTTAATAGATAATATTCCGAAAGTTTTGATTCATTCTTGGATTTACGTAACCAATTTCACCTTCATCGTCACCAAATGAGCTTCCACTCATTTGTGCAAGTGCCTACATGCTTTGACGAAAGAAAAGGAAAGGAGGTTCACTCAACAAAATAATGTGAAACTATTATACATCATTTATGGGAGAGAAACAAAGGTACATTCAAATCGTTAAATGCACGTAGACTGGGAAAGTTCAATTAAGTTTAAAGTATAGTTGAATGCACAGTGGTAGAGATAATTAGGGATTTCTCTAGGATAATTTTCATTTTTATAGAAATTTTGCTAATTTTGTTGATTGTCCGCATCTCTCGAAATTGCACGTATACTGCACGATAGCACGTAAATTGCACGTGGGCTTTTTTTAGGTTTCGAGATACAAAATAAAAGTGAACGTTCGATTTTTCTCCTTAGCATTGCTAGGGAAGAAAATGATTCCCTCTACATATATATATATATCCTAGCCCGCGTGTCAAGTTGTGATGAAAGCAAAAAAAGTGAGTCTTCTGTAAACTGTTGAAATCATAGTTGGTCTCATTCGAGCTATACTAGAACGTCGGGCGGTAAATTGTGCAAATTAGCTAGATACCACCACCAATTTCTATCAACCAAGAAGGTATACCTGCATCCCCTGGTGCTATGGCTTTGCCATTAAGAGTCTTGAAATTCACACTATATGCAGCGATTTCATTGGGTATCGAAATCATATGCCAACCAATACCATTAGAGCACTGGTTGCATCCGAGAGTTCCCATTTTTGCTACAAGAAGACCTATATCCTATGACCCCTGGGGTATAAACATCGCCCATCAAGGCCAGGCCATCACAGCCTCCCGTGACAAGATAGTTTTGCATATGAGAGTACTTGAAAATGCCATTACTGGCCTTTAAGTCCACTGGGGCGTCCTGGTTGGTTGCGCAATTTTGGTGGGAGTACGATATTGATTGCCCATGCCCATAACTTTGTAAAAACAAAGTCGACTAAACCTTAATAGATTATATGCTAAAAGTTTTGATTCACTCTTGGATTTACGTAATCTATTTCTTGCCACCTAATTTGCTTCCACTCATTTGAACAAGTGTCTTCATGCTTTGAAAATAGACTAGGAAATTTCAATTGAGTTTAATGTTCAGTAGATTATTTAGATCTCTCAAAATTACATGTATATTACATGATTGCACATATATTTACACGTGGGCTTTTTGTAGGTTTTGAGCTCGCAGATCTTCCTACCTAGCTTTGGATAAAGATCAAAGCTAAGATATAAAATAAAAGTGGATGTTCGAATCTCACCTTAGCATTGTTGGGGAAGAAAATGATTCCTCTGCAACCTTCCTCGCAAATAAAATTCTCCTACCCTGCACGTCGAGTCATGATGAAAGTAAAAAGAGTGAAACTCTGATAAACTATTGAAATCATAGTCGGTGATCACCCATTCAAGCTGCACTAGAACGTCCCACGCAAATTGTGCAAATTAGCTTGATACCACCACTAATTTCTGTTAACCAAGAAGGCGTACCTGCTTTTTGCATCCCCTAGCACTATGGCTTTGCCATTGAGAGTATTGAAATTCGTGCTACATGTAGCGATTTCATAGAGGCTCCAAAACATACATCAACCAGTGCCATTAGAACATTGGTTGAATCCGACAGTCCTATTTCTGCCATACAATGTACATGTAAATACTCTCTATACATAGGCATGTATAGTTCCAACACGGTCCATCCACGTGCATAATGCATAATGCATCATGCAACTTTATAAAGGTGTCTGTCATGTCAGAAGCTGGTAACAACTTGATTGACGGTTGTGCATTTGATAATCATTCAAAGACAAAGGAATCAAGTTGGTGCACTTAAAAGAATCCATCTTCTCCACAAAGGATACTAGTCCAAACCTAAACTATACTTTCATTATAAATATTCTGGTTATTGAGGGAGGCATTTGTTAAATATATTTGATGAGAAAAAAATCTTATTATTATTGGGGAAATTTGAAGAAAAGTGATGAAAATCCGGAAAAGTAGAAAAAAGAAAACATTAGAAAGTAAGATCTTGAATGGACTTGATTTATAAATTAAGCGGACCAATATCATCTGAACCATTAATCATGTGAAATTCATTTTATGGCCCAAATGGTCAATGGTTCAACTCAGCTTGGTCCACATGATCTATAAGTAATGAAATAATTTTTTGTACGGACCTTTCCAACTCGGAATGGGACATGAGACCTTCATGTTACCCTTTAAAAATCGCCTCGTGTCATTTTATTATACTCCTTATCACTCCAAATCCCGCCAAACCTTAATCTACATGTCACTTTTTCCCATTTATTTATTAACAACTGCTATGCGATTTTGGTCCATCAATGCAATCATTAGTGGAACTTGTATGCGTATCCGTCCATTGTTCAGGTCTATTTCTTGCTAAACATGGTGGTAAATTTGTGTCATATTTTTCCATTTAGACATACGTCAAGCATGGTCATAGCCTGTTTTACAAGTAATTTGAGATGGGGGCTTAAACCAATACACGGATTTAGAGATTATAATATGAATGAAATCATGAAACCCACAATAATTGCCGCCATGGTGTTTCTAGGAAGTCATCATCCTAAGAATGCAAAACTCTTGTTATTATAGTTGTATCCATAAACAATACAACGTCATTTAAAGTACATGACATATGGATGAATCACAACAAATTGGATAGTAAGGTTCCATTTGTTTAGCAAAATATGAATAATTTGAAAAAGATTTATCTAAAAATGATTTCTTGTATCGCTAAAAGGATTTACCTAAAAAATGAATAAATTGGTACTAAAGTACATGACATGAGGATCGAGACGGTGGCATTCCCATTGCAAACAATCTCAAACCACTCGTCGAGGAGGCATCAGGCCGGGCCGAGCCCAAAGGGGAAGTGTATGGCCACATTCTGGCACTTGGGCTCGCATCTGGCCTTCACGGTTAGAAATATCGGTGCGGCTGCGGCGAAGGTAGCTGTGAGCGAGAGAAACAAATAAACGTTGATGGTGTGAATCAATGGATGATGCATGTTTTTTGTGTTCCTATGGAGACGATGGTCAGCGCCAGTGATTATTCGTACTTGAGATTTTGGAGGTCGATCGAAAGGTGAAAATGCTTTGGCCTTGCACACTATAGATTATGACGGGGTCTTTAGCTGGATTCCTACTCGTTGTACCCATTCGTGGTGATATCAAGAGCAATTTCTGGAACCTATCCTACATAATGTCGATGCGTGTGCCCTCCATTCGACCCTGTTTAGATTGATCGCTTTAATTCAGTGCGCGAAGGCTAACTTCAAATAACCATCTCGTGGAAGATGAACTGTATTTCTGGATGCCGTGTTTACGTCCTAAAGCTCAAGCCAAAGAAAGTTCCACTGTGAATAGGGATATTTTTCTCACAGGTGATTTTTCTCTCTTTTTATTTTATTTTATGGGTGATTAGTACTCAACGGGGTACAAATATTTTCCTTCCGAGTTAAGGGAAAGATTGATTTTGAGACATAGATTGACCGAAACCCCGACTGGACTACGATGGTCAGGAAAAATTATTTAAAAAGTTATAAACTTATTGCACTTTTGTCAATTTAATTCTAAACTTTTCAATTCGTCAATTGAGTAATAAACGTTTTGGTAATTTGCCAAATAAGAATGTCCTTCCCTGTCGTGCATATCAACTTATCTTTCCATTCTTCAAGCTTCACGTTGACTCTTGTCAAGGTCTGCGAAAACATTTTCTTTTTCGTTTGACCCTAGTCAGATAGAGTCCCTAGGTACTTTCAAGTTTTCTCTATTTCATGAACTTTCTATTCATGTGCCATGTTCTTTCTTGGACTCCGTGGGCATCTGCTACTGAAGAACATTCCAGACGTGTTTAAATTTACGGCCTGTCCCGACGGCAAACAATGCTGATTTAAAATTGCACCCACACTTCGACATTCTCGAATCTGTCCAATTTGGAAGAAAATAGAATTATCTATAAACAAAAGATGAGACAGAGTAGGGCAGTGTCTGTCTAACTTAATGCCTTTGATGCTTCCTCTTCAACAGCTTTTTTTGGCAAAATAGACAATACGTTTGCCACAATGATAAAAGATAAGAGGAAAGAGCATCTCCTGAAGGTTGGAACTATTCCATAGGTTCCCATTAAACTTTACGCTGAAAGACATTGACGAGACACAATGCATAATGCATGACACCCACTTTGCATTAAGCCCATTTGCACCATGTATACTTCCAAGAACGCCTGCTCCTATTCCTCTCTGTCATGAGTTTTTTTCATATCTAACTTAAAAACCGCTTGGAATTTGTTTTTCCTCTTCCTGATTTTAAGATGATGCAGCACCTCCGACACTATTTAGATTAGGGGTGTAAACGGTTCGGTTCGGTTCGGTTTTCTTGAAAAACCGAACCGAACCGAACCGTTAAGGGTTCCTCCTTGAACCGAATCAAATAGGAACCGAACCGAACTGGAACCGAACCGATAAGCCGATTTGGTTCGGTTTGGTTCGGTTTGGTTCGGTTTGGTTTTCGGTTTCTTCTTCTTTTTTGTTTTTTTTTTGCTTTTTTATTCATGGCTCGGTTCTTCTTTTTTGTTTTTTTTTTGCTTTTTTATTCATGGCTCGGTTTTCTGTTTTTATGAAAAAAATTTCATGATAATTTTTTATGATAATTTTTTGATAATAATATGAATTTATGATAATTTTATGATAATTTTTTATGATAAAAAATTAAGAAAGCTCTAGAAATTTCATCACGTTGTAGAAAAAGATAATGGCTTCAATAGATTATGTAAACTTAGTTTGATCTATGCAAGAGATTGATGGTGATAAAAATTGAAAGTTGTTTGCAGAACAGATAAAACTGTCCATTGTTCAGAAGCTTTTGGGAATTCTTTGTCGCTGTATCTTTTCTTTCTCCTGTTCCTCATATGACTATTCGGCGCCATCCATCCTAATCTATACTCTAAGCTGGTTAAGGTGTCTCCGAACAACAAAAGTTTCGGGTGGTCGTTTCGATCCTTTCTCTAGTCTCTCCAAGAAAGGATTACGCATTGAATGAACAGAGGAGAGACCATATCATATGAACTAAAGTTCCTTTTTTTCCTTTTTCACTGCAAATCATAAGCATATAGCTGAATATGGTATTTATCGGGGTAATATGTAGACAGTTCTTACTCCCCATAAAACACCTAAAAGGTCATTGCTTTGATTTGGGGAAAGAGACAAATAATCTGCCGTGAACAAGGCGTTGATCTGACAAACTTATTCCAGTTGATGCGTTCTATGCTTCTTGACCACATGAAAGATATCCAAAATAGCAACTTTGCAAAAAGTATTTGTTGATGACGACACATATGTGAGAATTTGCATACCATCTTGCGTTAGATCCTCGAATATAGACAGAATATCAGTTTTCAAATGCACAGCTTCAACAGTAGGAACAAATTTCCTAAGGTTTGTCGCAGCAGATCTTCTGACCATTGGCATGTCATCTTGACATAGCTGACTGTATATTCCTCGCAGTTCTGTTTTCAACGCCTCCGGGGCACTGGGGTAAGCAACATGAAACAAGCCAGAAGCTGAAACACGAGCTATGAACCATTCACCAGCAGCCAGCCTCCAGAAGTGAGAATCATAAAGAAAGCCGGGTATCTTTCAATAAATCATGTGATGAAGAAAAAAGAAACAATAACAATGCAGAGTTAATCAATTAACCACAGATACTTTAACGCATTTCATTTGTTCACCTTGGAAGTTTGAAATTACTCCTTTTTGCGTACCTATGCTCACATCTGAACTATTAAACGGTCTCAAACACTACGAAACTAATCTCTGAAGCAGGCACATAAGAGGGATGAGGTACGGTTTTTCAACTATTCACTTGGCAAGATGTTTTCTCCAAAAAAAGGAATTGTAGATAAATGCCAAAGCTTCATCTGGTTCTGTCTGTTCTAGCTTCCCGCATCCAACTTACAAGAACAAACGTACAACTAGACCAACATAAGCATCTGTACGATAAGAGAAAACAAGGTACCTTCTTCATGGGAATGAAGTAGTCGACCGCATCCTGCTCCCTCATCTGATCCCCAATTCTACACAGAGATGCAACTGCCTTGTACATCATGGCCATCATCAACTCTCAGGAATCTTCAAAGCTGCTAGTAAAAGAACAAGTTGTTGAAGAATCTGCCGACTAGTTAACGAAGAACCACTTCCATCACACACAAAACGTAGCAGAAGCTAGACAGGTTCAAGTTGCACACGTATCTTTCCACAAGGTAATCTGGCTGTTACTAGCATCAAACTAAATCCTTTATGGCATGATCTAAATTTCATCAGAGCATTCAAGCATTCGTCAAAAACCAGACCTCGAATTTATGTTGTTGAAAAACACAAACGCCTCCTCATACAAACCATTCACCAAAAAGACTCCAATAACAGCTCTAAAAACCAACTCTAAACGATTCACGCTCTCGTCAAAAACCAACTCTCTCCCTCACCAAAAACCAACTCTCTCTCTCGCCCTCTCTGTCTCGCTCTGCAATGCCCTGGTTGAAACCTCCGAATCACTTCCCAAGAACAGCTCTAAACGACAGAATTCCAACTTCGATTCACCTCACCTATCATCAAAAATCGACCCAAAAAAGAACCAGGATGAATCAGGCTCACAATCAACTGCCGAACGAGTCAAAACGAAACGAACAGCGAAAGAGCAAAGAACCAAAACTGCAGCCCGAAAAGAAAAACAACAATCGCCTCGCCGAGAGCGACCCAAATGAGCATTCCATTTTACCTCTCGCGGCTCCACCCCCGGCCGTCGCCAGCAGAGTGCCCGTAGCGGAAGACGCCCAGCGGAGACAAGCTCGACGCTCTCGATGGCCGGCGGTTGTGATCCTCGCGGTTCCGAATTGGAGTGGGGGCGGTGGCGGCGGTGGGGTTCCTGGGCCTTCTTGTGGGGTTTGATGATTTGGGGGGTTTTCCGCGTTTAGGGTTCGAGAGAGATGAGTGTCGTCACCGGCAACAGCGGCGGCGGCGGCGGCAGGGGCGGCAAGTCGATGGGGAGGAAGAAGAAGAGCAGGGACGGCAGCGAGAGGAAGAGTGTGGAGGGCCGCGAGGAATAAGGATGGTCTCGGCGAGAGGAAGAGTGTTTATTTCAGTTCGGTTCGATCCGAACTAATCCGAACCGAAAAAATAAAATGGTTAATTTTGATGATCCGAACCGAAATCGAAATCGAACCGAAATACACGAAATTTTCGGTTCGGTTCGGTTCGGTTCGTATCTCGGTTCGGTTTTTCGGTTCGGTTCTGACACCCCTAATTTAGATGTTATCCTAAATTTACCTTCCACTCATAAAGGCACTTTGTTCTATGGCTATCAAATTAGGTAACAAAGGTTTTAGGCGATTTGTCATGACCTTTGAGATGATCTTGTAACTAAAATAGCATATATTGATAGAATAAAATGATCTAGACTCTCTGGATTTGGAACTTTAGGGATTAGCGATATGTGTGTTCGGTTCGAGTGGGGATCGAAAGTACCCAACTCAAAGAACTGTCACCATATTAAACACATCTAGCATAACTTCCTCCCCGCAATGTTAATAGAATTATCCATAGAGTCCAACTGGTCCTGGAGTTTTAGAAGTTCCCAGTTGGATATACGACGTCTCTCGCCTCTTTCATAGTGACTGTCGCTATCAAGGCTTGGTTCATGTCTCTAAAGACTAGACCCAGGTCGATTGAAAATTTCTAGGTCCTATAGTGCTGTAAAGGGACTGAAAGAACTCCAAAGTTCTCTATTTAATCGGCCCAGCGTCTCGGATACACTGTACATGAGTACCTTTCACCATTGAAATCTTATTCCTCTTTCTTCTCTGTATTGTTGTGGCATCGAAATACTGAGTATTCTTATCCGTCCATTTCATCTGGTTAGCCTAGGATCTCATCCCTTAATACATCTTTTCCCGTAGCCATAGTTTTTTCATCTGCTGTTTTATCTCTTGTACTCTCTCTGTCATACGCAAAACCGGTAGTGTTTGTTATGGCCTGGAGTTCCTGCTTAAATGATTTAATCTGTCTATTTGCTTTTGAGAATTTCCTCTTACTCCATTCAGTAAGGGCTCCTGATACTCTATTCAGTTTATTCAAAAAGTCTTCTTTGCTCATCTGTGGGAATTGCCAAATAGATTTCGTAACACCCTTGCATTCTTCATCTTCGAAGTAGGCTTCAAACTTGAACTCCTTTTTTCCTTTTCACTGGCTCAGGAAAAAGAGACAACAAATTTGGGCTATGATCTGACCCAATTGCACGTAGGAAAATGCTTCAGCATTAGGGAATAGTTCTCTCCATTCCACACTACATAGTATTCTATCTAGTCTTTTCTTCACAAAATCGTCCCTCTCTCTATTGTTCGCCACGTAAATGCAAATCTCTTACATTCCATGTCAATTTGGGAGCAATCATTCAAAAAGTCTAAAAAATGCCATTAATTGATAGTGCTCAGCCATCCTCTGCCCTAGCTTCTCCCAATGATAGAGTATTTAATTGAAATCATCCATACAAATCCACGGAAGGCGGTTGTTCCTGTTGATGCTTTTCAACTCCTCTCACATTATCAGTCTTTCTTGGAATATAGTTGAAGCATGGACAAAAGTAATTCTCATGGTTTTGTTACTCCCTTTCTCTGTACATCTCAAGTTGATGAGTTTCTCTGAATACCAAATGTGTCCACATTACTCACTACAAAAAAATAAGGATTTAGCCATGGAAATTAGCGACGAATAATTTTTCGTGGCTAATTTCCAACGAAAAAAAAATTTGCGACGGAAAAAATTCCATGGCTAATTTGCGATTGAATTTGCCACGAAAAAAAATTCGTGGCTAATTTGCGATGGAATTAGCGACGAATTTTTTTTCCGTTGCTAATTTGCGATAAAAAAAATGTCGTCGCTAATTTGCGACAGAATTTGCCACGAAAAAAATTCATCGCAAATTTGTGATGAAATTAGCGACGAATTTTTTTTTCCGTTGCTAATTTGCGATGGAAAAAAATGTCGTCGCTAATTTGTGACGGAATTTGCCACAAAAAAAAATTCATTGCTAATTTGCGACGAAATTTGCCACGAAAAAAATCCGTCGCTAATTTGCAATTGAATTTGCGACGAAAAAGTATTCGTTGCTAATTTGCGACGGAGTTAGCGACTTATTTTTTTTTGTCGCTAATTTTGCGACATAATTTGCAACGAAAAATAAATTCGTCGCTAATATATTTATTACGTGTCAAATATTTACTAATATATAAATGTAAATTGTTAATAGGATTTTTCAAACTTCAATGTATGGATTACCACCAAATGAGTTTGACCGTTTGTGCGATGAACAATTTACAGCATGATTCAAAACATATGTAAGTTGCTTGTGGATCAAAACCAAGTTATTAATATTTTATACATCATTTAAATATATATTATTGACTTTGCGTGTGCGACTTTAGGTTCAGAGTAATCATGATCAAGCAAGGATTGCTATATTATCTGTCATGGGGTCCAAAGTCAAGAGTACGAATTTGGCCAGCATATTTCATAAATAGGTATAATTTTCATACTCAAGAATATTGAATGGGAAAAGCCATAATGAATAGTGGTGTGTATGTTCGGTCATCCAATGATGGTAGTTCAAAAGATAATTTTTATTATTTGTTGGATGAAATCATGAAGATAGAGTGTCCCGAACCATTAATGCGGATTGTGTTATTTAAGTGCATGTAGTTCGACCCCGTCAAAGGAATGAAGGTGCGTACAAAGTTTAATTTGGTTGAAATAAATTACAAGAAAATGTATATGAAATATAAACCATTTGTGTTGACACAACAAGCAATTCAAGTATATTATACATCATATTTTAGTTTGAAACGTGACAAAACTGATTGTTTTGCCGTATGTAAAACCAATGTATGAAGAAAAATCGAGAAACACTGGAAGGATATATCATATCAACAAGAGAAAGTTTGTAACACGGTTCAAACTGAGGAATATAACACTCCAACTCTACGAGATCCATATGGAGCAATAATAAATGTATATCTAACTGAAATTCGCAAATCAAATTTAAAAGGTATTGCAGAATCTGATTTTGAGATAGAGGATGATGAGGACAAAGATGATGATGATGATGACGATGATGCCAACGATGATGCTCAGGAAGAAGATGAAGATCAAGGTGAAGATGAATATTTAGATTTTTAAGACTTTTTACTAATTATGTCGTAATTATTATTATTATTATTATGAAAAGAGCTTATTGTTCTTGTCATATTTATCATTATTGTTGTTGTCATAATTATTAGTATTGTTGTTGTTGTTGCTGCTGCTGCTTATTATTATTGCTATTATTGTTACTGAAACGTTATTGTCGCGAAAAAAATGAATTAGGCGTGTGTGGGCTAGTAAAAATGAAATTCGTAGCTAAATCCGTGGCAAATTTGCCACGGATTTAGCCACGAATTTCATAAAAAATGCCCACACACGCCTAATTCATTTTTTTTCAAATTCGTGGCTAAATCCGTGGCAAATTTGCCACGGATTTAGCCAAGAATTTCGTTAAAGGCTAGTAAAAATGAAATTCGTGGCTAAATCTGTGGTAAATTTGCCACGGATTTAGCCACGAATTTAAAAAAAATGAATTACGCTTGTGTGGGCATTTTTTATGAAATTCGTGGCTAAATCCGTGGCAAATTTGCCATGGATTTAGCCACAAATTTTAAAAAAATGACTTAGGCGTGAGTGGGCATTTTTTTGAAATTTGTGGCTAAATCCGTGGCAAATTTGCCACGAATTTCATTTTTACTAGCCTTCAACGAAATTCGTGGCTAAATCCGTGGTAAATTTGCCACAGATTTAGCCATGAATTTGAAAAAAAAAATGAATTAGGTGTGTGTAGGCATTTTTTATGAAATGCGTGGCTAAATCCGTAGCAAATTTGCCATGGATTTAGCCACGAATTTTAAAAAAAATGAATTGTAGGCA
The DNA here is from genome assembly GCA_031216235.1 of Syzygium jambos. Lineage (NCBI taxonomy): Eukaryota > Viridiplantae > Streptophyta > Magnoliopsida > Myrtales > Myrtaceae > Syzygium > Syzygium jambos. The sequence continues at coordinate 10,674,785 of CM062220.1, forward strand.
TTTTTTAAAATTGGTGGCTAAATCCGTGGCAAAATTTGCCACGGATTTAGCCATGAATTTGAAAAAAAAATGAATTGCAGGCATTTTTTAAAATTCGTGGCTAAATCTGTGGTAAATTTGCCACAGATTTAGCCACGAATTTGAAAAAAATGCATTGCGGGCATTGCCACGGATTTAGCCACGAATTTGAAAAAAAAAATTGAATTGCGGACATTTTTTTAAAATTCGTGGCAAATTTGCCATGGATTTAGCCACGAATTTTAAAAAATGCCCGTAATTTATTTTTTTGAAATTCGTGACTAAATCCGTGGCAAATTTGCCACGGATTAAGCCACGAATTTCATAAAAAATGTCCACACACGCCTAATTCTTTTTTTTTTCTAATTCGTGGCTAAATCCGTGGCAAATTTGCCACGGATTTAGCCATGAATTTCAAAAAAAATGCCCACACACACCTAAGTAATTTTTTTTAAAATTTGTGGATAAATCTGTATTTAGTCACGAATTTAAAAAAAAATGCTTGCAATTTATTTTTTATGAAATTCGTGGCTAAATCCGTGACAAATTTGCCACGAATTTTAAAAAATGCTTGCAATTTTTTTTTTTCAAATTCGTAGCTAAATCCGTGGCAAATTTACCACCAAGTGATGTCATGAGGACCATACTGATCCTCATTCTTTAGCTAGCAGAAGCTTTCCTCCCTTTTGTTTTTTTCTTCTGAGTATTCTGATCTGTTGTTTTGCTCTCAATGACAAATATGTCTGTAGTTTGTGATGATCCCGATAGGTTAATAGATATTATAATGCTATTTTCTCCGGTTATCTTCCCCTTCCTTTGTTTCGTTGTCATTGTCAGTTGCATTTTCTTTGGCTCATTTTCCATTACCTGGTAGGGCACAAATTGTCCAGAGTTTATAGCTTTCTGTGGAATGAACTCTTCCTCCATCGCTTCTCCCTTTCTTTTCCTATAAAACACCTTCCAAAATGGGCTTCTTCTCTCAACCAATGTCCAAATAGAAACATCATTCTCTGATTCGAATGTCTCCTTATTAGTAAATAACTTTTCACAATATTTCGTAGTTTGCGGTAAAGGTAATGTCCGAATTTTTCTTCTCAATGGTCGTCAACAACCAGCATATTATTAAGTACAATTAAAGTAAGCTCTAGCATCTTCTCCATTCACAACAATCGCGGCAAACTCTGCCATATCTTGGAAGCCAATGAAGCAGATCGATCCTTGAGAGCTAATTCAGCCTCTCGGAGTTGTAATTGAGCTCGCCTTAGTTGCTCGGTCCATCGCTCTCAATGTCTTCATCGATGCCAAACCCCACGAAGACATGCCAGAGGTCACGGAGGAAGTTGGCCAGTGTGCTGAGGAAAAAGAAAGAAGAAAAGCAAGTAAGAAAAAAATGGCTCTAGATCAAAATGCCCCTGTCTGTGCCACGTCATAAGTGCTTGCCTACTAGCAAAGATTTAGTCGACTAGTGAGCTGGTGGCCTCATTTGAAATTAAGTTGTCTACTTCGGGATCATATTTGAGACAAGGTCCACTCTTTGTCATCCTCTGAAAAATAGGGCCAATTTAAGTTTTTTCGAAACTTAAAGTGGTGAAATGTCACATAATCTTCGTAAATTTTAGATTTAGTCGAGGTTCCTTTTGAACTAATTATTGGTAAATAGTAAGATGTACAGGAAGATTCACTTCCTCTTAAGAAAATGAAGATTATTAGAAGCGATCCTCACACCATTAATTGTAAACAATCCCAGTTTAGATTGTTCATTCGGTTTTGGCTCAAATCTTATTTGATTCATGAGAATATTTGTGTATTTAATGGATCGGAAAAATTTGCATATTTCAAGAGGGTTTCTTGTTATGAAAATAATAACCGATGGATGCCATATACTTGCTTTTGTGGCCCATCACACACAAACAGAAACCAAAACCTGACGTTGAAGCACCAAAAGTTACCGTTATACCAAAGGACCATGTGAAGATCAAAATCAGCAAGACCCTATGCGTTTAGTTCAGCTTTCTCAAGGGGCTTTCAGCCTCCAAAGCACCTTGAAGAAATGCCGGGGTGTTTAGCAAGCCTTCTCGAGGGGCTTTCGGCCAAATGTTGGTTTAGGTAAAGCTAAAAGCCCAATGCTGGTCCCTACCAGAATTAGGCTTTTCACAATTTGGTTGAATGCTAAACTAGTCTTTTTCTTCGAAAACTACTCTAACCAATTCTTTAATTTTTTAGTTTTGCCCATCATTATTACTATTTCTCTTCTTTACGCAAGGGCGGCCGACGAGGGCTGATGAGGTTAAATCGAGCTGGCAAAGTGCTAACGAGAGACCGATGTGGTGGCATGACCCAAGCATCTGTCAGCTGAGGTCACATGATAGCCCAAGCGACGGTTGCCTAGGTTGCGCAAACTTGGCGATGGCCGCTTGGGGTGGCGAGTGTACAGCCATCGATGTGAAATCTAGCTCATCGACAGCCTTTGCCTTTTGCCGGAGCCAACAAAGGGTTTGATTTTTATAATAAAAAAAGAAAAACTAAACCCAAAAGCCCTTTTGCTTCAAAAAAAAATTTGCCAAGTACTATTTAGGCCAAAGTAGCTTTATGAAAGATTTTTTACCAAACGCAATTTATATTTTCCCAAAGGATCTTAGGCCAAACATATTTGCATCTCTCAAGACCCATTTGCAAAGCTAAACCAAACACAGCCATTGTCTTCAAAAAACATCAAACTGCACGCCAAATGAGATTTCAACACAACATTGAACCATTTATTTCTGTATGCAACATCGTCCAAGAGCAAAGAGATATACAAACGCTGCGGTTGTCGCTTTGGCACGCATGATGCATCAATGTCGAATCTCAACCCCTGAGTATCGGCGGCGGCGGCGACGGCCAGCTACTGCGGTGACTGGGTCCAGAAGGTGGAACAATTGACCCTTTGGGCAATATCCTGAAATGAAAAGGTGTTTTTTCAATTTTTATGGGACTCGCGAGATTTCTTGCAGAGAGATTTCTCGCCTCAATAGGATGAGGGAAAGTAGAACTCAAAGCTATTGCCATCAACAAAATCATCCATAAGCATTTTCTACTACCACTATCCATTGTTTGTTTGCTCTTCTCTAACTCAGATGTATATTAGACTACCCTTGGGTTTGTCTATTGATATATACGAATTAATATCTCTTGAAAAGGAAACAATCTTCATGGGTGCAATAATGTAATTCTCATCTAGAAACAAAATCGGATTTGTTCGTATGTATACGCACTATTGCAGTTATGGCAATTTATTAAAGAGCTTACCAAGAATATCTCTTGAAAAGGAAACAATCTTCATGGGTGCAATAATGTAATTCTCATCTAGAAACAAAATCGGATTTGTTCGTACCTATACGCACTATTGCAGTTATGGCAATTTATTAAAGAGCTTGCCAAGAAATCTACAAACGAAACTATTGCAGTTATGGCAATTTATTAAAGATCTTACCAAGAAATCTACAAACGAAAGCAATTGCAAATTGAGCAATTCTAGATTTTTGCTACTCTTTTTGTTTTTTTGCTATTTTACTTAGTTAGCAACATTAAAGAGGAAATAACCTAATTAGTTATTAATTTATTGTACAAATACCAATTCAGTTATATACTTTTTAATTTTATCAATTAAGTCATAAAAATTTTGCACGAATTTTCAAAGCAGTCCTTTTGCTCAATTTTCGACAGAAATCACTGACGGAACAGTTCAGTCATCGTCGGCCATCCTCTATGGCAAACTCCTACATCAGCAATTTTCGGCAAAAAATTAGCTAGAAGGACTACATCAGCGATTTTCGGCAAACTCTTTAATAAATTGCCATAACTGCAATAGTGCAGATACACACTATTGCAGTTATGGCAATTTATTAAAGAGCTTACCAAGAATATCTCTTGAAAAGGAAACAATCTTCATGGGTGCAATAATGTAATTCTCATCTAGAAACAAAATCGGATTTGTTCGTACCTATACGCACTATTGCAGTTATGGCAATTTATTAAAGAGCTTGCCAAGAAATCTACAAACGAAACTATTGCAGTTATGGCAATTTATTAAAGATCTTACCAAGAAATCTACAAACGAAAGCAATTGCAAATTGAGCAATTCTAGATTTTTGCTACTCTTTTTGTTTTTTTGCTATTTTACTTAGTTAGCAACATTAAAGAGGAAATAACCTAATTAGTTATTAATTTATTGTACAAATACCAATTCAGTTATATACTTTTTAATTTTATCAATTAAGTCATAAAAATTTTGCACGAATTTTCAAAGCAGTCCTTTTGCTCAATTTTCGACGGAAATCACTGATGGAACAGTTCAGTCATCGTCGGCCATCCTCTATGGCAAACTCCTACATCAGCAATTTTCGGCAAAAAATTAGCTAGAAGGACTACATCAGCGATTTTCGGCAAACTCTTTAATAAATTGCCATAACTGCAATAGTGCAGATACACGCTATTGCAGTTATGGCAATTTATTAAAGAGCTTACCAAGAATATCTCTTGAAAAGGAAACAATCTTCATGGGTGCAATAATGTAATTCTCATCTAGAAACAAAATCGGATTTGTTCGTATCTATACGCACTATTGCAGTTATGGCAATTTATTAAAGAGCTTACCAAGAAATCTACAAACGAAACTATTGCAGTTATGGCAATTTATTAAAGATCTTACCAAGAAATCTACAAACGAAAGCAATTGCAAATTGAGCAATTCTAGATTTTTGCTACTCTTTTTTTTTTTTGCTATTTTACTTAGTTAGCAACATTAAAGAGGAAATAACCTAATTAGTCATTAATTTATTGTACAAATACCAATTCAGTCATATACTTTTTAATTTTGTCAATTAAGTCATAAAAATTTTGCACGAATTTTCAAAGCAGTCCTTCTGCTCAATTTTCGACGGAAATCACTGACGGAACAGTTCAGTCATCGTCGGCCATCCTCTATGGCAAACTCCTACATCAGCGATTTTCGGCAAAAAATTGGCAAGAATGACTACATTAAAATTTCACACAAAGGTTTAAAGCTAAATTAACAAAATTAGAAAGTTGAGGACTTAATTGTCATATGTTCAATAGATTTAGAACTGATTGGACAATTCCAACATTAAAGCTATTTTCTCACACCACAGCACAACCGATTAATCGCATATCTTCCTTCCCCTCTTTCTACATTATTTCTTCATTTAAGATATAACTCTTTTACATCTAGAAATTATGTTTGCATTTGCTTTAAAGATAGTAGCAAATGTGCACACCCATACTCGTTGTGTAGACAAGAAATGGATATTCGAAAGACTAAGAAAGTCACTTTATTGTGAAATATTTGAACTGTCAAATAATGAAAATAAATTATCGATAATGTTATCATATTTGGACAGATAATAAGCACTTGCGCCACAGTTTCTTTATCTATCAATATGAAGAGTTTTTTTTTCTTCTCTTTTTTCGACTTTGACTTCGGTTGAATTTACGTGCTCAAGAAATAGAGCCAAAATAGCCGGAGTTCGAATACGTGAGGAGATGTCAAATCCCTCGGAAATGGTTATTCAGTGTTGGATTGCGTGACGTGTGGGTAAAGTGAGACATTTCAAATGTGAGGGAGGTAGGGGTGGGGAATGCTTGAATTTATCTTTTTAGCCAAAAAGGGCTGAAAAAATCTCCATAAAAAAAATTGCTGACATAATATGAAGAAATTGTAAACATTTATATGGAAAGATATTTTATTTCTAGATTTCAACTTATTTTGGTAAGGTTATTTATAAAATAGAAAAGATTCAAGTTTTTTGTTAAAGATATTTAGATATCTTCTAAAGATATTTAGGACATTTCTTCTAATTTTTTATATATCTTTTGATTATTTAAATCTGATTTGATTTCCTTAGATAGTCATATGATAAATCCTATAAATAAGCTGATGTACTTTTCATTGTAGACATTGAAATATGTAGAAAATTCTCGTACTCACTTTTCTGCATTATCATTTTCGAATTGTTTAAAGTGAAATACATGAATGATAGGACCTTTACACATCTTACGATTGGTGAGTCTTGGGCAATGAAATGACTTAGCATGGTTGCCAAACCTTCGGTGTTGATTTTTTCACATTTCGAAATTTTGGCAAGAGATGAATCCAAGTTCTAGGTCCTCGACGTGTGTGAAAAGAGCAATGTATATATGAAAGCGATGTAACAAGGACCGTGAGGGCAAGTGAATATGTATTGCTCTGATTTTCGTAAAAAGAAAATTCAGCGGAAGGTTTTCTTTTGTATTTGAACCCTTTTTCTGTTGTAATTTCAAGAACTCTATCACGGTAGAGTCCCATGAATCTCCGGTTTGCACCAGGTCACGAATATGATGATCAACGCCTGAAAATCATGGAGGACTAGGTCACCTCCCGCCCAACCTGAATTTGTACCAAACGATACATTGTCTGGCAGCCACCCTTTGGGTTGAGAAAAAAGGGAAATAACTATTCCAATTTGATCGTATTGACATGAAACCAGAAGATCATTTTCTTGCAGACTACAAAATTGGTAGAACCCTTCTGATTCTGCAACACATGTTGGGAGAGTGAGTAGCGCAAAATGGGGCAAAGCCACAATGAAATATTTTGAAATACAAGATGTGGGATGATAAGGACTAAAAACACACCTCCCAGAGGAAAAATGCGGTATATGTTCCAACTTCAAAAGGTTCAACCAGAATCTAAAATGGTTATTGTATTTTTTTTCTTTTTATGTGAATTGTACAAACAAAGCAGTGTTGCATCAAGGTGGGTTCGAGTTGTGACCTGATGAGGGAATTGGCTGATATGCCTCGAGTATCTCGAAATGGTCCATATTATAGAGGAAGATAACTGACCCTTGAAAGAGAAAGAGAGTATCTGTTCCAGCTTTTTATGACCCGAGCACAAATTAATTCGTGTAGAATTCACAAAAGCAGTACTTAATGTGGGCCAATTCCTAGGCGGAAAACATTACTACAAAGAAAAAGCAAAATGGTTAAAGTGGCACTATCTATGAAGGGAAAAAGGGGAATATCGGTTCCAATAGAATCAGTTCATTCAAAAACTGACTTTGTTTTTGCAGGCTACGAAGGGGGAAAATTAAAGATAGTTTAGTAGAACGGACCAAAGCTAATTTTTTGAAAATTTAATCACTTTGCAGAAGAACATAGCACTTTCTTGCTTCCTGCTGGATACTATTCCCTATTTTCACGCAAATACAAAGCAAGACAAGACTAGACCAGGCTAGTATATGAAGAATGAGGACAAAGGGAGCACATCTAATTTATAAAAAAAAGGTGTATTTCGTGCTTAGACTTGATTAAGTTAAATTTGGAAATGACACTTTATCTCCTTATTTAAAGGTGACAAAGCGGAATTTGAGATAGAGCATAAAATCTCCAAGAGGAGACAATGGGAAAAAACGTTGAAAACATCTAATTCTGAGGAAAAAAAAAGGTTGTGCTTTGTTTCTGAACATAATTTAATTTTGGTTGAGTCGAAGTGCATCTATAGCGACAGAATAAGGAAAAGTGAAAATTGATAGATTTGATAGGAAGGATTTTGGTTTAAAAAAGATACAGATTGATGATTATTTGGACTAGAGGATCTACACATGCCCCTCTCTAGGAAGAAGCTAGAGTCAATGAAGCAATCTGATTAAGAATTGCTAGATAGACAAAAGTTGGGTGTTATTTGACTGATGTGGGCTCATAATGTCGTGTTGACACCTATTTTAATTTACTCAAAATTAATTATGCACAATTTTGAGAGTTAATTTCCTTTAATTCTTAAAATCAAAAAAATATTTGTTATATATTGCATTGCATATAGACATTAGGTAATTTAGTATTAGTTGCACTAATTCAAGTTTTTTTTTTAAATTCAGAATGGGCTGGGACCCGGCCCTCTCTTTTTCTTTTCTTTCTCGCGCGGGCCCAGCCCATTCCTTTCTTTTTCTTCTTTTTCTTCTACCTGAGCTGGGCCTGGCCCGACCCAACCCAGCTTCTTCTTCCTCTTCCTCCTCCCCGCTAGCCTCTCCCCCCTCTCCCCTGTTCTCCTCTGTTCTCCACTGCCAACTGATGGACAATGGAGTGGCCATCCCCTGTCCCCTTTGAGTAGAGGATGGACAGGGGAACACAGTAAGGGGATTGGCATTGATAGCCAGTCCCCTCCTTCCCCATTTTCCGCCGACCTTTCTCTCCCCTTTCTCCCCTTTTTCCTGAAATTGTCCCAATCCCTGCACTGGCCTAAACGACCATAAAAGTCCTGAATAGGCATAAGCTAGTGCAGGCCATTAATGGAGGAGACATGCTTAGAGAGAGTGAGCTAGTCGTTGCCTATAAAAAACCGGTGAGAGAGACAGAGAACTGGTCGGGTTGTTTGAACAAAAAACAGAGAAAGAGAGAAAAGAGAAGAAGAGAGAGAATCCGAGAGAAAATAGAGAGAGAGAGAGAGAGAGAGAGAGAGAGAGAGAGAGAGAGAGAGAGAGAGAGAGCGAGCAAATTGAGAGTCCATCGGCCGTGAGAAGGAAGCCAGTCGTCTTGTCGACGCTTCCAGACCAGCTAGAAGCTCCCTAGAAGCGTCACGAATCGGTGAGCCTTCCAGGTCGAGACACCCCCTGTTTTCCCCTGTTTTTTTTTACACGGTTTGGTTAGGACTCACGCCGGCTGTTTCGCACGAATCCCAACCCATACCATCGTTGATCTCGGCCCCCACTCGCTGTCGAAGGCGAACTGTAGCCGTTGGAGCCAACTGGGTCGCTGGAGGAGGTCAAGATCCTTCGACTTTTTATGTGCCCCCCATTTGCTTGATGAAATGCCTCTAAGAGGCTAGTTTGTTTTTGGCCGCCTGCCGGCGAGCGAGCAGTTGGACGACAGGCCCAGTCATCGAAAAAGGTAGGTAAAGTTCATAAGGTGAAGACCCAGGCCATTGGTGCGCTGGGTCATCTGGTGAGATCGCCAGATCTCACCGGTCGAAGCTCTCACGTGCTCAGACACGCGGGAGCCATTCCTGGACCAACCTGCAGACCGGTCGGACCGGTATGCAAACCAAATAGGGCCGGTTTGACCAGGTCGAACCGGTCCTATTTCGTCTTTATTGATCGGATCAGATCCCGACCGGGCCTGATCCGGTCCATACCCGGGTCAATGACCCAAGTTGACCCCCTGACTCGGGTCAGATCTCCAGATCCAATCCGAGTCAACGCGATGGGTCGGATCCATTGATCTAGGTCGGTTCTAACCGACCCATATCCACCGACCCGACCTGGTTTTTTAATATTATATTATTATTTTTTTTAAAAAAATTTTAAAAAAATTTCGATTTTTTTTATTTAAATTAGGATATAATTCAGATATAAATATTGTTTAATATTTTTCTAAATTATGAGACATATATGAATGTTTTGAATTGTTGTTGTATTATTATTATACATGTTGTTTTTTATTGCACAGATTGCTATATTTAAATTAGACAAACCTATAAGGTTGTACGGTAGTATTTTGCATGTTATTTTTATTATTATTGTGATATTATTATGCAATTTTTTTAATTAGAATATAATTGCATAAAATGTTATGTGTTGAATGTCATCGCCTTAGCTAGGGTTAGAATCCTATACTACATATCTATCTTGACTACTAATCGTTAATGATTGTGCACTCGCTCGATTACCTCACATGTTAGGAGAATGATCTTAAAATCAATCCAAATTGCATGATAAATATTTTCTGAATGAATAGGGTAAAAAGACACTGAAAGGACATTAGTTATTTAACTAGTATAACCAAGTTCTCGAACTCATTTTAATCTCTAGTTCGTAGGAGTAGGGTGATTCTTCCGTCACCTTACATGGGTTTCTAATCGATCCACCCCAAACTGATTAATGGTGACTTCTAGATAAAAATCACTTGTAGGTTAAAAACTTAAATTCTAAGTCACGATATGGTATGGGCTTGGGAGAGCCCAAGTTAAGTTCTCAATTTAAACTTAGTGCATACCAGGCAAGACTGTTGTTTTTTTTTTAAATAAAAAAATCGGAGTTCAGTTGCGACAGACTGACGACTCCGCTGGGGACTTGCATTTTTTTTTAATAAAAGTGTACTTAGGCCTGTAATTTTGTCCAGTTCAAAAATATTTTTGTTTGGCAACGAGGATTCCAGGTATAACCTTGACATTAGGGTGTTAAATGTTCTTGCAGGTTTCAAATCATGATTACTTACGAATTGATGTGCATGCTTTAATGATTTAGCACTACACTATTGCACACACAACCATGCCGCCGGACCTGGGCCGTGATAGGGCATTTTAGGATGGTGTTAAGAAAGATACGACCTCGAACGTGAGCTCGCGATGTAGAGGTTGCTTTCCTTTTTCTCGAAATTTCTTTTTAAAAATCATAAAGTGTCTATCTTTAGCCTCTACTCGCGTGACTATAAGATATTCCTTTCGATTTGGCCGAGGTTAAAAGGACTTGATATCAATGCAAAACTGTGACGGTCAGGCCCCCTTTTAACTTCACTTTGCTTAACTAGTCTAGATAGAAATCGAACCTTACTCCTCATGTGTATGTCTTTGTAATTGTCATAGTTCAAGATAAGATATATATTCTATCCCTTTTTGTTTCATAATACAGCCTACTTACTCCTTTGACTCATGACTATTAGGTTACCTGTTGATTTCATTCTATATACAATGGAAAGAGCCGATGTCCAATTTGTCCCCACTCTTAGGAAAGAGCTCCTAGCATGGTGGGACCGACTTGATCAGAATGGCCAAAGATATGTCAAAGTAAGAATTGGTCATCTACTCCCATTTCTCAAGATCAATGTCCATTATGGTATGATGCAAGCATTGGCGCATTTATGGTGCCCTTAGACATCCACCTACGCATTTGGTAAGTTTGAAATGACCCCAACTCTGAAAGAATATAGTATTGCCATTGAAATGCTTTTGGGATTTGAGCTCATTAAACTACTTTTAGGTGTTTCCCCTATACTTGAATTATTCCAGTTTTTGCGAGTCGAGACCAATGCAGTGAAAAGGGTTGTTAAAGACCATTGTAATTCATGCCCCTTGTTTTTCTTAAATGAATGCTTTGAAAATCAGCCCACGAGTCAGAAAAATAAAATATTTCTCCTAGCTTTCATCAAGTTTGTTATTTTCCCTCATCGCAAAAATTCTATAAACCCCTCAATTGCATATGTGGCCAAACAAATTTGCACTAGTATGAGTTATGTTAATTCGGTTTTGGCATAAACATTCTTATCCTTTAACCATTTTAAACAAAATGAGGAGAAAGTCATGTAGGCTGCCCCAGAAATTTTGCAAATTTGGTTTTTATCCCACTTAAGAGGATTCGGGCACCTCATGCAACTTTTTGAAATTGATGACCTTACACACCCAATACAAAGATTCGAGGTCTTAAAAAGTAATTCCTCTGATAAGGATTACTCTACCTGAATAAACTTTTTAAAAAACGCCGATCTTGAAGCATTCTTATGGCATGCTGAATGGTTCTACGAGGGTTAGGTTCGTTATGCCCACAGGTTTTATAACCCTGTCCCATTGCTCGGTTTATCTGGCGCCACTTCTTACTATCCCTACCGAGTAGTTTGCCAGTATAGAGTCCTTCGGGAGATCCCGCCGCCTCTTAAGACGGACCTGTTTCGAGTCCGATTCACTCGTTTGAACCACAACTACGTCAGCGAGATTCGTGTCATCCAGAGTGCATGAGTCGAGTGTCAGCCGGAAAATGTCATTGTACCCAGGAGATTGAAAAGGCAAGAAAAAGTCTACCATGCCTCTCTGTTTTACATTCAACATCATCAAATCCCAGCAGCTCTACAGCTAAAGGTCCTAGATATGGCCGACAAGCTCAATCTCCAAGCACAAATTGACCATTTTGAAAGGACTGTGGGAATGAGGGATACGCTTATTGCGGAACTTATCTATAAAAATAAGCGGTTTCGAGAGACTGTGGCTTCCCCATCGTTTATAGAATGAGTGTCCGGGAAGGGTACCATTTTATTAAAAGCTCTTGTCTTTTATATTTCATAGTATTTATGTTTAGGAGTTTTTGTTTTCTTTTTTAAAAGTGTTTTTGGGTTGTACTAATATTAATATATATCGGATCACTTTTTGTTATATAAATAATATATTTTGCACTTTAATGACACCACTGTGGCCTTAGCCCATGGTATCCGGGGAATGAATGGCAGCGGTCCGAGGCAATTGGGGTTTGAACCCCGGGGACGTCGTTTATAATGTTAATATTAACAAAAACCTTTTTTCTTTTTTTTTTTCAAATAAAGAAAATATGTAATAAATAGATATAATATTATGACTAGGTCATGAAATGATTACTTATTAGGCCTTATACTCATTCATTTCAACGTTTTCACGGGTAGTTACGAATTAAATGGCCGAGGAGAATGTGCCGATCTATCTCAATAATATGGAAAACGAAATGAAAATGGTTTTCAATGCAATTGAAAATCTCACCAAGCAAGTAGAATCTATTAGTGGCAAGCTCACCCCCGCGCCTGAAGCAATCAAGGTAGTGTAACCGCCACCGTCTACCGAAAAAAACAAAACCTCCGCTAGCGACAGCAAGATGCCCATGCTAGAGGACAATCTGCTTCCACTTGCTATCAAGAAGACCGAACTTGTAAGCCCACCGATGACAGAACATGACAAATGCCTGGCGAAGGTCGAGGAGATGCTGAAATAGCTGTAAGGCCTGCAACATGCTGTCTCACTTGACCTATCTATATACAAAAGGATTAAAGTACCAGAAAAGTTCAAGGTGCCAGAATTCAAGAAATATAATGGCACCTCATGCCCTAGACACCATTTGCATATTTATCATGTGCAAATAACCCAGTACGTTGATAATGAACTTATCATGATTTAGATATTTTAAGCAAGTTTGATAGGGCCAGCTTTGACATAGTATATGTTAAAAGATGTAGATGCTTTTAAATCTTAGGATGATGTCACTGATGTATTCCTCAAGTAGTATCAATTCAACCTCGACGTCGTATTTTCTCATGATGACCTTGAACGCACTGAAAAGAAGAAAAGTGAGTTCTTCAAAGAGTAAGCCATCGGATGGAGGAACTTGGCTACCTAGGTTACCCTAGAACTTATCGATCATGAATAAATGAAGTTATTCATTAAGTCTCTTTCGTATGAATACAGACACCACCTAATTGGTGCCACTGCTAAATCCCTTAATCGTCTTGTTCCTGTAGGCGAACGAATTGAAATGGGATTGCGCGATGGGTGGTTCACAGACTCCACTTCTACAAGCAAGAGACTTAACACGAGAAAAGAGAAGGAGTCCCTGACGGATGGAAATATCGCATACACCCAGACTGTTCATCCTCCCCAAATAGTCCAGGTGAGCAGTAAGCAGCAGTCGGCCTTAAGTCGCCAGCCCCTAAAGCGATATAAGAAAAGGCAATTTACTCCATTGCTTAGATCCCTTTTTTAGGTTCTGGCCATACTTCGCAAGAAAAACCTGCTTTCTATCGATCCAAAGCGGCCTAACTCGGAAAACTTTTCGAACTACGATCCGTCTAATAAATGTGACTTTCACATGGGCTAGGTAAGATATTCGATGGATGACTGCTATACCCTTAAACACCGAGTCCAAAACTTGCTAGACACCAAAGCCTTCTCGTTTCAAACATCCAAGCCAAATGTCCAAAACAACCCGTTACCCAAGTATGAAAGTAAAATCAACGCCATATTTAGTTTTGACGCTGGTCGAATCAAGAACGTAAGGGTATACACTATTGACGTTTATAACAGTCTAGTGAAAGCAAGTTACTATCCTACCGGTGAAGTACTATCCTTATCCCTAATGAAAGAAAGGGTTGCTAGCATGGAAAAAGCATGTTTGATTGTGTATGCCGACCATACCAATATAGTGGCTACCATCTCTGAGGTTATCATCGACTGGGATGAAGAATTTTCGGCATTGAATGCCAGAGCAAGTAAATCCACCTCCATACTCGTGAGCAATCCTTTGACTGATCACTCAGATGACGAGAAGGAACTGATGATTGAAGTAACCCTAAATGAAGAGCACACAGTGATCGAGATACCTTAGCCTTATCAGTACGAGAATGATAAGGTAGTCCCATGGTCCTATGAACTGGATATTGACCTGGTCACAAGGTTAGGATGAACGTATGCCCAAGCTGATGCATAGCCTTCGAAGCCAATTACCGATGAAGAAGCCAAGGAATTTCTGGCCATCATCAAAGCCAGTGAATACAATATAGTGGATCAACCGCACAAGTTGCCCACCCAGATTTCTTTGCTAGAGCTACTTCAAACATTCGCGAAGCATCATAAATCTCTTATGAAAGTGCTCAGTGAAGTAAACATCCCTGAAACGATTGAGCATGACAAGTTAGAGGAATTCGTAAGATCCATCCTATTGAAAGACCATATAGCATTCTCGGACAATGAATTCCCTGCCGAGGGTAGAGGGCATATTAAGGGTCTCTATATCTCAATTAAATGTTGGAACTCACATGTGGCTCTTGATTGACTACAGGTCTACTTTGAATATTCATCCATCAGCAACCCTGTGCCGTCTCAATATAAACCTATCTAAGCTCCGTGTCTCTAAAACATCCGTCCGAGCATTTGACGGGATGAAGAAAGACATCGCTAGTGAGATTGACCTCGATGTCTAGATTGGCCCAACCGTGTTTAGCATTCTGTTTTAGGTAATGAACATTCTCACCACGTTTAACTTCCTGTTGGGCTATCCTTGGATTCACTCTGCTGGAGGCATGCCTTCAAGCCTTCATTAAAGTGTGAAGTTCGTAACTCAGGGAAAGCTAGTCATAGTCCTCGGTGAAGAAGATCATCGAATTTATCAGGAAACTGCCATCCCGTATATCGAACCAAGCGGCAAGGTGAAATCCAGTTATCAATCTATCGAGCTAGCGTCAAACGTGCACGGATATCGAGGAGTTTCTCCCTATGTCCCTGATATATCAAAAACTGCAATCATGGTAGAAAAGGTTATGATAGGGAATGGGTTTGCCCCAGGTCGAGGACTCGGCAGAGGAGGCCGGGGTGTTGTAGTACCTATTTAAGCTGCTAGGCACCACCATACCTCTGGTCTAGGATATTGCGAAGGAAACCCATAGGCCAATAAGGGGTGCGAGAGGGTCGAGCTGGCTTACTGCTTCCCATATCTGGGAGACTTTTCCACCACCTATTTGATTGTTGCAGGATAAGGAAAATTGCATCAACATCTCAGGATAACCCGACAATAAGTTTGGGCATCCTACTAAATGTCCAAGTCGCCCTAGCTCCTCAACGCTTCCCGAGAATGGCGCTAGCATCCGACATCATAATCCAAACAAGCTACCGATTGAGAAAGATTGTGGACGAGATAGCGTGGTCACCCTATTTGATGATATCTTCGTAGGAGCCATACACGAAGACTCAACCCTAAAAACGAGTGTAAACCCATTTGATTTGTTTGCACGTTTGCAGTATCAATTAGGCGAACTACGAAATTTGCTCACATCCTTAATGGATATCATTGGCCAAATCCCGGACATGTCATTGCCGCCTTCCGATCAAGAAGAATTGACTCAAGTGAATATTCTTGAAGAAAGCCCACTATCAAGAGTCCTTCCCGACGCGACATGGCAAGATATTCAACTTTTATAGTGGCAGGGTGACGTGTGACAGTATTCACCAGTACCTAAATCCACAGATGTAATATTCCATGTCCTTCCGCAGAAGAAGATGATCACAAGGGAGCCAAAGCATGCTACTCCCGAGTACTTTGTTAATTATGATCCCACCTTGTCCTGTGATTATCATTAAAGAGAAATTGGTCACTCACTAGATAGTTACAGCTCCTTGAAAAATAGAGTACAGGGCCTGTTGGATGCCAAGGTATTCACTTTTCGTGCCCCCTGGTTATGCTACGACCGGAATGACCTCTTAGTGGTGCCCAGCATTTTTGCTACCACTCCTGAATTTGCTGAGAGGGCATGTAAAGTGAAGGCAATTATGGATACCCTGAGTGAGCCCAGTGGTGGTTTTGACTTCTACGTCAACTACCAGATACCGTCAAACTTTTTTGATGAGTTGCATAATGGCATCAAGGATGGATAGGGTGGCATGGACCTACTGATAGCAACAAGGAGAGGAGACGATGAACTGGACTCTTGGAATGATACTTTCAAAAGTTTCTTCATCAACATAATAGACGAAGGACCGGTGGAGGGAATGGGTGCAAGTCTGGTTAAGTAGAATTCCTCTAACCCTTTAGCATAAATCCCTGAAAAATGGGCTATCCTTGTATTTTGTTTTTTGTTGTCATTTCTGTTATAAGAAATGTCTTTTTGAACTCCATCTCTCCTGAGGTTGTAAATTCACATGTTGTAAATAAATAAGTTTTGAGGGCATGAAGTACTATCCCAAATTGGCCCATTGATGATATTTAGCCACGCAAAGAAAAGTATTTTGAGGCCAGGGTTACCTCATGATTCCTTGTTTCTAAGCTTTTCAAAAATTAAAAGCATCTCACTATTTCTTCCAAAAATATTTTAAGAGAAAGGATAATGAAAATCCATAACCCCATTTATTTTTTTGATCAATTTACCTTGTGTTCCAGGAATAATCTTGTGACTTGCGAAGGAGTTAGTACGATCTAGCCAGAGGTCGTAGATGCTGACAGTAGCGATTCTGACGATTCAAGTGACGATCCCACTAAATTCGAAAAAATTAGAAGCAATATGAACAAATTAAGCCCCTTACAATCGAGAACATTGTTACCATCAATTTGGGTTGTACTGCAAAACAAAAAAAGTAAAGATTGAGGCCAACATTCCCGAAGAGAAGGCCACACGTCTAACCGCTCTTCTCAAAGATTATACAGTTGTCTTTGCATAGTCTTATTCTGATATGTCAGGACTAGAGTCTCGGATTGTTGAGCACAGTTTGCCTACTAATCCCAACATGCTTCCTAAGTAGCAAAGCTTATGAAGGATCAAACTCAAGCTGTCAAAAAAAATCGAAGAAGAAGTGATGAAGCTTTTGAAAGTAGGGTTCATCGAGGTTTCGTAATACCTTGATTGGGTAGCAAACATCGTACTAGTGAAGAAGAAAGATAGTCGAATTCGAGTTTGCATCGATTATTGTGATTTGAACAAGGTTAGTTCCAAAGACAACTTTCTGCTTTCCCACATAGATGTTCTTGTGAATAGTACGGCTGGATTTGAATTATTTTCTTTCATGGATGGATTCTCCGGATATAACCAGATAAGGATGAACGACGAAGATAAGGAGAAGACGACGTTTATCACTCCATAGGGGACCTTTCACTATAGGGTTATATGTTTTGGTTTGAAAATACCGGGGCAACATACTAGCGTGCCATGATTACTCTTTTCCATGACATGATGCACAAAGAAATTGAAGTTTATGTTGATATGATTTTCAAGATCCGATGCGAAGAAGACCATGTTCGAACTCTCAAGAAATTATTTAACTAGTTACGCGACTTTAAGTTACGCCTGAATCCCGTAAAGTGTGTGTTCGGGGTAACCTCTAGAAAATTACTTGGATTCATCGTGACCCTTCAAAGATCAAAGCGATACGTGAGCTCCAACCTCCATCAATAGTGAAAGATGTCAGAAGCCTTTTGGAAAGATTGAACTGCATCGCATGGTTTATCTCCCAACTCTCAGAGACTGCACAGCCTTTCTTCAAACTTCTTAGGAAAGACGCTTAGATCAGTTGGGATGAAGACTGTCGAGAAGCGTTTGAAAAACTAAAATAGTATTTGATGAATCTCCCGACACTAGCTCCACCAATCCCAAGACATCCTCTAGCTCTCTATTTAACG
This sequence comes from Syzygium jambos, assembly GCA_031216235.1. Lineage (NCBI taxonomy): Eukaryota > Viridiplantae > Streptophyta > Magnoliopsida > Myrtales > Myrtaceae > Syzygium > Syzygium jambos. Next base: position 10,692,724 of record CM062220.1, read on the forward strand.
ATTCACAGTGAATCGTTAGGAGCCCTGTTGGCCTAGAGACACCCCGACGATGGAAAAGAACGGGCCATCTATTATTTGAGTAAGAAATTCACCATTTCGGATCAGACTTATTCCAAATCAGAAAAAACATGTGTCACATTGGTATGGGTGTTGCATAGGCTCTGACAATATACTTTACACCACCAAATGTTTCTCGTAACTGAAAACAACCACATCGAATATTTGCTTAATCGATCGGCATTGGTAGGAAAATTAGCCAAATGATAGATTCTAATTTCAGAATTTAACATCCAAACATCGTCGCAAAAATTAGTGAAAGGTCGAGTGATCACTGATATGCTGGCTGAATGTCCTAGGGAAATGCACGAAGATGATCTCCCAGATGATCGCGTTTTATCGGCAGAAGGACTTACATGGACTATGTTCTTTGATGGAGCAGTAAACCTGTCTGGCTCTAGTACCGAGGCAGTCTTGATATCTACATATGGGCAGCATTATCCGGTAGCCACAAAATTGGTGTTTCCTTGCACCAATAATGTAGCCGAATATGAAGCATGTATTCTCGGTCTACAAGCAGTAATTGACATAAAAATAACCAAACTAAAAGTGTTTTGTGATTCTACCTTAATCATCCTCCATACTGTGGGTGAATAGAGGACTAGAGATGCTAAGCTAGTACCCTATCATGATTATTTGGAAGAATTGGTGACAGAATTCAATGAGATTTCGTTTGACTACTTATCAAGATCTCATAATCAATTCGCTGATGCACTGGCGATGCTATCATCCATGTTACAGGTCACCAATGGTTTGGAAATAGAAACTCTAAAGATTGAAGTCCTGACTAGACCAGCCCAATGCATGGCCATGACCGAGGAACCCGATGGAAAACCATGGTATTATGATATCATTAACTACATCAAAGAGCAATAATTCCCTGAAGGGATTACCCCTGTAGACGAAAAGTATATAATGAAGATGGCTATGAAGTTCTTCGTCAGTGTCAAGAACTTATACAAAAGGTTTTATGATTCTATTCTGCTAAGATGCGTGGACACGACCAAAGCAATGCGAATTATGTAAGAATTCATGAAGGAGTATGTGGTCTACACATGAATGGACACATGTTGGCCAGGAAAATAACAAGATTGGGTTATTACTGGCTTCCCCTAAAAAGCGATTGCATTCGACATGTTCGAAATTGTCACCATTGTCAGATTCATGAAAACAGGATAAATACCCCTCTAACTAAATTACATTAGTTGTCTAAGTCATAGTTGTTTTCAATGTGGGGCATCGATGTGATCGGCCTAATCAATCCAAAGGCATTAAATGGGCACCGATTTATGCTTGTTGCAATTGATTATTTTTTCAAATGGATTGAGGCCACATCATATACCAATGTCACTACTCGGAATGTGATGAAATTCATTAGGCGCAACATAGTTGCCCGTTATGGCGTTCCTGAAGCCATTGTTACAGATAATGGAACGAATATGAATAACAAGCTTATTGATGATTTATTCAGTAAATTCAAGATCCGTCATCTAAATTCGTCTCCTTATCGTCTCCAAATAAACGGATATGTCGAGGCGGCCGATAAAAGCATCAAGAAAATCTTGGCCAAAACTACCGAGAATTACCGGAATTGACATGAAAGATTACCTTTTGTATTAATGGCATATCGAACATCAATTCAGACATCTACCAGGATAACCCCTTTTTCCTTGGTATACAGCATGGAAGCAGTACTTCCTGTTGAGGTAGAAATCTCCTTGATGTAGTATTATCCCAAATAAAACTATTTGATGTAGAATAGAAATAGCAAAGATTGGAGCAATTGAATATGATCGACAAAAAATAGCTGAAAGCTTTTTGTCATGGTTAATGCTATCAGCAGAGGATAGCCAAATTATTCAATCGAAAAGTACGCCCAAGACACTTCGAAGCAGGCGATCTTGTCCTAAGGAAGGTACTACTCTTACCCCCCGAGCTTGAAGGTAAGTTCACTCCAAACTACAAGGGTCCCTATGTCGTGAAAAAGGCACTCCCGGGAGAGGCTTTGATTTTGATTGAGATGGATGAGCGCCAATTCTCCAACCCGGTCAACTTTAATGCTGTGAAGAAGTACTATCATTGAAATAATTTCTATATTCCTATTGATAACAAAGGAATTGGCAGAAAAGTTATTGATAAAGACATTTATGTTGGCAATTCTAATTGGAAAGGACTTCGCATATGACAAAATGACATCAAGGCCGATCTTAACAACCATAGAAGTCTCGATGGTAGTCACGCCCATATCCGTCAAAGACCTTTAAAGTAGAAATTAGCTTTGTTGCGAAAATTCTCATGCAAGCAATTACTCATGCCCTATGCAATCAGGAATCAAAGGATTTATGAGAAACTCCTTAACATGCTGAGACCACATTAACACAGCATGAGCTGACAATAGGATAATCTATTTTGGAGCACCCTTAATTATAAAGGATTTCATTCGAGCTTCGAGACCAACCATGAGAAGAGAAATACTTTACTAGCTTTGAAGACAAAAGGGAGACACGAGAGGTAGTTTCGTATCATTCTCAATTTTTATGCTTTGTCATTTTATTCCGAACATCAGCTCATGCTATTGTCAACAGAAATTATCAACATTCGAGAAAGCTCAAGGAGTTATCAATTTAAACTCAAATGAAGGGAATCACGAAGGGTAATGTTGTATCGTTCCCAATTCCTGTTCATCAAAGAGCCGTTCATTAACATGGTCTTTCTTATTACCTTGCAGGTTTGCCTCACTATTACAGCATAGATAAGTATCTCTTTCCCTAAAAAATCTTTTCATAAAAGTGGAAAGAATCAAAGAATGAGGAGGCAATTTAAAGCAATAGATGCTTAGTCCTCCCCTAAGTGCATTGTATGTCTTTTGGAAAGGAATTTTGCATGGAAATTTTACATGTTTAATTCACTAATTCCATGTGAAAATTTTGACAATTCGACGAATGGTGCCGAATTGCTCCGATGTGTCAAGATGATGAGAGGCAATCCTTAGTTTATATACATTCTCATGTACCAAACCCTAGCAAGATGAGCGAAATGGTTCTATTTCTACAAGGTAAAGGGATTTCTTACATAAGGTACGGTAGCCAAAATGACGAGAGGCGGTTCATTTCTCTGCCCCATACATTACTGATGATCCTTTGCTTAACCATTTTGAGCCCATACACTTGGAAAATCTTTTTAAATTACTCCTGTTAAGAACCACCCCACATTGTGGCAACTGAAGGTAAGTCAGCAACACAAGATGAGGAAAAAAATGAATATAAATTTTCTTGCTTTCCCTTGCATTAATCTTTGAGCATTATTATTGCAATTGAACTCTCATGATGATTTAAGTGCCCTAGGATGACGAAGAGTAATTCTTTTTCTATTCCACACACTTATATCCCTTGCTAGCCCAATTGAGCTAGCAATTTCATTTCGTATCAACTCAATTGGTAATCATCCCTTACATTAGGACAATGCGAAGGTCACTACAATTCTAGTATCATGGTCCAAAGTGCTAAATGAAGATGAAGACTTCAAGAGCCTAATGATATGCTCTTATTCAAACTTGTCTAGACCAAAAGAATAGAAAAAAAAAAGAAAATGCTGAAAACTAAGGGCAACAAAAAGCAATGTGTCTGGTAAAAGCAAAGGCCAATGCCCATAAAAAAAGAAAGCAATAAGAAAGACAAAAGGAATTTGTATTCCCAAGTGCATTTGCCATTATTAGACAGAAGTCCAAGAAGCCAAAGCATGGGATTGCCTAGGGAGTTTGCAAAGAAGATCCTGGCAGTGAAGAAAAAGACAGGTGACAACTACAAGATGATTACTAACTCTCACCCCTACACACATTTTTGAGCCCAACGATTTTTTGTATCTCAATCTATGAATCAAGCCTATGTTATGTCCCTCATAAAATCTCTTCTGACTAGGGCACCTGAATTAACGTAGAATTTTAAATGTTTATAAACATCACTCGAGGAAGTGCGAGCAAAACTACTTCTATCTCATTTTGCAGGGTTCTTGACTTGTAAACCCGGAGATAATTGCGGAGTTTTTTCTTTCATGGCCTTGACTTGGACAATCTCCTTTGTTAAGCCATTGACCAAGCTTACATTACGGTCACGATAAAGACCTCTCAGATTGATAAGATCATACCGCTTACGAGAAAACTCAAACCTTTGTTGATGTGATGATGATCAGATTGAGTGTTTTCAATATTTCCATATTAATGGTTAGGACAAATAACCTTTTTCAATGAGAGTCAGTGGAAAGTCCTTTTTGACTGAAAATCCCTCGTTCAGCATCTTGAGAAGTCTACCCTGCGAGCGAAAATTGTCTCAATTGATGATTTACCTTTGGTGGATATTTGGTGATGCGAACATGGCAAAATAATCACACATAAACTTACAAATGTGCATTTAGGAATAACCTAACTTGCCTATATCCTTTATGGATGCATGCATATTTGCGCTAATCATCTTTGACAGGTAAAATGTCCTCAAAGACTTAAAGAGCGCCTGACCTTTGGAGTGCCTTCAAAGATATCCCAAAAAAAAAAACTCTCCAATGTTCTCTCAGAAGCAGAACAGACATGGCCTGCCCTTGGCGGCCTGCAGTTCCCCTTTTCTTGGACACTGCTTTCACAGCTTTAAGTCCCCTTAACAAGAATTGACATGGCATGCCCAGAGTCTTACTCCTCAATGGTAAGCCACGAAAATTCGGGCACTGGAGAAACCCTCTTGACCATCCCAAGATAGATATCATGAGAAAGGCCGGTTATTCAGCAGATGATACATCAAACCTTCAAGTAAGAAACGCTAGGTATTCCATCAGAACTCTCCTCAAACCACCCGAAAGGTAAAATTGGGTGTTTCTTTGAAAAAGAAAAATATTTCTCATTGCGTAAAATGCAACCAAGATGCCTTAGAAAGACATGTGTATTCTAGAATAGCCTCAATCGTTTATTCCTTCGGTGAATGCATATATTCTTTGCACAAAAACTTGTCTAACAGGAGACATGCCTTTAAAAGGCAGGAACAGCACAGGTAAGTTTTTTTCTACCCATGCTTAGTGCAAAAAACCCACATACCTACGATTGTTATGGTACCCCTTAAACATTGGACTCACCCCTTTGTTCATTATGTACCTATGACTATTATGGTACCCCTCGAACATTGGACTGACCCCTTTATTCACCAAGTACCTATGATCATTATGGTACCCTTGAACATGAGATTGACTCCTTCTGTTCATATCAAGTCTTTTTCAAGTACTTTTGATAGGATGCAGGTACTTCGACAAAGCAAACCCCCGCCAAGACGACTGAAGATAGGTTCGAGTCGTAGACAAACAAAACCCCGTCAAGGCGACCGAAGAGAGGTTCGGGTCATAGACAAATAATTTCCTTCGTCGAGACGATCAAAGATAGGGTCAGGTTCTAGATAAATGAAATCCAGTCGATGCGACCAAAGATAGGTTCGGGTCCTCGACACGCAATATCAATTACTTGGGACTATTCTACCCTCCTGGTAAGGTAAGTAGCCTCAGGTATGCCTTTATTTGCTTTAGCATGCATCATCTTATATTGTATCATGAAAAATGGGACTCATGATCTCGCCAAAAATAGCATTCATCATATATTCACGGGCCAAAATTATGTGTCGTTTTATCTTTGAATGCAACCTGTACGAGCTCATTCTCTGCGAACTCACCTTCAAAGAGGGGCAGCTGTTGACATCTATTTTAATTTGCCCAAAATTAATTATGCACAATTTATGAGTTAATTTCCTTTAATTCTTAAAACCAAAAAAATATTTGTTATTTATTGCATTGCATATAGACATTAGGTAATTTAGTATTAGTTGCACTAATTCAAGTTTTTTTTTAAATTTCGAAATGGGCCGAGTCGACCCGGCCCTCTCTTTTTCTTTTCTTTCTTGCACGAGCCTAGCCCATTCCTTTCTTTTTCTTCTTTTTCTTCCGCTTGAGCTGGGCCCGACCCAGCCCAGCTTCTTCTTCCTCTTCCTCCTCGTCGGCCTCTCCCCCCTCTCCCCTGTTCTCCTCTATTCTCCACTGTCCAACTGATAGACGATGGAGCGGCCATCTCCTGTCCCCTCTGAGTAGAGGATGGATAGGGGAACACGGCAAGGGGATTGGCATTGATAGCCAATCCCCTCCTTCCCCATTTCCTGCCAGCCTCTCTCTCCTCTTTCTCCCCTTTTTCCTGGAATTGTCCCAGTCCCTGCATCGGCCTAAATGGCCACAAAAGTCCCGAATAGGCGTAGGCCGGTGCAAGCCATTAATGGAGGAGACAAGCTCAGAGAGAGTGAGCTGGTCATTGCCTAAAAGAAATCGGCGAGAGAGATAGAGAACTAATTGGGTCATATGAACAAAAAAACAGAGAAAGAGAGAAAAGAGAAGAAGAAGAGAGAATCCGAGAGAAAACAAAGAAAGAGAAAGCAAACCGAGAGTCCACCAGCCGTGAGAAGGAAGCTAGTCATCTCGCCGATGCCGCCAGACCAAATGGAAGCCCCCCAAAAGCGTTACCAACCGATGAGCCTTCCTGGCTGAGACACACCCTGTTTTCCCCTGTTTTTTGGCACGGTTTGGCCAGGACTTGCGCCGGCCATTTCACGTTAATCCCGGCCCATATCGTCGTCGGTCTCAGCCCCTACTCACTATTGAAGGCGAGCCATAGCCCGTCAAAACTGACCGAGTCACCAGAAGAGGTCGAGATCCCTCGATTTTTTATGTGCCCCCCATCTGCTTGATGAAATGCCTCAAAGCGGCTGGTTTTTTTTTTGTCACCGACCGGCGAGCGAGCAGTTGGACGGCAAGCCCAGCCGTCGAAAAAGGTTGGTGAAGTTCATAAGGTGAAGACCCAGGCCATTGGTGGCCTGGGTCGTCCGGCAAGATCGCTTGATCTCGCCGGCCGAAGCTCTTGCGTGCCCAGACACGTGGGAGCCGTCCCTGGACCAGCCTGTAGACCGGTCCGACCAATCTATAAGCCAAATAGGGCTAGTTCGACCAGGTTAAACCGGCCCTATTTTATCTTTTTTGATCAGACCGGGTCTCGACCGGGCTCGATCTAGTCTATACCCAAGCTAACCCCTTGACTCGGGTTGGATTTGGAGATCCGACCTGAGTCAATGCGATGGGACGGATCTGTTGACCCAGGTCGGTTAGAACCGATCCGAATCCGCCGACTTGACTTGGTTTTAATATTATATTATATTTTATTTTAAAAATATTTAAAAAAATGAAAATTTTTTTGTTTAAATTAGGATATAATTCAGTTATAAATATTGTTTGATATTTTTCTAAATTAAGACATATATGAATGTTTTGAATTGTTGTTGTATTATTATTATACATGTTTTTTATTGCACAAATTGCCATGTTTAAATTAGACAAACCTATAAGGTTGTACGATAGTATTTTGTATGTTATTTTTACTACTGTTGTGATATTATTATGCATGTTTTTAATTAGAATATAATTACATGAACGGTTATGTGTTGAATGTCGTTGCCTTAGTTAGGGTTAGAATCCTAGACTGCATATCTATCTTGACTACTAATCGTTAATGATTATGCACTCGCTTGATCACCTCACATGTTAAGAGAAAGGTCCTAAAATCAATTCAGATTGCCTGACAAATATTTTCTAAATGAACAGGGTAAAAAGGTACCGAAAAGGCATTACTTATTTAACTAGTGTAATCAAGTCCTCAAACTCATTTTAATCTCTAGTTCGTAGGAGGAGGGTGATTCTCTCGTCACCTTACTTGGGTTTTTAATCGACTCATCCCAAACTAATTAGTGGTGACTCCTAAATAAAAATCATTTATAGGTTAAAAACCTAAACCCTAAGTTGCGATATGGTATGAGCTTGGGAGAGCCCGAGTTAAGTCCCCAATTTAGACTTAGCGCATACCAGACGAGACTGTTGCTTTTTTTTTTTTAAAATAAAAAAATCGGAGGGCGGTCACGACATGTCGTGTTTAACACTGTGAAAGAAAAGACCACTACGGGTTTGATAAAAGCATTGTCTATTAGCAGGAGTAGAAACTATGGCGATTAAGAAGTTGCATCCTTCCAAATAGGAATTGGCTAATCCATGGGTATAGCATGAAGTTATAAAGGTTGTACCTGTGAACCAACATATACGAGAAACCTTCTATGATCAACAAGGTCTATTTGATGTAATGTCAGTTTAACTTAAAGATAGGTGATTGTGCATCAGTTGCTGATCATATCAATGGATTCAGTGGGGTCGTTAGTCAAGAGTTCAGTTGACATTGACTTTAAAGTAGGCTTTAATCCTATTATCCTCATTACCTAATGGTTGGAATACTATTATAATGTTGATAGTAATTTTTTGGGTTATGAAGCTTAACGTTTGATAAGGTTCACAATTTGATTTTGAGTGAGAACATCTATATGAGAGAATTTGACGAACCTATACTTTCTGCTTTAGTATGTGAAAGTAGAGGAAGAACTAGTAGTAGTGCAAATCTGAACACAAGTATTTAGTCTAAGACTAGTAGTGTTTTCTATTGGAGTTGTAGCAAGAGGGGGCATTTTAAAGAGATTGCCTTAAGCTGGAGGACTAGAAGAGTAAGGGAATTAGAATTGAGTTCTTAGATAATGTTGCATCTATAGCTGACTATATAATACGGACAATATTAATTGTCTTATCTATCACTTAGGATTCATCATTTAACATATGGATTATGAATTCTGGTTGCTCGTTTCATACTGCACCAAATAGGAACTGGTTTACTACTTATCAATGTATAGGTAGTAGTAAAGTGATGTTGGGACATAACGTTGAGTGTAATGTTGTAGGTGTTGGCGACTTCAAAATTAGAATGCATAAAGGCATCGTGAGAACATTGACTAGAGTGAGGCATGTTCCAAAATTGAAGCAAAACCTAATTTCTTTAAGTTCCCTACATTCGACTGGGTGTTGGTATGCTTCAAAAGGTAGAGTTTTGACAGTTGTCTAAGGTGCCCTAATGATAATGAGAGGAATCAAGCGTAGTGGCTTGTACGAGCTTCAAGGTGAGATAGTGATGGATTCGCTTTTGTGCAGACGTCGGATGCATCTGTTCGAGAGTATGAATTGTGATATATGTGATTGGACATGTTGGCTAGAAAAGCTTGAAGGGTAAAAGTGTAAAAAAAAATTATTGTGTAGTTATGTGGCTAATAAACTGAATATATTCAAGTGTTGTAACTCAAGCAAATAGTGGAAAGTACAGTTTAGTTCGACTATCAAAAAAGCCACGGAGGTTGCATAGTTGATTCACTTGGATGTTCGTAGGCTATCGTAATTTCCCTTGAGAAAGAGTTCTAGATTTATGCTAATAGTTGTGGATGACTACTTGAGGAAGACTTAGGGGTTTGTGATCATTCGCAAGTTTGATGTTGTTGTCATGATTAAGCAGTAAAAACTTTGATTGAAAAGTAAACTGGTAAGATGATCAAGTATGTGCAGACTAAAGGAAAATATAGTGAGACATCGTATTTGTGCTAGTAAAGCATAACATGTTGCAAAGTTGATAACCAGAACATTACTAGAGATAGCCAATAAAATGCTCTCTAGTGCAGATATGGCTAAGAGATTCCTAGCAAATGCACTTAGTATAGCTAGCTACCTGGTAAACAAATTCCCATTGACTATGATTGGATGTTGAACTCTCGTAGAAATGTGGTTAAGTAACTTTGCTAATTATTCTATTATTAAAATATTTGGTTGCCTTGTTATATTCGAGTAAGTAATGATAAGCTCGATGGGATGACAAGAATATATTCCTAGGCTATACAAGGTGGGCAGGGCTATCGAATATTGTCACGCCCTGAACCCCATCGAGCACGCAACATCCCTCTGAAGTTATCAAGTATGTGACATCCCACGACTTGTCGCCGATCCAATCGAAACACTAGCTATTAAATGCACGCAAAAGCAAATACGAACACTCCATATAACATTCAAATAGACGGGGTAGTAAGGAAAAACATTTCCCATAAAAACTAGCAAGTCATTATAAGTTCACACAGATAATTCCAAGAGGTTTACACAATTACAAGCCTCACACGAAGCCACTTCCTAATGTGGCAACGAATACGAAAGGGAGGTTAACTTAAACTCCTCTACAACAGAGCATCCAAAATGATGATACATCCAATGCCCAACATCACCCCAGGATTCTGAACCGCACGTGATGACTACTCGTCATTCCAAGCCTGAAAAATATTTAATAATCGGGGATGAGATAAATCTCAATAAGTAACTACCTAAGCCTCGCTTAGGCTAACGTGTACCTTCGAACAATCCTAATCATGCAATACCGATATCCAACATGTCATAACAATCACAAGTGCCCTTACCTCGCCTCGGTACATACGCAAGTCCTGCACGTTAGAATCCCACCATAACATGGCCAATTGGTCATTAAGCTTGTACAACGCAATTCAAGGCATAATCATGCATAACACGGTTAATAATCCAAACGTGCTCATCAATTAATTCAAGCAATGCATTCCCCAGTGCAAATCGCACTCATTAAGTCCAAATTATTAACGATCCCTTGGGCCATCGAACTCTCATCGGTCTTTTGGCGTAACCAAGCATCGTCCCACTACGTCAGCGATGGCAACGTTGGGGATCGAACACCCCCCGGTAAGCCAGGTACCCAACGGCATTCCACTTAGGAGCATCGATCCGGCCTCCATCGCGATGGGCATCGTTTGGGATCGGACACCCCCCAGCAACCCCGGGAACCAAATAGCATCTGAACTCCCGCTGAGCATCGTCTAGAACTCCCGCCTAAACAGAACGTGTCATGAGCATGCACACACCTCAGCAATCATTATCAATTCTTATCTTTATAAATTAGCCCAATGTAAACTAAATCCATTAGAACGTCACGATAACACTGAATAATTCTCGAGAGAGAGAGAAAAACCGAGAATGTACAAAGTCGGAGCCAAACTGGGCTGTTGCATAGTAACCGAAATCCTTTTTAAATAAATAGTAAATCAACTCCAAAAATTCTAAATCTTAGATATGTTGTATAAAACATCTTGATAAACATTTTCTATGATGAACTCAAAACCCAGTTCTAACTATAAACATCTCTTTTTGCCACTTAAATTCAGACAAAATTCAACCCGTCCGGTCAGGCCGCCTGACCATCGAAATGCATCTCATCCAGTACCCAAATCACTTTGGAAAGCCTTGAAATTTTTATATACCATAGAAACAAGTGTTCTTAACAAGTTTCATGAGTGAAGTTTGTTGAAACAAGGCCTAAAAAATTTTATAAAAATTCAAAAAGACAAGAAGGTTGGGTGAACAGTAAATCTGGCAAACTGAATATAGTCCAAAAATGGACTTACGAATGATCTTAAATGATCTCCAAAAATTCCAGATTTAATTTATGTTATACTACAAGATGTCATGAGCAATTTTCATGAAGAACACTTTCTCAAATTCGGCTCATAAAAATCACAGCAAAAATAGGAAAATCCAGCGACGTAACAGCAACCTTACTAGAAATCAACCAACAAGCACCACAAAGTAAACCAAAAACAACCAGCCACTAAACCAACTATCCACAGCCCCAATCCACCCCAAAACATGTTCATTAGTAATACATTATCCTAACTAAGGCTTAGGGAGCACTTATTAGAAATCCTAAGCAAGCAAACCAAGAATAATAGGCAGGAGCAACTTCGGCGATGAGCTGAGCTCACAGTGGCTGGATGGGTGAACGACGGCTGTGGCTCGGCTTGGGAAGAAGCTGGGGTGGCGGGGGTGTGATGGCAGGGAGGAACGATGCTCGGCATGGCTGATTTGACGAGAAATGGCGCTTTGTCGTGGTGCTTGAATGGAGAAGTGAGAAGCAGAAGTAGCAAAAATAGAAGCAGAAGAAGTAACAACAGCGGTCAAGAAGCAACAGTGAAGCAGAAGCCACAAGGGAGCAAAAGTTCATCATGGGGAGGAGTGGGTAGAGTCAGAACGTGGAGGAGTCCATCATGGAAAGTCAGCATTAGCAGCAGCATAGGGGAAAAAGCAAAGGAAGTTAGCAGCAGAAGTAAGGCAAAAGCAGCAACAATAGAACAGAAGTAGCATGGGTGACTCAATGATGATGGCTGGTGGAGTTGGTGGGGATTGGTCAGCAGCAGCAAGGGGGAAGCAGAGAAAAGTCAACATGGTCAGCAAAGCAGATGGTCAGCAAGCGTAGAGTGTTCGACGAGAAAGGAGGAGGAAGTTAACGGGGAAAGAGGTTAGCCGGCGTGGGCGGTTTTCAGCAATGATGTGCGGGAGGAGAGAGAGAGGAGAGGGGAGTCCATTATCCATAAAACCTTGTTCAATTTTCCTTTTTTTTCCAAAATTCCAATCAACCCGACGATTAACCACGTTTAATGAGACGGCGTCCGACAAATTAGTCGTGGGAATCTTGAAACTTTGACGCCCAATTCGGATTCTAATTAATGGCCAAATTCAATCGAATGTGACTTTAGCGTATCTCGAACTAACGGGCGGCTTTTAGGAATTACGCGTATCAACTCGTGGTCGATTCATTATCGAGCCACATCTAAGTTTGCTCGAGCCATGGCGACCTCGATTGTCATGTAATTGTGAGGGTTAATCACTAGTTTCAAATGACGCGATCGTTCGGAATAGGTTTAGGATCTTTCGAAATTCATACAATGGCCAAGCGAAATTACCCCCGACCCAAATGCACGACATTTGCGAATCTTTCCATAACCATCCTTGGATCGGCCTTTAACAGCCCAAAATATTCCCTCGCCAATCCTTATAGTCGAAGTGTCAATCCATGGCCAAGTTCTTAGGTCCACATACTTAATTCCTAGCTAGTCATTCCCTAACGGTTAGTCTACTCGAGAGTGATCAATTCCAAGCGAGATTTCACTGAAAGCGCATTGAAGGAATATTTATTTCATAAATCCTGAAAATGGGAAGAAATTCAGAATGTCACGAATATGGTGCATAGAACTATAGTCACCTATTATTAGTAGAAAAGTTATATTTAACGAGTCTTCAGTACTTGTAGATAAGAGTGATTATGGTAGTTTTTATAAGGATCTAAATGGTGTTCAACTCAAGATGGAGTTGCAATCGAAAACTTTGAGGTAGCAAGTACTGGCAAACTTGTTGACATATATGGTGTTTGAAGCGAAGTGGAGCCTATGGAGCAAACAATTTTTGTAGATGCTGAGTTTGACAAATTGTGTGTTCGACGTCCTAATAATATGGATGCAATGATGGTTTTGCTTTATTTATGGTTGAGAAGGTTGTGTCTAAAAATCACTGTGGAGTAGCTAAAGGTGCAAGTAAGTTAGTGTTCTGATGAGGTTCATAGTTATGATGAAGTTCAAGTGCGACTTGGACTTAAAAGATTTCTATGGCGATTGAGCCTTTGAAGGGTTGTGAGAGAGTATCAGCGAAGTCTGGATTTTTCAGAGAAGCGATTATGACTTGGCTAAAACGTCATGTCAATATGGAGATTATTGAAAATATGTCTCAAGTTTTAACTCAAAAAGGAAATTTTTGTAATTTGAATACATTTCTAGTTAGATTTGGTTTCCTATTTAAGAGGTTACCCATTTTGTCAATATATGTAAAAAGTGTCTTTGTTGCGAAGAGTATTCAAGAGGAACTTGTGTTTGTTAATTACATTCTGAGTGTTTGAAGCTATAAAGATCTTGTGGTAAGATTTATGAATTATTTTATGAGATTGAGAGATTATTTCATGAGAAATAATTGAGCCAAACACTGTTGTCGCGACCTACCTCTTGAGGGCCGAACTCGATAAGGCGGGTTTAGAGATAAATATTCATAAAACGATTCATATGGCATATCATAAAAAATTACTTTAGTGAAACACAAATCTTTTAATTATCCATATGGCCCGTTGAACATGAACGTTGATTTTCCCTAAATCCATATCTCGCTTGACAACGTATCGATTTTATCTTATTTTAGGAGTCACCACTAGCCTAGGTCGGGGGTCGGCTATAATACCCAATCGAAACGCAGGAGTTTCGTTTCGGTTTCTACGAAAATCAGAGATCATGGGTTTGGGGACTAGCTTACGTTAATATTTCTATTGACGCCCTTTCGGTACGGCTAAACTTATCATGGTTGCTATCTAAGTTGTCATGCATTTGTTCTTTACCATTTTCATGTCAAAGTCTTAGTCCACTATGTGATCATGCATCTTGTTTTTTGTGTTTTCATTTAAGATTCTAAACTAATCATATCTTAGTCTAGAAAAAGAAAGAAATAATCGATTATATTGAAAGACATTTCGTAAAGTAAACACTCAAAGTATTGAAAAGACGAGCTAATACTAAGTATGATAAAGTAAAATCCGCAACTCGTCGGGTGTTTATTACAACATAAATTGAAAATCTGAGACATGATCGGGGATTAATGAATTGAATACAAATTGAAACTGAATCAGATATCGGTCTATCACCACCATCAAGTGAATACAAATTGAGATCGGATTGGACATCGGTCAATCGCCTTGGTCTTTTATAATTTTGGATTATCCCCTCCATGGACCGCCTCTCGGGTGTCGGCGTTTACATTCACAACATACATTCACAACAAACAATATACAAAGGGAATAACCAAAGAAAAGCAATGGTGCAAACAATTCACTAGTCAAGCACGAGCCTCGGGATCGGCCTTTATTTTTCATGCATCTCGATTCATCAACCACCTAATAATCTAACATTATTTGATCAATGGTTAACGATAATAAGTTACCATTTGCATTCACAAGACAGCAACTCATATCAATTAACCCCTAAAGTCGGGTTCTAAATGACCATAATAGGCTACCCACCAAACATGTACCAGGCCTAACATTCATCTGACAAACACATGCATAGCAATGAAATAAGCATGCATTCAGGCCCAAGGGCTTTATTTTTCAACCAATCAAGCAATGGGAAGTGGGCTTCATAAGAAGACCACTTATTCAGTTATTATCTAATTCGGATTATTTATGTTCATATGTGATTAACTAACCTAATGATGTCCAAATGAAGTGATTCAGATGTCATTAGAAAGCTTATGTTATGAGGATCAAAAGTTAAGAAGACCATTTTTTCTAAATCCCCACCGATTTTCACGAAAATGACAAATTCACTCACGGTGACAGACTGGACCGGGTTCTATTTGGGATTTCAAAATAATGGCAGGAAAAATAACAAACCTCATCAAAACCGTGTGCAAATTCTCCGTGTGTGACAACTTTCATGTTTTGAGTTTTTGCTAAAAAGTCCTCCAAATTTTTATAAAATTCGGTTTTCACAAAAGGACTCAACTGCTAATCGAATTTTAACCTGAGAAGGCCTTATATGAAATTTTAAGCAAATTGACCCTCTAAAAGTTGCTATTAGGCCCTCAAAATTTCCAGTCAACATAATGGGACCGCAAGGAACAACTTTGTAGTTTTGATTTTTTGCAAAAGAGGACTCTAACTTTATCAAATTCGGAGAAACATCTTTTGGATTCCAAAGGAATGAAAATCAGATCTGAACACAGATACTGATTAGATCATAAAAATTCCTTTTAAAAATTCAAATGAATTTCGATTTTGATGAAATTAGTATCAGTGGAAAGATCTCAATCTCAGTGAAAACTTTTTCATATTTTGAACACATGAATTTATAAAAATCGAAGAACACATGAAGGTTCGTCAGAAACTAGTCTGTAACCGGATCTATGCATATATGACGTTGCAGATCGTACAACCCTAACATGCTTGGAATTTTATGAAAATTTTATGGAATTTTATGATGGAATTTTAACATGAAGAAAGTTTCTTCAAATAACGATCGTAGAAAATCAGAAAAAACATAGAACAACACAACGTCAATCAGGAAATCAACATAACAGACTTGAACATCACATTCCAGATTCTGATCCTAACTTCTGAAAGAGTTTTGACATAGCAAACTAAGTCTAATTGAGGCATACAATATATCAAATCGAAGCTTGAGATGTGTTTTACGACTCTCTAGTTCATCACTTTGCAAGATTTCGACATTAACGAACTGAAATCAGCATCTCAAACATGCAGGTTTCCCTGTACACGAATTTACAGAATAGCATCCAAGTGTACTTACCTTGTTTAATGATGCTTCAACGCGCAATCGAGCGATCCAGTCTTCGTATTCAGGTCAAGAGCAGCACAGAGAAGTCTCGGAAAGCTCGACAAACCTATGAGAATAGAGTGCACAAGCTATAGTGAGAACCGACTCGATTTCACACTAATTAATTATTAACAAAAAATCAAGTCGACAGAAACAATCTGGTGGATGTTTAGCGGGAAGATGGCCACCACATCCACGTGAAGACACCAAGGAATGTTGCTGAAGGTTCGAGAATGCCGGAAGGATCGCCGATCAGCCGATTCAGCCGCTTGAACCAACTGATTCAATCACCGATGACTATGCCGATGATGTTGCCATGGAGGAAATCACGCCAGATAGAGGAGTTCCGGCCACCAGCAAGGACAGTTGGTCTTGTGACTAGCCTTGTGCTGCCGTGGGGGACGGCGTTGAGGCGGCGGCTCACCGGAAAACAGCCGGCGAGAGATGGAAAGGCCGGCAACCGAGAGAGAGAGAAAGAGGGAGAAGGATACGTGAGCTAGAGAGAGAGAAGAGAGGAGAGAGAATTTAGATCTGAAAAATAAGAGTCTTCCTCAATTTTGAAGGGAAAAAAAACTATATACTCCCCTCAACTTTGAATCATAACCCTTATATTGATCCAATGGCTTAGAATGCATCCTTAATGATTAAGAATATTCTTTAAGGGCTAAGGATTGGTGACATGGCATTATGGACGGACATGATTAATTCTAAATGAATGGCCATGATTGATTTGCTTGTCCCCTAATTAATTTGTTTAATCCTTAAGGAAGGACATTTTAGTAATTTCACTTAGAGTCATTTTCGTAATTTTCAATTAATGGCATTTTTTTCATTTTTGGCTTAAAGGGATGTGGCCGACCTTGGTTAGTCGAAATGGACCATCAATCGCCGGATTTTCTACCGGAAAATGGCCAGTCCGATCGGACCGGTTCAATTCGAATCAAACCGGGTTGAACCGATTTGTCCCGAGTTTGGCTGGGTTGAACAGATTTAATCCTTGGTTCCATTTGTTTGAATTTTGTACAATTTGATCTCTATCATGATTAATTGACCTCGTTAATATTGAATTCGATCAAATTGGATTAAACCGATTTGAAATTCATGCATAAATTGATCCAATTTGACTTGTTTAGCTCAATTGTTTTTGAATTTGGGTAATTGCATGGCCAAGCTAGACTAATAAATTTAATTGAAGTCCAATTAGCCAAATTGAGTCTCAATTCATCAAATTGAATATTAGTCTAGAGTGGGTCAAGTTGAATTGGACCAATTACTCTTAGACTTCTTAATCATTGGATCACTAAATTGATCGCTCAAATTCATGTGAATCTTCCAAAATTGATTTTGAATTTGGATTTAATATAAGAAATTAGGCTCATTCATGTCTCAATTGCGCAAATAATGAAGAATCGATCCAAATCACTTATTAGGGCCAAAATTGGGGATTTTAGCGTTTGGCTTAGAATCACAAAATTGGTTGCAAAATTGATAGTAATACAACCTCTAGATCAAATGTCATGAAGGAAACTAACCTAAAAATGACTAGAAATGAAGTAATTTCATTTTTTGCCGATTTGAACTAAATTTCGCAAATTGAGAAAAAGTTGATTCTAAATCGATTTTTGTAAAATTTCAAATGCCAAAGGCAAATTGAATGTAAAATAAGATGATTTTTGGATTTTTGTATTTTTAAATTTTTTGGTCAAAGGTTTGACCAAAAGTCAAACCTTAGTTGACTTTTCACTAGGAGCTTGATTTTATGATCAAATCTTTGAATTTTTCTGGAATTTTCACATACAAAGTGAAATTAAACTTGAAAGGAATCTTTTTATGCAAAAAGCACCAATTTGACCCGGGATTGACTTTTGATCAAAGGGTTGACCAAAAAGTCAAAGCAAAAGTCAACTATTTGACTTTTTGCATAAAATGAATAGAAAATTGTTTACAGAAACTAGGCCAATAAACAGAATTAAAAAAAACGACACTTTTTGTTCAAGAAACGAGCTCCGTCGCGATCGGAAACCATAATCTCGAATTTTCTACTTTTAATGACGCGTCGGCTAAAAAATAGGTGTCAACAGCTACCCCTCTTTGAGTGGGAGTTCAAAGAGGTTCCGCTCAAAGACCAATTGACAGCTGTAAATTTTTAGTCGACTTCACTTGGGATACGAAAGAAAATAAAAACAAAGACATTTGATCAGAGTCTTACCTGAAGCACTTATCATTGAATTGTTAGGTCATTCACGTGTTCTTTCTCTCATGGGGTGGAATGAAGGGAGAAAAAGAAAGAAAGAGTTTTGCAAGAAATCTATGGTTTAAGGATAACCAAGAACCTAAGACAAGATTTAAAAACCAAAGGGATGGTATGAAAACCGAAAGCGATGCATGGTTTAGGATAACCAAAAACAAAAAATGAAGGGTATGATTTAGGCTGACCAAAAATCGAAAATGAAGGGTATGGTTTAAGATGGCCAAAAATCGAAAATGGGGGGTATGGTTTAGGCTGACCAAAAATCGAAAATGGGGGTTATGGTTTAGGCTGACCAAAAATCGAAAATGGGGGATATGGTTTAGATTGACCAAAAACCGAAAATGGGGGATATGGTTTAAGTTGACCAAAAACCGAAAATGGGGGGTATGGTTTAGGCTGACCAAAAATAAAAAATGAGAGATATGATTTAGGATGACCAAAAACCGATCCACTAGGGAAAGATATTTTGAAAGAAGTTCCGAGATTGTTTAATAACACATCAAACAGAATTGTTCACATTTTGGTCATGGACACTGATTTCCTTAAGAGGAAATTTTAACAAAATGATCTTTGATTAACCATCTAAAGAGTTTAGATAAAAAAAATGCCAAATTGAAAATAACCTAATAAAAAATGTCTTTCGCACTAGCTTTTATAAAGGCTTTGATTCCCATCTATTGATGTGGGAAAGCTATTCAATTCTCACTGGTGATGCCTCATAAGCCTATGTCAAAGGTTTTCAGAAACGTTCACATTGAATACAAATTGATTAATCAAAAAGGTCTTTCAAAAGGACTGTAATGTAGGCCTGGTCATGGGCTTACACAAAAGGATATTTGCTTTGAGGCCAAGAAAAGAAATATATCATCAACATCTTCAGTGGGTTTACAAGTCAAGAGCCTTGAAGATAAGACAAGATGGGATTACTTCACTGCTAGCGGTAGCTTCTTTGTGAAATATTTACGTCAACTCAAACCATCCCAATCGAAAGAGACTTCGGAGAGGGTTGTAATGTCAGTTCAGGTTAGGCTCAAAAAGGCTTAAAATTTTGTAAAAGGGGTTTGAAAGAGAAATGGTGATTATCTTGGCATCATTACCAAATCATCCAAATTTGACATCATTTGACTCTTGAAAATCAAATTGTCTCGAGAGTCCATTTTTCTTGCAACACAAAAGCTTTGCTCTTTCTAAGCATCTTCTGCAATGGGAATTTCGTTTTTATCATTAACATGTTGCTTTTTGTTTTTGCTTTTGCTTTTGATACATTTTCTTTTTCATGGGCATCGGCCTTGCGTTTACCAGGCACACTGCTTTTTCATGCCATATAATATTTATCTTTTGAGCTGTTTGGACTCTCGAGACACTCTATACATATTCACCAATTTTTCCAAATTTTCTTGGTAAATCATATGCATTGCCCCAATGTAGGGAGATAATCAACATTTTGAGCTTTGAAATAAACATGCTTAAGGCTCAATTTGGCTAAGCAAGGGATAACTGTGTTTAGGTAGAGGAAAAGAATGCTCTTCTTCACTTTGGGATGTTTCGAGCTTCCATAAAGATCCATCTGAAATTACCATAAAAAGGTTGATGCAAGTGAAAGCAATAAAATCTTTCTTAATCTTTTTCTCCAAAAATGATCAACTACAACTTCTTAACTTGCCCCTATGTGGGGTGGTTCTTGGTAGGGGTATTTTGAAAATTCTTCTATTTGGCTCAAAGTGGCTAGCAAAGGATAAAATGAGTGTTTAGGATAGAGAAATGAAATGCCTTTTATCACTTCAAACCATGTATTCAATGTGAATGAACCCTACGTCCTAGGACATGGTTTTTTTTTTGCTCAATTCTCTTAAAATGTGTATAGGGACGTATTTGATCAAAAGTTTACCTTTTATCATCCTAGGCATTTCTATTCGGCAATTTTGAGAAATCCTTTTTTTGTTTTTTCAAAGGATCATTTGGTTAAATCTCCCGTCTGTGGGGAATTTTGATGCATGATGTGTTTACCAATGCATAAATGAACAATTTGAAGAATGTCATCTGAGATCTCTTGAAAAAAATGATTTCAAATTTCTCTTACAATTATTTAAAATAAGATGAACAATCCTTTTAGTTCAAAACAATGTGTCTAAGATTTCGCATCTAGGACTTGATAAAGCATTTGAAGACAATGGTTTCAAATTTACCTTAATCATGAAACCAAATTTTTTTATCCAAGAGGTTTTGAAATGGAATGGCT
Organism: Syzygium jambos; assembly: GCA_031216235.1. Taxonomy (NCBI): domain Eukaryota; kingdom Viridiplantae; phylum Streptophyta; class Magnoliopsida; order Myrtales; family Myrtaceae; genus Syzygium; species Syzygium jambos. The sequence continues at coordinate 10,713,464 of CM062220.1, forward strand.
TTGAAAGCTCATTTTTTAGAATTATTCAAAATATTTTTACTTGAAAGATCTTTGAGGAAAAGGATACTTGTTCTGGGTTGGACAATTGATCCCTTGTATTTTCCTTCCATTGCTCGATGTCTTCCTATCGAGAGAAAGGAAATTGAGTCAATAAATGATATCAGAAGAGGTAAATTGGAATCGATACAGCTTTACCCTTCATTTGAGTCCATGTGAACGACTCTTTGAGCTTTCTTAATTGTTGACAACTTAGTTGATTGTACTAAAGCCATTTGCCCCAGTTAGACACTTTTGCATTTAAAGAATCTGGTATGTTCAATGCTCTTCCTTATTTGATTTCCATTGTCTATTGTTTGAATCTTTTCGTTTATTCACCTTCATGTAAAGAAAAGATATGTCAATTTGGATTCTAAATAAAATTGAGCTTAAAAAATGAAATGCTCCCTTTGATGATGACATCATCCTTTTGTCACGTCTATATTAGTCAACCATCTTGACGCCTTATCTACAAGATAAACGGATGAACAAGTCAAATCAGATACGATATATTCTCATTGGAATGAGTACTTTTACCTTTTTGAGACACTGCTCTTTGATATCGTTTTGATTGGGTAAATAGAAGCCAAATTTATGCATGATTGTTTGGAAATCATTTTTTAAAACAATTCCAAAAGTCAATTGAAAATCTAACCCTCAAATCCTTTGGTCCATTTTGATTTAAAAATCTAATCTTCAAAATTTGTTGGGGGATCAACCACACATTCATGATATGCCCCAAAAATTGGTTTTGAAACCATGTTAGAAAATGTTTTAGGAACTTAGTCCTCATATCCTCAGACATCTTTGTTCCACAAATCTTTGAAACTAGAAAGCATGCGGAAGTCCAATCCTCAAAGCATCATCATAGGACTAGTTTGGTGTACTTCCACACGTCCTTAATAAAACGTGTATATGCCTTCTTTTTGAAATTCAAATGATGAGGCCGTATTACAATATATGCTACCTTGGATCAACAGCTCAAGATCCAAGTGTCCATTACAAATCAAAGATTGAATTGAAAGATTGAACTAACAAATTGATCACACGCAGAGGCAAACAAATGAAGCGATAACGAATGCAACAGACTTAGAAGAAGGGTAAGAAGCATCCTTATTTAGCAAGGTTGATAGGTGCTTTGGATGATTCAATTTTATCATGGGCTAAGATAGCGCCAATAAAGTCTTCGTTAAACAGATCTACCATAAAGTCGAAGGAAATCTCTTCTTCTTGTAACATCATGGGAGGTCCAGAAAATGTCTCTTTCAAAGATGGAGATAATAGCCTCTGTCGACTATTTGTCTTTTTATTTTGGTATTGTGATCACCTTGGTTCTCATGGCTTCCATGGTAACCTAAACCTTTCTTGTTCTTCTTCATAACAGCTTTAATTGGTTTCAAGATGCCTTGGGAATGCTTGCCTAAGCTTTTTCCAAGAGCATACCCATTTTCAAGCAACACCTTAATAGACATCATGGCGGGCTTTGACATTTGAGGAATTTGCATAATCGCTCCAATAGGCACATGTGCAATGGAGACCAACTCGAAGGAGTGGCAATTTGATTCTTCCTTGATTTCGGGCTCAACATATGGAATGGCGGTGTCACGGAACACCTTGAAATCCATCTCAGCATGTATGGTTATGAGCTTGCCATCTACCACGAATCTCACTTTTTGGTGAAGGTTTGAGGGCACAGCTCCGGCATTATGAATCCATGGTCTACCAAGGAGCAAACTAAAGTCGCTTGGTATATTTAGTACTTGGAAAATGAGCGAGAAAAGAATAGGTCCAATCATGAGTTCCAACTCAATTTTGCCTATAGTTTCTTTCTTCATTCCATCGAATGCTCACACAGGTGTTTTGGCGGCTCGAATTCTATCTTCATTTACTCCCAATCGTCGTAACGTAGCCAATGGGCATATGTTTAGGGCCGACCCATTATCAATGAGAACTCGCGACAAAATCATGTCACGATATTTTATGGATATGTACAGCGCCTTAGAGTGGGAGCGCCCTTCGGGAGGAAAGTCTTCATCAGAAAAAGATATTTGATCCTTCAAAAGAATTGCCCCAACAAATTCTTCGAGTTAAGCATCATCAATAGAGTCAGGCATATGTACTTTATTTAACACCTTGAGCAAGACATTCTTGTGTTTCTAGGATGACTTGAATAAATCCAATAAGGAGATTTGAGCGGACATCTTCCTCAATTGGTTCACTACGTTGAATTCACTAGTCTTCACCATGGCTAGAAATTGCTTAGCATCCTCTTGAGTCATAACTTTCTTTTCGACTTCTTCTTTAGGTAGACAACAATGAACCGATCGAATAACATCATCAATTTCATTTGTTTCGTACTTCCATGGAGTAGCTTTTTTGTCAAACTTAGGAGTAACTTCAACAATTATTTCTTCGCCTTCCATTAATGGTGGTAATTCAATCACAACGGGCTCAAAATCATCCCTCGTGATCTCAATTGACTCAAAGTCTTCAACTAACAAATCAATAACCATAGGTTCCACGCCCATCGGCTTGATTTCATAATATGCAGCTTCTTTAGACAAGTTAACCACTACGAGTTCAATACCCATCGATTTGCTCTCATGATTATTCTCTTCGGAGAGGTCAATCGCAACGGGAGTGATCATAGCCACCATCTCTTCATCATCCATTCCTCCCCATCCGTTGGGGACAATATCTTTCAGGTCAATAAAGAAACTTGGCGGAGGTGAATATTTGACAAAAAAGTCGTACCTTTCACTTGGTTGACCTAGAGTATCAACCACTTCACCATGCTCACGAGCGGCTATTACAAATTGACGATCCCAATGAGCTCTTCTAGCACCAAGCTCGGAATTCGTGTCAAAAACATGCTCCTCGTCTTCATTAACGGGTATAGGTTCAAAGACTTTAGATGTGCGATCCACATTTTCACCATTCATGCCTCCCCATCCATCGGAAACGATATCCTTTGGGTCAATGAAGAAGCTTGGAGGTGGCATGTATTTGATATAGAAGTCATACTTCCCGCTTGGTTGGCCTAAGGTATCTACTACTTCTTCACACTCACGAGCAATCTTCATAAATTCATAGTCCTAATAGGCTCTTTTGACATCGAGGTTGGAATCCACATCGGAAACAATTTCTTCATCTTCTTCGAATAGAAAATCATCGTCAATAACTTCTAAAGTTTCTATTTCTTTGGTCAAGACTTTGACGGATCCATCTCCACTCTCCTCCTCTTTTAACTCATAAAGGAAGTTCTCGGACGATACATCAATCATAGCCTTCATCAACGTGGCATCTGATTCTTCTCCCATACACCGGATAACCCCCATGTCAATTAATTTGGAAATGCATGTCAACTTTTCTTCTTTCGAGATGTCACCTCCTTTTTCATAATGCCCAGCTAGCATCAAGATCTCATACAACTTTGGTACATCCACCATAAAAGACTTCTTATCTTCATTCATATCTACCATATTCACACATTGGGTATGATCGGGCAATGGATTTTGTTGTATATTCTGTTCGGGATACTTAAAAGATAAGATCCCTTTGTCAATCAAGCTTTGAACCTTAATTTTCAATACTAGGCAATTGTCGGTGCTATGGCCTTTCTCGCCCATGTAGTACTCACATGATTTCGTAATGTCAAACCCAACGAACTTTGGAGGATTATCTTAGGGACTTCTTTTGCAACCATTCTCATCTCAAGAAGCATGGGTAAAAGCTTTGATAGTGGTCTTGGTAAAGGTGTAAACTGACGAAGCGGGTTACGTTTACGTGGATTCTTATTGGACTCATGATGTGGTTGAATGTAAATCGTGTCCATTTTCTCACCACGTCCTTGGTTACATTCTTCATTCCTAGAAGATTGCTTGATTTCAAACTTTTGCTCTTTGTATTTTCGTTTTCCCTCATCCTTCGAATTAATGTCATTTGTCTCCAATCTGGTACTAGACGGTAATTCCATAGCAATTTGATTCACACGATCCATGAAACGTATCAACATGCCACGCATTTCGTTAACTTGACTCTGAAGATCCGCAAGAGTAGGCATAATCTTGGTCGGAAGCAATGGAGTTATGAACGCTTCAAAGTCTGCAAATGTGGCAGTTATTTCATCAATTCGGTTTCCAGATCGGCAATTCGATCGTTCTGTTTTTCGATATCCATTTGAAGATCCTTCGCGCAAGTGGGGTTGGGCATTCTCCAAGTACCTTGTAAACGAAATGAAGATCAAGTTAGTACGTGGAAAATAAATTGAAACGAAAATGTAAAACCCTTCAATTTTATATTTTCTTTGGATGAAATAGGAATAAGAAATATTCTCATGATCCCAATACCATGTGACCGTCTCTTATCAAAATTTCTACACAAGAAATTATACAATTGAAGGGGTAACACGCGATGCTTAATTAAGATGCCCCATCTATATTCCATTGGAATCCTCGAGAAAGCACATAAAAGGGAAATTTCACTAATTACAACGAAATTCGTGAAATATAATCCCTATAGATCAATCTAGAAACAAAAGGAGAATTCTATTACATCATTACTAATATGAGTAAAAAGGATACCCTATATATCAAATCTATAAAATGAAAATTACATGAAAGGAGATTTCCTCATGGAATATAGCCAAACTCCTAATGGATCTTCTTTAGGTGCGAGGCGAACTCGTTTGTTTTCTTGGGTCAAACGTTCAACCTCGGTTAAAGCCTCATCCTTTTCCCTAAGAGCTCTTGTGGCTATAGCTTGTTGTTGAGTTGGCTTCTTAGGGACATTAGGAAAATCCATTTTAAGCTTGGGCTCGAGACGACGATGTATATACTCCGGCAATGGATGATGTATCTTCATTTCCCCTTTCAATTCTGACTCGTCGGTAATGAGAATCGGCTCCGGGTGGCATTTGTACTACATATCAATGATGGGCTTGATCATTTCTTTCAAATCCATCATTTGATCCTTTTGGATGACATCTTTGCGATAGTCAAAATGATATAACCCTAGCTTGAGGAATGGCGGAATCTTTTGAAGCGCGCGATATTGACGGATCACCCTAAAAGGGTTATATGACGTAGACCCGTTAGACCCAAAAGTGGGATTGGATTGTCGGATCCATTATTACGGCGCACCTCCGGATTTCCAAGCCAACGAGCATGCCATTGGATTTGATTTGGAACAAGGTTCTTGAAAAAATTAAACCAAGTTGAGAATGACTAATAAGGAAAGATTTCTTCCTTTTCTCGAAAGAGCGAGATAGGATGGCAATCGTTGGACACATCTATGATTTTCAAACTCAAACCGAAGTGTTTGAGGTGAGAAACCAATCAAATTTGGAGTAAACCTATTGGGGCTCTAAAGATACCATTTCTGTTTTGTTTGAACTTATTGAGTGATACGAAGGTCTCACCTAGGATCATTTTGGAAAATCTTTTGAACATATGCACTTGATTGACAATGTGAACTACCAAAGGATCCATGGTCTTTTTGGTGAATGGAAAGACCACAAAACCAAAGAATGCTAAGAGAAAGACTCGAGGAATTTGATTACCCGCTTCTTTTGGCAAACTAGAAAAATGTCGTTCTAAGAATGTAAAAGGATGTAAAAGGGAGTGCATTAGAATTTCCTCTAAGAACCCCTTTGATTTGGAGAATGTCAACTCCTAAGAATTGGCTCAAAAGAGTTATAGGATTTATATCTATCGGATGACTAATTAGACCAAAAGACCCGACTCTTCCAATGGCAATATCGTACTGCTCAATTGTAGGGGTCAATTCAACCAAACACAAAACTGGATGTCTTTGAGTTCCAAAAATGGGATAATGCTTTGATCATAGCAACACTAGGCTCAATGTATTAAAGTGCGGGAAGATATCCGATTCTCTTTTCCACGTAGTTCTTGTGCTTTGACTCGAGACTTTCCCACATGGTCATGAGAGCTCTAGGTACGGGGATGATTCGAATCTCCGATATATCCATTTTGACTAACTCTAATTTGGGGCATCGAGATTAATCACCATGCATTAGAGAAAGAAATATAACGTGGAATTGAAATGGCGTAATTGAAATTGCGGAACAATACAATCAACCTTATCGCGAAGAAAAAAATGGCAAACACATCGACACATAGTATGAGGACATGTGAGTTTTGACATGTAAGGGTATGATTCTAAAGGTTGAAGGTTCCCAACCTTAATTAGATAAGAAGAGTTTACCCACCGCTACTAACATCGGTCAGTGCACTTCTTACTAATCAAGATAAGCGGTATTGAAGAATGGATTACCACATGCATTCGCTTGCGGATTCCACTCTTAATACCTCCTAAAGGTGTCCTAAAGCGATACGGGGTTTTAGACCGCGGGACGTGGGTGCATTGTGTCGTGCTAAAGCAAGTAAACATGCATTTAAATCTAAAGTAAATAACACTTCAACATAATCTCATACATTCGACATTTATCCGAACGCCACCTACAAAACAAAGGGTTTGCATTCACTCCACCCTTTATATCTCCCACCTACAAAACCGTTTAATACATGATTAGTGGACTAACCTCATTTTCCATGCGATTTTAATATGCAGTCGATGCTACAAAATGTAGACAAGTGAGATAACAACCAATAAGTTTATTACGGCTTTAATCCACTTTGGTTTGTAACCTAATCCCCAACGGAGTCACCAAGCTTGTCGTGACCTACCTCTCGAGGGCCGAACTCAATAAGGCTGGTTTAGAGATAAGTGTTCATGAAACGGTTCATATGGCACATCATAAAAAATGACTTTAGTGAAACATAAATCTTTTGGTTATCCATATGGCCCATTAATCATGAACGTGGATTTTCTCTATATCCATATCTCGCATGACAGCGGATCGATTTTATCTTATTTTAGGAGTAGCCACTAGCCTAGGTCGGGAGTCGGCTAGAATACCCAACTGAAATGCGGGAGTTTCGTTTCGATTTCTACGAAAACCAGAGATCATGGGATTGGGGACTAGCTTACGTTAATATTTCTATTAACACTCTTTCAGTATTGCTAAACTTATCATGGTTGTTATCTAAGTTATCATGCATTTGTTTTTTACCATTTTCATACCAAAGTCTTAGTCCACTATGTGATCATGCATCTTATTTTTTGTGTTTTCATTTAAGATTATAAACTAATCATATCTTAGTCTAGAAAAAGAAAGAAATAATCGATTGTATTGAAAAATATTTCGTAAAGTAAACATTCAAAGTATTGAAAAGACAAGCTAATTCTAAGTACGAGAAAATAAAACCCACAACTCGTCGGGTGTTTATTACAACACAAATTGAAAAATCGAGACATGATCAGGGATGAATGAATTGGATACAAATTGAAACTGGATCGAACATCGGTCTATCGCCACCATCAAATGAATACAAATTGAGATCGGATTGGACATCGGCCAATCACCTCGGTCTTTTGCAATTTTGGATTATCCCCTCCATGGACCGCCTCTCGGGTGTTGGCCTTTACATTCACAACATACATTCACGATAAACAATATACAAAGGGAATAACCAAAGAAAAGTAATGGTGCAAACAATTCATTAGTCAAGCATAGGCCTCGGGATCGGCCTTTGTTTTTCATGCATTTCGATTCACCAACCGCCTAATCATCTAACATTATTTGATCAATGGTTAATGATATTGAGTTACCATTTGCATTCACAAGACAGCAACTCATATCAATTAACCCCTAAAGTCGGGTTCTAAATGACCATAATGGGCTACCCCCGAATATGCACCGAGCCTAACATTCATCTAACAAATACATGCATAGCAATGATAAGCATGCATTCAGGCCCGTGGGCTTTATTTCTCAACCAATTAAGCAATGGGAAGTGGGCTTCATAAGGAGACCACTTATTCAGTTATTATCTAATTCGGATTATTTTTGTTCATATGTGATTAACTAACCTAATGATGTCCAAATGAAGTGATTCGGATGTCATTAGAAAGCTTATATCATGAGGATCAAAAGTTAAGAAGACCATTTTTTCTAAATCCCCACCGATTTTCACGAAAATGACAAATTCACTCTCGACGACATACTGGACCCGGCTCTGTTTGGGATTTCAAAATAATGGCGGAAAAAATAACAACCCTTATCAAAATCGTGTGCAAATTTTATGCAGTTAGAATTCTCCGTGTGTGACAACTTTCATGTTTTGAGTTTTTACTAAAAAGTGCTCCAAATTTTTATAAAATTCGGTTTTCACAAAGGACTCAACTGCAAATCGAATTTTAACCCGAGAAGGCCTTATATGAAATTTTAAACAAATTGACCCACTAAAAGTTGCTATTAGGCTCTCAAAATTTTCAGTCAACATAATGGGACCGCAAGGAACAACTTTGTAGTTTTGATTTTTTGCAAAGGAGGACTCTAACTTTATCAAATTCGGAGAAACATCTTTTGGATTCCAAAGGAATGGAAATCAGATCTGAACACAGATACTGATTAGATCATAAAAATTCCTTTTGAAAATTCAAATGAATTCCGATTTTGATGAAATTAGTATCACTGGAAAGATCTCGATCTCAGTGCAAAATTTTTCATATTTTGAACGCATGAATTTATAAAAATTGAAGAACACATGAAGATTAGTCATAAACTAGTCTGTCACTAGATCTATGCATATATGACGTTGCAGATCGTACAACCCTAACATGCTTGGAATTTTATGAAAATTTTATGATGAACGGATTAAGATGTGTCCTACAACTTTCATGAAAAAAGTTTCTTCAAACAACGATCGTAGAAAATCAGAAAAATCATAGAACAACACAACATCAATTAGGAAATCTTCAGAACATACTTGAATCACATCCCAGATTATGATCCTAACTTCTGAAAGAGTTTTGACATAGCAAACTAAGTCTGATTGAGCCATGCAATATATCAAATCGAAGCTTGAGATGTGTTTTACGACTCTCTAGTTCATCACTTCGCAATATTTCGACATTAACGAGCTGAAATCAGCATCTCAAACATGCAGGTTTCTCTGTAAACGAATTTACAGAATAGCATCCAAGTGTACTTACCTTGTTTAATGATGCTTAAACCCGTAATCGAGCGATCCAATCTCCGTATTCAAATCAAGAGCAGCATGGAGAAATCTCAGAAAGCTCGACAAGTCTATAAGAATAGAGTGCACAAGCTATAGTGAGAACCGACTCGATTTCACGCTAATTAATTAATAATGAAAAAGCAAGTTGGCAGAAACAATTCGATGGCTGTTCAGTGGGAACCTGGCCACCACAGCCGCGTGAAGACACTAAGGAATGCTGCTGGAGGTTTAGGAACGCTGGAAGGATTGCCGATCAGCCGATTCAGCCGCTTGAACCGGCTGATTCAATCACCGGTGACTATGCCGGTGATGTTGCCGTGGAGGAAATCACGCCGAATAGAGGAGTTCCGGCCACCAGCAAGGACAGTTGGTCTTGCGACCAGCCTTGTGCCGCCGTGGGGGATGGCAGTGAGGAGGAGGCTCGCCAGAAAACAACTGGCGAGAGATGGAAAGGCCGGCGGCCGAGAGAGAGTGCAAGAGGGAGAGGGATACGTGAGCTAGAGAGAGAGAGAGAAGAGAGGAGAGAGAATTCAAATATGAAAAATGAGAGTCCCCCTCAATTTTGGAGGGAAAAAAAACTACATACTCCCCTCAACTTTGAATCCTAGCCCTTAGATTGATCCAATGGCCTAGAATGCATTCTTAATGATTAAGAATATTCCCTAAGGGCTAAGGATTGGTAACATGGCATTATGGACTAACATGATCAATTCTAAATGAATGGCCATGATTGATTTGCTTGTCCCCTAATTAATTTGCTTAATCCTTATGGAATGACATTTTAGTAATTTCACTTAGGGCCATTTTCATAATTTTCAATTAAGGGAATTTTTTTCATTTTTGGGCTAAAAGGGATGTGGCCGACCTTGACTAGTCGGAATGGACCGCCGATAGCCGGATTTTCTAACGGAAAATGGCCAGTCCGATCGGACCGGTTCAATTCAAATCAAACCGAGTTGAACCGGTTTGTCCCAAGTTTGGCCGGGTTGAACCAGTTCAATCCTTGGTTCCATTTGTTCCAATTTTGTACAATTTGATCTCTATCATGATTAATTGACCCAATTAATATTGAATTCAATCAAATTGGATTAAACCGATTTGAAATTCATGCACAAATTGATCCAATTTAACTTGTTTGGCTCAATTGTTCTTGAATTTGGGTAATTGCATGGCCAAGCTAGACTAACAAATTTAATTGAAGTTCAATTGGCCAAATTGAGTCTCAATTTATCAAATTGAATATTAGTCTAGAGTGGGTCAAGTTGAATTGGACCAATTACTCTTAGACTTCTTAATCATTGGATCACTAAATTGATCAAATTAGCTCAAATTCATGTGAATCTTCCAAAATTGATTTTGAATTTGGATTTAATATAGGAAATTAGGCTCATTCGTGTCTTAATTACACAAATCATGAAGAATCAATCCAAATCACTGATTAGGGCCAAAATTGGGGATTTTTGCGTTTGACTTAGAATCACAAAATTGGTTGCAAAATTGATAGTAATACAACCTTTAGATCAAATGTCATGAAGGAAACTAACCTAAAAAATGACTAGAAATGAAGTAATTTTATTTTTGGCCGATTTGAACCAAATTCCGCAAATTGGGAAAAAGTTGATTCTAAATCGATTTTTTGTAAAATTTCAAATGCCAAAGGCAAATTGAATGTAAAATAAAATGATTTTTGGATTTTTTAATTTTTGTCTAGTTGACTTTTCACTAGGAGCTTGATTTTATGATCAAATCTTTGAATTTTTTTGGAATTTCCACTTCTAAAGTGAAATTAAACTTGAAAGGAATCTTTTTATGTGAAAAGCCTCAATTTGACCCGGGGTTGACTTTTGGTCAAATGGTTGACCAAAAAGTTAAAGCAAAAGTCAACCGTTTGACTTTTTGAGTTTTTACATGAAATGAATAGAAAATTATTTACAGAAACTAGGCCAACAAATAGAATTAAAAAATGACACTTTTTGTTCAAGAAACGGGTTCTGTTGCAATCGGAAACCATAATCTCGAATTTTCTACTTTTAATGACGCGTCGGCTAAAAATTAGGTGTCAACAGCTGTGTGAGTTTTTAGGTGTAATTTAAGATGAGGAAATACTGAGAGTGTTTGAATGACTTGAGTGTTGTTATAACCTCCGTTGTATCGCTTGATCTACAATGAAATTTTTTATTCCTCTTCCCATATACGTAAGTTACACTAATCGAACCATGTAAATATAGTGTCCGATTTACTTTCTTGTTCTATTTTTTTTATTATTCAATTGCTTGTTTTGCAACAAATTCAATGTAAAACCTCTAGAATAAACTAATGCTTGTAACACAAAAGTAAATATACACAAAAGTAACTATACGAATATGAAGTGCTAGTAAAACCTACTAAACAAATCAAGTTCCTAAAACAAACTATTAAATATAGGAAAATTACCCGAAAAGTTCTAAACCTATTATACGGCTTTCAATTTAGTTCTAAACTTTTCAATTTGATCATGTAATCTAGAACCTTTTAATGATTTTTTCAATGTAGTCGTCCGGCTAATTTAGACATGAAGGTCTAGTCATCACTGGTCGTACTATGCAGCATGCCATCAATCTTATGTAGACATAATTACTCAAAACAATGCCATTTTGAGTAATTTTCTGATTTATTTTTTCTCTTTCTTCACGACTCCATCATCGCTGCTTGACGATGAAGAAGACCACAACAACTTGACGAGCTCAAGGACAATGGGCTGAGCCTCTAAATCTCGTCGAGCTCGGCAACTACTCCTCCATGGCCGTTGAGATCTTAGAAAACTTAATGGTCATGGGCCAAGCCTCCAAATTTGGAGGTTCAGCAGCTTGCTGTCAAGGCTAGATCTAGGTGGTTGGTGAGCCGTCTTGCTTAGATTTGGCTTGTTTGGTGTGAAGGCCAGCGGAGTGGATTTCTATGGAGGTGATTTCACATTTTCGTGGCTGGATCTTTAGTTACATGGAGGGAGGGAGGGAGGGAGAGAGAGAGAGAGAGGATTTCTTGTATTTCTTTTTATCGCCTGATGTTGAGCAGATCTGAAAAACCAGCAATTGGAGTTCACCATTTTGATTAGCTTCGATTTGGATTAGCTTCAATTAGAGTTTGCGATTCTCCGGCAGTTTGAGCTGGAACCAATTTTCATAGACAGAAAAAGGCGTCCAGATCTTTGTCGAACAGCTATCGAGACCGGCCCTTTGAACTCGTTGAACCGGAGGTCCAAGTACTTGAGTCCTTGGAGCTCCAGTATGACTATCGGGAACTTGCCAGCAAGCGATTTTTGCTCAGATCCAGCTAGAAGAGCCGCTCTAAGTTCTGGACCTTCTACGGCACGGTGTTGCAGAATCGTTTTGAGATGTGGAAGAGGGCGAGGCTGTACCTAGTGATGTTGCCGTGGTTGAGGTCAATACTAGCGACGGTGCAGATGCTAGGGCCGTTGGAGATGGGGGATGAACAATAAAAGAAAACAAACACGGGTTTCAATGTTCATTGTAAACTTAAGGGTAAAATGCACCGAAAACTCCAAACTATGCCTTCTGTGATATAGTTATCCCAAACTTTTTTTGTTACACTAAAAGCTTCAAACTTGTACCCATGTTACATATTTACCTCAAATTTATATCCATGTGACATATTTACTCCAAAATTTTGACACAAAAAGCCCAAAATTTGTAATTATGTGACACATTTACCTCAAATTTTTTTTATGGTGCCAAAATTCCCAGCTTAGATTCAAGCCACAACCTTCGTCATATCTTTTTTCCTTTATTTTTTTTCCTTCCTCCTACATCTTAGCCGCCACCCTCACCATCACCAAACCAACGAAGAAAATGAAGTAGGAAGTTAAGAAAAAGGAAAAAGAAAATGAGAAAAAAAAACATACAATGAGTTGACATATTATTGCCAAAAGAGCGCCACGTCAGCATCGTTTGCTTTTCATGATCCATGCATGTAGGCAGCCACGTAAGATTTTTAGCAGCATTCGTTAATGGAATTTTGATGGGGTCACATGGATACAAATTTGGAATGAATTTGTTATACAGATACAAGTTTGGGATTTTTGATATCACAAACAAAAGTTTGAGATAAATGTGTTACACAAGTATAAGTTTGGGGCTTACAATATCATAACAAATGTTTGGAGTAAAATGTTTCACAATGTGTATAATTTGAGGTTTTTTGTAACTTTTTCCCCAAAATTAAAGATGAACGGCAAAAAAGAAGAAGAAGAAAGAAACTAAAAGAAAAAAGAGAGAAAAAGAAAAAAGAATCGGAAAATTTAAAAATTGATCAAACGACATCGTTTTGAGTAGAGGTGGTCCATGTCAGATCGCCAACCATGACACGTGGGATAGCCAACAATGATCGGACCTCCACGTCAACAATTTCCAACCAATTTAGGACAAAAGAACTATATTGGCAAATCATGAAAACGTTTAAGATAACATTGGCCAAATTAGAAAGTTTACGACTAGACTGTCATCTAAACAATAGGTTTAAGATTGATTGAAGGGAAAAGTGTCAAAAAAGTCTTAAACCTTTTACATAGGTGCTAATTTAGTCCTAAATCTTTTTTTCGTGTCAATTCAGTCTTAAACCTTTTAATATAGTGTTAATTCAATCCTTCCAACTAATTTTGGCTGAATATTGCTGACGTGGACACTGATCGGGTTATGTGACATCGCTGGCACTGACGTGGACAATTTTTAATAATATTTTAATATTTTTCAAAAATTTTACTTTTTATCATTTTTTTTCTTTTCTTTTTTCCTTTCTTCTTCTTCCTTTTTCGGTGACTGGCCGACTATGGCCGACCTTCAGCCATGGCTGTGCAGGCTGGCCTCGCTTGAGTGAGGGTTGCCATCGCCTGGCCAGGTGAGGGCAAGGCCTGGCCCGACGAGGGCCAACCCTGATAAGGGCTCCCCTCGCCAGATCTAGCGAGGTCAGCCCCCGCCCAGGCCAGGGCGGCCTTGCTGGGCGTCGCCTTCGTCTGAGCGATGCCCAACAAGGTTGCCTCGGCCTAGGCGAGGGTTAGCCTTGCCAGATCTAGCCTGGGCGAGGCCAACCCTTGCCAGGCCTGTTCAGCCATGTCGCTCATCGCACCACCTTCATCCGGTCCACATTAACTAGTCTTTTCGTTGCATAGCTAGTCTAAGCTCCTATTCGCTGCTTGTTGCACTATCATCCCTCTCGCCCGACGCCATTGCACAACCAACCCAGTTGCCTTTGTCGTTGCTCGTCGTCCAGGCCAGATTTGGCGAGGTCGGCCCTCGTGTAGGCCAGGGCGGCCTTGCCAGGCATCTCCTTTGCTCGTGCGACAACCGACGAGGCTGCCCTGGCTTGGGCGAGGGTCGGCCTCGCCAGATCTGGCTAGGGGAGCCCTTGCCAAGCTAGGCCTCACCCTCGCCTGGCTGATCGATGGCGACCCTCGCTCAAGCTTGGCCAGCCTGCACGGCCATCGTCAGCCAGTCACTGGAAAAGGAAGAAGAAGAAGAAACGAAAAAAGAAAAAAATTAGAAAAAATAAATAAATAATTCAAAAAATTATTAAAATATTATGCAAAATTATCCACGTCAGCGTCAACAGTTCCACATAAGCCGATCAGCGTCCACATCAGCAATATCTGGCCAAAATTAGTTGAAATGACTAAATTGGCACTATATTAAAAGATTTAGGACTAAATTAGTACCAAAAGAAGATTTAGAATTAAATTGACATCAATATAAAAGGTTAGGGCTTTTTTTTGACACTTTTCCCATTGATTGGATAATTTTTTCATTAAATATGGAAATAAAATCTAATTAATGCATCTAAAATATAATGCAATATTAGGAGAACGAATCTATATGTGAGTATGCAAAGATTCCTAAATGCACTCCCACCAGATCTTAGAATTCCTTCGAGGACTGCCCTCTGGGAAACAACTAAAGCTGACATAAAGATGTAAATTGAAGCGAAACTAATCTAAACATGATTTAAACATGCAAACTATATAAACATTATGCGAAATCAACATGGATGGATCACATTCACAGTATACATCTATACTCGTCATTACTCATGAATGCCGAAGACAACTACTAATTTAGAAGTCAAATTTTTTCTTTTCCCGCACTGGTTCAGACGAAGTTCAGTTGGTGTGCAACTTGGACCACATCACATATATTTAGCAATATGAATTTCCTTAAGAGTAAAGAGTACTAACAAAAGCTCACCTGATGCAAACAAACAACGAAGATGTCAATCTAACAAGAATTTGCAATAAAATTCAATGAATGGTGACCGGTCTTAATCAAATCCTAGAGGGGCAAGTAAGTAGCTTAGGGATTAAATCACATCTACTCAAACATGATAACAATACCGATCACATTTCAGAATCAAGGCTACAAACCTACACGAAGAGGAATCATCATTCAAGAACAAAGACCAAGAGATGGACTCACGCAAACACGCATAAAAAAGTATGGACAATCCATCGCACATTGAGTAAACATGTTATTGAACCATGACAGGGTCACAACATGGTAAAAAGTATATGTAGGAGTTGTTGGTTGTTACCTTTTGAACTCCTCAGACAGCAATGGACAAACAAAAGACCCCCCAATTGCACGCGGTTTTCCTTCCTCTCCACGGCCCACTTTATGGGTGTGTACATATTGCTCTCCATCTCACAATTTGTCTTCTCCTGCCGAGTGTTATCTATCCACTTTAACCGAGAATTGTGTTGAGAATATGTATCCAAATCTGGACGTGTGTTGCCATCTATGGCCGAAAACTCTTGCATTTATGCTAAGAAATTATGCTCTTATTAGCTGTGAATCTCACTTTCCCTTTTTTGAGAATATGTGAATATATGGCCGAATTGTATTCCTGATTGATTATTCTAATTAAGTGCGATGGTCAATGACTAGGTTTCCGATGACATAGGGTGGAACATTCTATGCCGTCGCCTCATAGCATTTTAGAAGGATTCTTGAAAAAATACACGAAGTATGAATTGCCAATAATCACATCAAGTGACATGTTTTTATATTCATTCCTTTCTCAAGAATAGGGATATATCCTTATTTTCAATAAATAACTCTTTTGTTTTTCGAATTCACAACAATATTGGAGCTTATTCTAGTTGTAATTAGCACAAGCACGACATTGCATAGTGATGTCTTGTGGTTGATTCTTACCAATGCTATCTTACAAATTCTAGAAATAGCTATGTGCATCAATTAAAGTAAAGTTCAAAACTTCATATTTTTACTTATTGCGCAATACCCTTACAGAAAAAATGGTTAAGTCTAGCTGAAATTGATTATATCATTCACATTTTGGATGAAATTGTGAAATTGATACTCACTGGTCCTTTCATTTGGATGGAATGGCTCTACAATGGAGGGGCCTCGTTCAATGGTAGGTTGTAGGATGGCTATCCTCTTACTTGTTAAAGGAAGGGATAATAACATAAATGGTCAATGAACTTTGATCTAATGTGCAATGTGATCTATGAGCTTTTAATTTGTTTTATGAGATCCTTAGACTCTTGGTATATGTTCAATTTCGAGACTAAATTAAATATATACTAAGAGTTCAAAGACTACATTGAACAAATTAAAAATTTATAGACCACATTACATATTGAGTTAAAGTTTAGAGATCATATTGAACAAATTAAAAATCTAGATATCATATTATATATTGAGCTAAAGTTAAGAAATCATTTGTGTCATTTTTTCTTAAAAGGATAATGTTATACTTTTGAGAGACATTCGCAACTACCCATGGAGAGAGTGACGTATCCTAATTTAATGTATGTTGACTAGTACAGATTGACTGCTGGCAATCCAGTGTCAAAACATGTCGTTGTCAGTCCTATGTCATGAAAAGGACAAGTGTCGGATCTTTTCAAAATTACGTTCTCTTGTCATTGTCCTAAGCATAAGTATAATCACAATGAAAATGTATGGTTTGGGGCATAATGAATGTCAGCAGGTCCACTAGGAGAAATCCCTTTAGAACTTAATTAGTCTTGCACATCACAGTTCATTGCGCATTTATGCTAAACTTAGGATATTTATTTGTAGAGTGAGGTGAAATCTAAAACTATCATAAATGAGTCTTGAGTGAGCCATATGCACAATTAGTTGGTTATCAAAACTGAATTGAAACACATGCAAATGATCAAATGTAGCTTCATCGAGAAATTATTTTTTATTTGGTGTTTGTCTAAAATATCCTTAATCAATTTATCAAACCTATCAGTCTTTTCTGATATCTTTCCAGCCATTCTTCAAGCTGGCCTGTCGATTAGTATTATAGAAAAAAAATTAAAAGGAAAGTGCAAGAAGTAAATGGAATAGCCATCTTTCTGGTTGATTGTGACTATGAACTTTGCCAGACGATGGAAATGAGATTCTAGGATGTAAATTTAACAGTTTGGTAGACCATGTCAATTACTTGTCAAGAAGTCATGGTACCATAATAGGTCTAACGAGAAAACCCAAGTTCCCACACACTTCATGCACTGTAACTGAAACCATCCATCACATTATTTTTAAAATAGTCTATTTAAAAAAATTTCTAGACAAAAAACCCTTAAAAATGGAGATCAAAGAAAGAGTGAGCGACGTATTGCAAATTGAATTGATACATACGGGATTGGCTGCACAAACACATTAAGTTTCATGGATAGTACTGGTCATACCAAGATTAATTCGTAAAACCCATTTTTTAAGTGACGAGACATGTTTTTATCGGGAATTAAATAAGACGCATTTATTGAAACACGTACACCTACAATTTCCCATATTATTTGTTTGATGTCATAATATTTAATATGGAGCTACCCATGAGAGTATGGTAATTTAAATGCTATTAGATGAATGAGGAGTTTCATCTATAAATTCTTTTCTCAAGGGTAACTGGTATATTGGATATAGGAAAATGTTACATGATCTTTGATTTTAGGATTTCCGGTTTCTCCATTATTTATAATTTTGATTAGTCACCCAATATGTAATTGAAACTAATTTATGAGCTCTTCCGATGCCGTGTGGATCAATTATCTTTAGTCAAATCTCTTGAGCAAGGAAAGAAAGAAACATGTATCGTTGGGAAAAAACAACAAACCAAGCATGAAAGATTTGTTTAGGAGAATGAGAATGTGTATATGCGAATTACGTTGAACTAATCAATAGTACCCCAATCAACGTAGGGGAGACCAGAAAGAAACAACACACAACTTCAAAGTCTTTGTTCCATTACATGGAGGATTTAAAAATAGATCAAAGGAAGATAAGAATTGTTGACTTGACTGGCCGTCATGCAGGGACGACCTTTTTATTCAACCATGCAAAACATCATGAAATCATCTATGGCTAGAAAACAACACCATCCCGTTCGGATTCTTGTTGAAGTACGAAAGAAGAAGAAAGAATAAGGGAGCCTGATCATTAAGTCCTAAGTTTGACTGGTATATGCTGTTGTATGAGTTTGGTGCTATCCGAACTTACAAAGCTAGAGACGTAAAGATCATGCAGTTGATGAAGTGGGAGGGCTTGCAAAGTGAGCACGTCCGTGGGGAGACCGAGCATGGCGAAGCCTCTTCTCTTCAGAAAGTAGCTTTGCAAACCTTTTGAGAGCTTCTTCGTTAGTCTCTTGATTCAGCGGCTCAAAGATTCCTGTGTCCAGATTTACCCTAGACACCGGCTGCGTCAATAGTCCTTCCCCTACTTTGACCAGATCATTCATGTTCTTCTTTGTGGCTACGTCCACGGAAGATATGAGTCCACTCAACCTATCATCCTTCAAAAATGATTGAATTTTGTACATCATATGTAAATAGGGAAAAGAACAATAAGCGGGTAAATATATGCACACAAGCGTTTCTGCATACATATGCCTTATGTATTCTAATGTTGATACATACCTGGATGCGGAGATAGCTCTTTCCAGAATGAAGTGCTTGGAAAACAACAGAGAGATGGAGATCAACCATATCGGCACTTGCTTGGTTGACGACATTAACTAGAGGTGTGGACCCTCCGCTCGTTAACCAACCAATGATCCCCCACTTTGCTGCTTCACGTGCATCATACCTCTCTTCGGATTTTGCCGAACCCGTTCCTAAGGATATCACCAGAAAACGCCCATAGTCCATTGGCTTTATAGGGAAAAAGTCTGGGCTTCCCTTGATTATCTCTTTCGTCACTTCACTAATAGCAACTAAAGTCTGCATATCATCCATTGCAATAACAATAAGTTTTCATTGTAGCACATATATTAACATGCAAGCTGCTGCCTGCACCATTTATTTATCGTCATGGTTGAGTTACTTTCTTTCTATATTTGTACTGACCGGATTATTTGCAGCCACCCCACCATCTATCAGATTGAACTCTCTCACTGCTCCGGAGTGATCTTCAGTTTTGAAATAGTGGGCAGGGAAATAAGTCGGCGCAGCTGAAGTCGCAATGCATATATCAGAGAGCAACGCATCTATGGATGGTTTGTTCTTCACCTGTCCAAAACAAACGAACGAGACTTGCATATGTTAGATGATACCAAAAAAGTCGAATATACAAAAAGGCGATCATGTATATATAATTGGTGAGGGTGTGCGTCATAATCCGGGGCCAGGAGGCATACCTGGTAGGTAGAAAAGATGGTTGGCTGGACACGCTTGATGTCAAAAGTTGGGATCACAACATGGGTTAACGTCTGGTGCAACCTTGTGTCCCCTAGTTTTTCCCTTACGAGGCTATGAAGGTAGTTGCCATCATACTTTGGTCCTGTTAGAGTCTTCATCATCTTTGTCACAGAAGCAAATGGACAACTGTAACACATTTGATTAAGAATCGACAGGACAACTTAGAAACTTGAGTACACGAGGAAATACTAATCATACATAGAACCTTATGACATGATGATGGGGAAAAGACAACTGAATTCAGACCTGTCCTGAGGGAAGATTTTGGGGCCATTTTGCAGGTAGAAGTCCTTGATGTCTTTGGCAGCGAACATGGGTCGACTCTTTTCGTTAGGGCTGGTCAACATGGCAGTCAGAAGACCCCCTGTGCTTGTTCCTGCTATCACGTCGAAATAATCCGCAAGCCTTGCATCTTCACCATCCAGCTTCTACAAAATAGATTCAGGTGTATTGGAAAATCAGAATTATACCAACTATGCATGCAGCAATTAGCATTAGTTTGATACCTGAAGTTCACACTCTAGGAAACTTAGAATAGTAGCGGGAACAATCCCTCTTATCCCTCCACCATCAATGCTGAGAATCGTGATAAAGTTTCCATAAGTTGGAGGTTGAAGGGGTACGCTGGTTTCTTCCATTTCACTAAATGAGGCTATCTAGTCAAGAGAAGCACAGAGGCTAGCGATGAGAGAGAGAGAGAGAGAGAGAGAGAGAGAGAGAGAGAGAGAGAGAGAGATGAAAATCTTTTTAATGATAAAGGTGATTTTTTTTAGACTGAGGAGATGATGAGAATTTCTAAAGTTGTTCGTTGGGTTATTTCAATAACGAATGGGTATTTATAGGCCCTCCATTCCTCATATTCAAACTTTTAAGCGCGTCGGCTCAAATAAACTTCAAGATATTGGCCGGACGTTTACTCCGTTGGACATTATTTTATTGCTTTGTTGCACGTTCATCAACCTTTATAGAATAATAAATGAGTCCCCTCGTAGTTACTATCTTTGCTTATCCAGGAAAAGGTTCATAGGACATAAATGTATGACTTGTAGGTTGGACTTTCCTTTTGATAAGACTATGGGTTGCATGGAAGAATTGTAGGTAAGTATTGCTAGATAAGATCATTAAAGGCTAAGGCACCATGTTTGGTCTGCAAGATCAAGGGCTTGCTTTTGTTTCGGATTAATGTAATCCCTATCAAGCGGCAGAGAACCTTGATTAAACAAACTGAATGCATTATACTTGTGCACAAAGATTGCTGCATATTGCAGATTTACCTGCTACAAGGTTTGATCAACTTAGTTTTCATTCGCAACAGGCGGCGCCTCTGATCTGGACAAAACCTAAATCATTTTCTCGTGCAGTTAATAACCTCCATTATCTGGTCAAAAGCACCGGGGCACCAATAACAATTGAAAAATTCAAAGCAGATGTCTATCAGTTGTAATCCTTCATACTGTTATGAAATATCTGTGGGACCATGCAAATGGACACAGGAGGCAGTAAATAATTCGATGTTGCACACAAAAGCACTGCATTTATAAGTTTTTGCAAGTTAAATTGGTGAGGATATTTGAAAGATATTGGTGCACTTTTTCTTTGGCAGTAACATACAGATGCACTTTTTTTTTGGCCCGTAAAATAATGTTGCACATACTTGCTGTCCATTGACCAAGTATGCAGAATTCTGTTCTTCTTAATGATGTTATTGTCTAAAAGGCAAGATAATCTCATCTCTGGCTTTTGTTTTGATTGAGTTGTCGTTTATGTTTTGTAATCATCCTTTTTTCAGCAGCTCATATAGTGAAATAGTGAATGAAGACGTGCATCAAAGCGTAACGCCAACGGAGCAACACGGCGCCAGACGCCCACAATTTACTAAGGAGTCAAGTTGCATCATGACTTAAATGAAAAACTATTTTCTGCAAAGATGCTGTTAAGACATTAAGGAATCAAGTTGCATATGTCAATGTTTGTTGAGAAGTAAGAAACAAATGTAGGTGTACATTATAAGATGTTAAGGAAACATCTTTTTGGCACGTCCGGTGGGACACCTATTGAGTTAAGTGGAGAGAGTGTTATGCCACGCACCCGAAGTCGTACCAACTCGGATAATACTATTGACGAGCAAGCTGCATCGATGGAAAAAGATAATACCCATGCTGAGACATCATCTGCTCAACTTCTTCATAATGAGGTTGCTAATCATTCTCGAGAGGAGGTCATAGATATTTCGAGGCAGCGCATTGAAGATGGAAGGCAAACTGAGCTCATACCAGTTGCACTTTCTATAATGAGGCAGACTATTGAGGAAACTCAGAATGAGTTCACTGATTATGTGGTAAGGCGTATGACTGAAGTGGTTAGGCTTTTGATCATCAACACTTATCATGAATGTACTCAAGGGTCCATTGCACCGACCCAACCGAGAATGGGATCTCCATCAACATTGGGAGGTCCTACAATACAGTTTGGGACGATGACCCAAGGCACATCAACAATCACGCCCATTCAAATATTACCGAGGAGAGAAACCTTGCCAATAGCCCCTAGTGAGGGGTTTCCTCAGGCTAACATGAGCCCAAATGGAGGGGTTGCTGGACAAACAATGATCGATGAGAAGTCCCAAGAAGGACATCAAGTTACTCAGGTGCAAGGTCTTCCTATGATCTAGGTAAATCCTCCACTTGTAGTCTTGGATATTCAGAATCCTGTGGCGCCTTTGTTTAGGAGGCAAGAACAGCTCCAACAAATAAACAATTAACCACACCGTCAAGCACCTCAACCTGTAGTGCCTAATGTAAATCAGCATTTTCCACTCCCTATGGGTCAAAATGTTCAAGTCCAGCTACCATTACCAACACAGTTAAACCCACCGGTTAATCCTCCTATGATTGCTCATAACATACCACAGTTCATGCAGCCACAACCTCAACAACAACCACAGTTACCACAGCAACCATTCTACCAATTACCTAACCAAAATCTAAACCAGCAATTACCACCTAATTACATTGTAGTTCCTGCGTCCGCTGTGGGTCAAGTAAGATATCAGTTGATAATGGATCCTATGATGAGGGGATATGGTCATGATATAGGATACTTCCCGAATGCCTATAGAAAATTATATCCTAACTGGATGGATATCATACCATATCCAAGGGGTTTTAAAATGTCAGAGTTTACATGGTTCACCGGAGAGGAAGATCAGTCCACTTTTGAACTTGTTAATCGTTTTCTAGCACAATGTGGCTATGTAGCTCATGCTAATTATTGAAAATTGAGGTTATTTCCCTTATCTTTGTCGAAAATCGCATTTACCTGGTGTACTACTTTACCTACAAATTCAGTTACATCATGGGAACAGATGGAAAGATTATTTCATTGTCAATTTCAAAGAGTTGTGCCGGATTTGTCAGTAGCTGATTTCTCGACTACGAAACAGTTAGCCAATGCATCTATCGATTAGTTCATTTCCAAATTTAAAAGGGTAAGGAATAAATGTCTAGTCCCTTTACCTGAGAAGACTTTTGCGGACCTCGCTTTTAACATACTAAAGTTTGAAATCCGAGAACGAATGGTTGGACAACCTTAGTCATATCTATTTCAGTTGTCAACCATAGCTACTAAGCACGAAAGTCTCATTCAGGAAAAAGGCAAAAGGTATGGTCGACGAAGTGAAGTTCGTTGGGCTGATGCTGTCGAGAGCGAGGATGAAACTGAATCAGCAATATAGCAGACGTGGCTCTTGCTAAAATGGTGATTGATAAACCATATATCTACCGAGCACTAAAGCCGGCAAGAGTTAAAGAGAAATCCAACCTCATGACCAAAGCTAAAGAACCCATTTTTTATTCTTTCGATATTAATAAGACAGAAAAAAATATTTTACTTGTTGTTAGCTGATGGACAGATCAAACCCATAGAGGGTCAAGTTTTACCCACCAAAGAGGACTTGGCGAGAAAAAAGTATTATAAATGGCATAATTCATGGAGCCATGCCACCAACGACTACTTGGTATTTAAAAGAAATGTCCATAAAGCAATCAAGCAGGGGAAGATAAAATTCGTGGAGGACAAAAGTGAATCCCTGCCGGAAGTTGATGTCGATCCTTTTCCTGTAATGATTTGGATAATGTCATTGAAGATGAAGAAAAGGGGGCATTAGCCATATCGTTTTTGCGAAAAGTGTAAACGATTGTTGGAATGGGACAAACATTATTCCAACAGTCGAAGACGTCCGCCCAATGAAGTTCTCGATGAATTCTGTGATTTGGCTCTCACCAACTCACATGATGAACAAACTCCTTCTAAAAGTGTCAATCATCATATGAGTCGTCGAGACCACAATAAGACCATTAAATCATTCAAGCAGAAGTACGAAGAAGGTGATCCGACCATTGGTACTTTGGGAGAACCTAGTAGTAAATTTGATTATTATGTTAGTTATGCTCCACCACCTTCGTATGATGCGAAAATTGAGCCAAGTGGATGCGGCCCTAATTTCTCTGATCGAGAAGATCTCCATACAAACCCACATCCACCACATTGACAAACTTTGAAAGTACCGAGAGACCCACTTGTGGATCAATGGTATGAGGCCTGCAGAACTCAGAATCGCAGTTCAAATCTGACACAAACTCAAAAAAGGAGAATGCAGAGGAAAAGAAAATAGTATCAACTCCAACAGCAAGTGAGTCAAGTTCACATCAAGCAGGTTAAGCTGACCCTGATCGCAGTATGAGAGGTCAAGCTAAAGTTCTCCAAGCGTAGAAATTTAGTCTGAAAAAGAAAACTAGAAAACCAAGTGTTGACATCTGGTCGACCTCAGCAATTTTCACCAAAGCAAAATGTAGAGCTTGCCTAGAGTAAACCGCAATAGTTGTCGAGGTCAATCTCGTCACTGAGTTCTTGCATGGTTTGAGTATGCCTTCCATCGAACCTCCGGGTTATGATGGTGGAGCCAGATCATCTTGTAGAGGCCACAATGGATGAGAAAGAAAGAGCAGAGTTTCACTTTGATATAGAGAAAGTGGTTGAATTTGAGAAACCTCCACTCAAGGGTTCAAACCACTTAAGGGCTTTGAATATCAGTGCAAAGGCTAATGGCCGACCTGTGTCTCGAGTGTTAGTGGACGGGGGATCCACACCGAATCTCATTCCATATTGTTTCTACGAAAAACTGGGAAGGTGCGACAAGGAGATCATCCCATCGAATATCCAATTGTCTGACTTTACTAAAGAAGTCTCAGAGGTTAAAGGAATTTTCATCACTGACTTAACCGTTGGCACCAAAACTTCTTGGGCGTCCTTTTGTGTGGTTGATGCAGATGGGTCTTACGATTTATTATTGAGCTGAGATTGGATCCATAGTAATCAATGCGTACAGTCGACTCTCCATCAGATGATAACATTTTGGAATGGGGATAAGGTAGAATATGTTAAAGCAAACACTAAGTCGCAAACAACCTGTGCACATGCATTGCCAACTCATCAATTGGTACCAGAAGACAATATATTCATCAGTAAGCCACCTCTCGTTGACCATAATAATATTGCATTCTGTCGTTTCGACAAAGGGATCGTTGAAAGGGTCCCGAAGAGTCAACTGGCAGGGCAATTAAATAAGGTTGTGTATCGAGAACCTTACGCTGTCAAAAGATCCCATTGAGAAGTACTTGGCCTATCGAACCAAGCTCGTAGAGCAATCCACAGAAGCTGTCGATGAAATCCTTGAATTTGAAGAATCACCCATAAAAGAGATTGAAAAGTCAATTAAAGCCCAAGACCCATTACAGGAAGTGAATCTTGGGCTAAGCAATGAACATCGACCTGCTTACGTAAGTTCATTGATCAATGATAACTTCAAAGCCCAGTTGGTAAGACTCTTGAAGAAGTATAGGGATTGTTTTGCCTAGGACTATAGAAAAATGCCAAGATTAAGTAGAAACATTGTCGAACATCGACTGCCCATAAAAAAGGGATTTAGGCCTCATAAATAGTTGCCCAGACGATTCTCCCCGGAGGTTGTCTTTAAAATAAAAGAAAAAGTGGAGCGATTGCTAGCGGCTGGATTTATTAGGACGGAGTGGTATGTCGAATGGTTATCTAATATAGTTTCGGCAAAGAAAAAGAATGGAAAGTTACATATCTATATCGACTTTCGAGATTTAAATGCAGCCACACCAAAGGATGAGTACCAAATGCCAATCGCAGATATGTTAGTTGATTCGGCTACTGGAAACAAAATTATGTCATTAATGGATAGTCATTCAAGCTACAATCAAATATTTATCGCTAAAGAGGATGTCCATAAAACCGCATTCAGGTGCCCTAGGGCTATTGGCACTTTTGAATGGCTAGTCATGCCATTTGGATTAAAGAATACAGGAGCAACTTACTAGAGAGCCATGAGCTTCATCTTTCATGACATGATTGAGGACTTTATGAAAGTATACATCGATGATATTATTGTCAAATCGGATCAAGTATGTCATTTAAATTATTTGGAACAAGCTTTTATTAGGATATAGAAATTTGACTTGAATAAATCCGTTGAAATGTGCTTTTAGAGTAAGGGCTGGTAATTTCTTAGGATTTCTAGTTAATCAAAGGGGAATTGAAATTGATAAGAATAAAGCTAAAGCCATTTTAGAATTGCCGCCCCCACAACTAAAAAGCAACTTCAGATGATTTTAGGGAAGATAAATTTCTTGCGTCGATTCGTCGCTAACCTGTCAGGAAAGATTAAGGTGTTTTCCCCACTATTGAAGTTGAAGAATCAAGAAGAATTTGTATAGGAAGAGAAACACCAACATGCTTTTGACTAGGTCAAGCGATACTTGATTAATCCACCAGTATTGATGTCGCCGAGAGCGAGTCAACCCTTGAAATTGTACCAAGCCGCTACCGATACTACCATCGAGTGTATGCTAGCACAAGAGAATAATGAAGGCAAAGAGCAAGCAGTGTATTATTTGAGTCAGATATTGAATGATCCTGAAACAAGATACACTGCAATTGAGAAGTTATGGTTATCATTATATTATGCATGTACAAAATTACATCATTATATGCTTCCAACTATGATACATGTGATATATAAAACCGACGTGATTAAGTATATGTTGACTCGGCCTACTGCCAAAGGCCAAATTGCCAAATGGGTGTTTGTCTTGACTAAAATAAATTTGGTCTATGTTCCGCTTAAAGCAACAAAAGGACAAGCCATAATAGATTTCATTACGGAATACCTTGGAGCACGAGATGAAAATAGTGAGGGATACGTTCACGTGGTCCCATGGCAGCTTTACTTCGATGGATCTAGTAACCCTGGGTCTGCTGGGGCTGGGATTATGATAATATCCCCTCATAGATAGAAAATGAAACTTATGTTCAAGATGAATTTCGAGTGCTCTAATAATTAGGTCGAATATGAGGCCTTAATTGTTAGCCTAAACATCTTGGCCAACATGAAAATACATTTCGTCAAAGTCATAGGGGATTCTCAATTGGTGACAAGGCAATTATCTGGGGAATACCAGTGTCTTAATAAGAATATTATATCCTATTATTCACTGGCCAAAGAGCTCCTAGAATGCTTTGATGACTTTGAGCTGGTCCATATTAAAAGAAAAGATAACACGGAGGCCAATGACTTAGCACAAAGGGCTTCTAGTTACAAAATATCAAAAGAGCTAGATGACCGTATTATTACTCAGACCAACGTTCTACCATCGATGAACAATAGAATCATGT
The DNA here is from genome assembly GCA_031216235.1 of Syzygium jambos. Lineage (NCBI taxonomy): Eukaryota > Viridiplantae > Streptophyta > Magnoliopsida > Myrtales > Myrtaceae > Syzygium > Syzygium jambos. The sequence goes on from CM062220.1 coordinate 10,741,073, forward strand.
TTACTCAATCGACGGAAACCCTTGCTGACAACGCGACTGCTGATGAAGTAGTAACTCAAGATTGGAGAACTTCATTTATAGAGTATTTCAACAACCTAGTTTCTAGTGATAAAAATTTAAAAAGAAAAGCCTTTAATTATCTGATCATTGGAGAGGAGTTATATCGCAAGACTGTGAACGGGTTATTGCTCAAATGTCTGGGACAGCAAGAGTCTGTGATAGCAATGGCCAAAATTCATGAAGGCATATGCGGAGCTCATCAATCAGGCATAAAAATGAAGTAGTTGCTCCATCGACATGATTACTTTTGGCCAACTATCACTCAAGACTGCATAAGTTATGCTAAGGGATGTGAAACTTGTCAAAGGCACAGTCCCATTCAGCATGTTCCTACAGTCGTAATGAAACATATCATCAAACTTTGGCCATTTAGAGGCTAGGCAATGGATATAATAAGAAAAATTTACCCCCCTTCATCGAGGAAACATAGCTTCATTTTGGTTGCCACTGACTATTTTACCAAGTAGGTTGAAGCGGCCTTGTACAAGAATATAACGCAAAAGATAGTAAAGGAGTTCATCGAGGATCGTATTATCCATCGATTTGGCATCTCAAAATCTATAACTACGGATCAAGGCACAATCTTTACTGGACAAGAGGTGGTTAGTTTCGCCAAGGCTAGAGACATTAAGATGATTCATTCAACTTCTTATTATGCCCAAGCTAATGGTCAGGCTAAGGCATCCAATAAAGCCATCATAGCACTGATTAAATGACACTTGGAAGATAATCCCAGAGAATGGGATGTGTTGTTGTCGACTGTATTATAGGCTTATAGAATATCTAAAAAGACTGCTACAGAAACTAGCCCATACATGCTCACTTAAGGACAAGAGGCAGTTCTCCCTGTTGAAGTTACTATTCAATCCCTACGAGTCAGACTTCAAGACAACTTGGCCAAGGAGAAATATGATGAGTTAATATATGCCAATGTTGATGGATTGGGAGAAAACAGAGCAATTGCCTTGGAAAAATTGATCTTTCATAAAGATAGAGTTGCCAAAGTATATAATAAACATATAAAGCATAAACAATTTGAAATTGGTGACCTAGTCTGGAAGACCATTTTGCGGACGAGTTTGGATAGTGAAAGGTTTGATAAATGGTCACCAACGTGAGAAGGACCATTTGTGGTAACCGAGGCATTTGTCATAAATGCTTATCAATTAATGGATATCGAGGGAAAGGAGTTTTCCCGTGTTATCAATGGCAAATATTTAAAGAGGTATTGTCCTACTATGTGGGAGATGTGGGAAATGAAGGAAGAAGAGACTGAAGATTCCGAATAAGTCCAATTTCATTCACATCTCTTCTTTCTCTACTCTCTCTTTCTCTCTCTCTTTCTTTCTTTCTTCTTCTTCTTTTTTGTCCTTCCTTCCTTTCGAACCCAGACTCGCCAGCTACCTTCATCCCCCCAGGTTGAAACCAATGTGTTCCCTAAAGCGGGCTTTGAAGTGCTTCATTCGGTCCTCCAGGCACTTGTTCTCCATCTCAGCTTATTCCTTGGCTTCTTCGAGGTCGGAGACCATATTCCAGGTTCGATATCCGCTTCTTGAGCCATTGGATAAGCTCAAGATGGGACCGCACCAGTTCATCCGACTGCTTGGCCATGGTGCCCAAGGATGTGGAAGCAAAGTTGACAAAAACTTCACAACAGGAGTCCATCGAGAGTCCAATCTCGATTTTATCCCGTTCGGGGCAGGAAACTCCTCGCCTCAGTCTTTTCTTCGCCCCCCGGATCCGTTCAATAATCGGCTCCCAATACCTATCAAGATGCTCTTAAGAGGAGTCAAGTTGGCCCTGCACATTAGAGAGTATGTTGTACAATATATTTGCATGCTCAATCTCTTCCTTGAAGCTCTCGAGCGTGCATTCCGCAACAAAGTGTGCAGCGATGATTCTTTCATTGGCTCAAAACTGGGACACCCCGTGTTCGAAGACGGTCACGAATTCTTCGTAGTCAGCAAAGAAAGGGTGATCAGAAGGCAGGTCCTTAGGTTTCCCTTCACGAATCAGCTTCTCGACCTTAGCCACTACCTGGGGCTTGGTGACCAGGACGGCGTAGGACAGGCTCAGGTAAGAGATAATCTCCTTCCACAAGGCCTTAAACTGGCGAGCGCTCAGAGCTGGGGATGAAGCACTAGATCCCATTATTGCTGGGTGGGGTAAAAGAAGGAAACTTCTATGCAAAATGGGATTTAGAGTTCAAAGTCGAGTGGTGACATACTGACCTCAAGAGTGACGTCAATCTCAGTAACCATCCATAAAAGTTGAGTTTCTTGATCAACCTTTAAGCGAATAAACCATCTATGAAAATCCTCTTCGTAAGAAGGGAAACCTCGAAATCGAGAAGACCCGGCGAACCATACATCCGTAATGGAAGAATATTGCAGTGCCAAAATCTCATTGTACTTATACGGGAAATGGAATTGAAGATTCACAAGAATATTAAGATGGTCCATGAAACTGGGGCCCAGAGAGAAACAGTCTGGTTTCATCCTTGACGGCTTTTAATAAAACAAGAGAGTAATTATCAACACGCGGGTCTTCTTTGAACTTGTCAAAAGCCATGATGTAGTCACCAGCAGAATATTCAGACTTTTTGGATGCCATGAAAAATGATGGATCGAGATCAGAAAAGGTTTAAGAAGGGATTTTTAGGGTTTCAAGAAGAAGATGCGACGGTAAAACAAAGCTCTTGCGAAAATACAAGATGAAGAAGACGATTCGAAAAGCCACAACTATTTGAAGAAAATACAAGGTGACGTGTGCAAAGAATATTGGATGAAAAATTCATATTAGCTGCTCGAAAGGACGTCAGAGGACAGAAAGACATGATCATCGCCTGTTGATTTGTATACGGACAAAGTATATCTTTAAAAGAAATAAATTCAAATTTATTTCTTTTAAAAGGAGGCATATGTTGACACTCAAAATTACCTCTGGTGAGAGCGGGCCGATTGCAAGTCACAAAGGACGAAAAACACAGCCCACATAGCATGAATCCGAAGAAAGGCCGTGAGTCAAGCCCAGAAGTGTCGGAAAGATTTGGAGCAGTTATCAATAAGACACGTCATAAAAGTATCGACAGGTTGACAAGTCCAAGATCACGAGCCTTGCACATGACGTCGACAAATTCAAGATCACGAGCTTTCCATGTGATGTCGATGAATTAAGCACGTGGTGTTACATGGTAAAAAAATTCATTTCCACATGTCGAAAGGTAAAGACATAGCCGTGGACATGAAGATCAAGGAAGCTAAATAGTAAAATGTGGGAAACAGCAGGAAATAAGGAGATATGTGGAAGAAAATTAGCTATTACATGATGCCCAAGGGGCGTAAGCAACATCGACAAGTCAGGAAGCGATTGCAGTGTGAAATGTAAGGAAATGAAAAACAACTTTTAAGGAGAAGTAACCGATTGACAGTTATCAGGCTACTCTATAAACACTTAAGGATTTCTAACGTAGAAGCTCCCCCCGAATAAGACAACAAACATCTTATCTATCTTTATTTTCAGCATAATAGGAGTAGTAGTTACAGCTTTTAGATTCCATGTCGTAAATTTAATTTCGGCGTGAGTCTTTATCAGGTTTAGCATTATTGATTAAATTCCCATAATGTGCCACTAGTTCAACGTTATCGATTAGATTTCGACGTTGTGCTTGGAATATAGCTGTTGATTGGATTCCAGTCATATTCTCTCAGGTCACGTCATTGATTAGATTCCGACGTATCTAGAATTGCAATGTTGTGTACCGATTGTGTCGTTGATTGAATTCTGACATAGCTCGGCCCTAGCATTTGTAAGTTGTCATCTTATTGCTAGTATTATTGAGTTGGGTGTATTATCGAGTTAAGTTGTAAGGCACAAGTTGGGTTTAATAGACACATTTGACATTCTCTATCCAAACTTGATTCAAGACCCTAGTCTCCTCTAATAAAATCCGAAACGTAGTGTTCGGTGAAAGATTTTTGACAGGATAAAACCGGCGAAACACTTTCGATGAAAGATATTTTGTTGCGGGAGCAATTCGGACCAAACATCACCTATAAATTTATCAAGTCACGAATTAGCCTATACATAAAGAGAACATACAAGTAAGACATCAGCTTCCTAAGGACAAATATTTCTCGTGTGGCAAGTGTATCCATCAATGGTATTATCCATAATTAGGTTTATAAAGCAAAACAACCAATAAGTCATGCAGATGATGAGTAGAAAGATGAAACTCGGGGGATATCATTGAGTATTGGGCTCTTTCTATGGAAGTGGAGATGTGCACCATTATATCATTAATCAGAATTCACACAGGGTTTTACTTTTACGGGTTTTACCCACCCAAGTCCTTGGGCAATCTATAGCTGAAGAAAGTTGCTATCTTTCTTTATACAGAATTTGGAGCAGCCTAACTGTTTAGGACATTTTTCATGGTTCTGTCCGCCGCTGTGGAGAGAATTTTGTGTTTACTAGGTATTGGATGAACTTCCCGAGGCGTCTCTTATTAAGGGAATTAATATAGGAATGTGGTTGCCCGCGCAGCTTCTAACTAGGCTTGGTTAATTGCAGGTGCATTGCTATTGCTCTTTGTTTCTCATATATATGTTCAATAAAGTGAACTTAAAATTCAAGACTGGACGAAATCGCTATGTTAAATAGTATGGAGACATGACATGATTGATGTCTAGAGAGTAAATCCATCCAAACAAAAAAGTAAACAAGGAAAGGGTAAAGGTGAAAATTTTCAACCGGAAGCAGGATGGGACCAACCCAAATAGAGGAGTACTTTGCATCTCCGAGACTTGGGAGAGCATAGATAGGAGTATAAGAGACAAAATAGGGGGAAGGAAAATTCTTCTAAATCATCAACATGAAATAATTTTCATTCTATGCCAAGATTTTGGAGCTTCTAGAGCTACAAAAATGATCTGGGAATATTGAACAATGGCTCCCATTACTTGAGAGACCAATTTCTAGTACTTCGTTATCGTTATAGTTTAGTAAATTAACCAAGCCCACTTTTTGGGAATGTAGAATTTTCAATAATGAGATTGTCTGCAAACTCAAGGTGAGTTGAAACAAGCCAACTGGAGTTTGGAAAAAAGATCCCAGAAGCGCCCAGGTGAATGTGTCTTGGTGAAGATGTCGGCAGTCTGATTGGCTGATGAAGTAAAAACAAGTCGTAGAGTGCCATGAAGAACATGGTAGCGGATGAAGTGACAATCTATCTTAATATGTTTGGTACGTTCATGAAAAACATCGTTATGTGCAATCTGGATAGCACTGCGTTGTTATAATGAAGGACTATCCTGCTATGATGACGGACTCCCATATCTTCCAGTAGCCATCGCAACCATAATAACTCTGATGTGGTATCAGCAAGAGCTCGATATTCAGCTTTTGTACTAGAACGAGCAACAGTGGATTATTTCTTGCTACGCCAGGAGATAAGTGAGGTGCCCAAGAAAAAATAGTAGCCCGTAGTGGAGTGACAATCTTGAGGGTCACCACCCCAGTCAGCATCTGAACAGGCTATCAACTCCAATGTAGAATGAGCATAAAAGTGAAGGCCATAAAATAACATACCCATGACATGGCGAAGAATACAAAGAACTGCAGCAAAGTGAGTCGCATGAGGCGCTGTCATGTACTGACTGGCAATATGAACAGTATAAGCGATGTCAGGGCAAGCAATAGTGAGATATATAAGACTGCCCACTAGCTATCGATAGAGAGTAGAGTTTTGGAGAGGAATCCCATCACTAGCATCAAATTTGGCATTGGTCTTAAGAGGGGTTGTAACGACCTTGGTGTCCATGAGTCCTGCTCAAGAAAGAAGATCAGTGGCATATTTGGCTTGCAAAAGATAATAACCGGAAGTGTCTGAGGTAACCTCCAAGCCTAAAAAATAACTAAGTTGCCCAAGATTCTTCATCTCGAACTATTAACTAAGATAATGCTGGAGTTTTGAAATTCCAGTACAATCATCTCTAGTAATAACCATATCGTCCACATATAGGAGCAGCAGAATAGACCCACGAGAAGTACGTCAAACAAAAAGAGCATGGTCATAGGGATTAGATTTAAAGCCAAGGGATGCCACTATGGACCTAAATTTGGAATACCATGCACGAGGAGATTGTTTCAATCCATATAATGCACGACGTAATCGATACACTTAATGGGAAACATGTGTGTAGCTAGGAGAAGGTACCATATAAACTTCCTCGGTGAGATCGCCATTTAGGAATGCATTTTTTACATCCATCTAAAATATAGACCAATGCTTAACAGCGGCGACAGCAAGAAGGCTGCAAACAGAAGTAAGATGTGCAACAGAGGTAAAAGTCTCTTCATATTCAATGCCATATTTATGAGTGAAGCCTTTTGCAACGAGGCGAGCTTTATAGCGGTCCATAGTACCATTTTCTCTTGTCTTAATCTTGTACACCCATTTATAGCTGACAGCGGACTTACCAGGAGGCAAATCAACTAAATCCCAAGTATGAGATTTGTATAAAGCTTGTAACTCATCTACCATTGCCTTCTGTCAAAGAAAGTTAGTACTAACTTCTCTATATGTGCGAGGTTCATAAAGGGAAGCTATCGTAGAATAATAATGGTAATCTCGAAGCCGAATAGAAGGTTGACTTACTCTGGTGGGGCGCCGATCGGAGGAGGAAGGAATGATCGGTGGTGAAGAATCCGCAGAAGGTATAGACACGTTAGAAGTGGCCAAAGTGGGGTCACCAGAAGGCCCTGCTTCAAGATGAGGGAAAGATACATTTGGAATGGAAGAGTCAGATGTGGACGGAAGTGTGGTGTCTTCGAAAAATAAGTTCACGGAAGGATTGGTAAAGAAAGGAACATGAGCAATGGGGTCGAAGGGATGGATAGAAGAAAACATCTTATGTTCCCAAAAAGTCACATGACGGGACACACAAAGACAGTTAGAAGTGCAATCCCAACATCTATACCCTTTGTGCTCAATGCCATATCCAAGGAAGCAGCATACATGGGCATGGGATTCTAATTTCGTGCACTCGTGTGGATAAAGGTGCACAAAATAGGCACTACCAAAGACGCGTAGAAGAGTATAATTAGAGACAATACCACATAAACGCTCGTAAGGAGAGATGTGACCAATACTATGTGATAGAATACGATTTATAGTGTAAACAACAGTGTGACAAGCTTCCCCCTAAAATCGTTCAAGACAAGAAGCAAAGACGAGCAGAGTGCGTACAACATCTAAGATATGTCTATACTTACGTTCAGCTCTACCATTTTGTTGAGAGGTCCCTGGGCAAGAGCGATGAATGATAGTAACATTTTCAGAAAGAATTCAAAGAAATTCTGTATTTCTATATTCTATAGCATTATCAATATGAAAAATCTTAATACCCTTTGAAAATTGGGTTTTAACCAAACAATGAAATCACGATAAATACGAGAAAGTTCAGAACGATTTTTCAAAAGATAAAGCTAGGTATACCGAGAATGGTCATCCACAAAAATAACAAAATAGCGAAAGCCACCCATGGTGGGAGTAGGAGATGGTCCCTATATATCCGAGTAAATGAGATCAAAAGGAGCATGAGATATAGAATCACTAGTCTAAAAAGGTAAAGCATGATGTTTTCCCATCTTACAGGGCAGACAGTCAAAATGTGTAGTGTCAACAAAATCTAAATGACCACTTGAAATTAAAGAGCTTAACAGATCTAACCGAAAATGCCAAGTTTCATATGACACTATGGCAGCACAAGCAGCAAAAGAGGTCAGAATATTTTGGGAAACAAGCTCAAAGAAACGCCTCACTTTACGGCCTATCCCAAGTGTTTGTTCCATCCGAGGATCCTGCACATGACAACCATGAGAAGAGAAGTGAATATCAAGACCAAGTTCACATAATTGGTTGACAGAGATCAAGTTGAGTGAGAGTTTAGGAACCAGGAAGGTGTTAGTTATAGATAATATAGATGTGGAAACATTTCCTGTATGACTAACTCTCATATGTGAATTATCGGCAGTAAGAATGTGGGTGCATGTGAAGTGGAGGATTTAGATTGAAATAAGGCAGAGTTGGATGTCATGTGATTGCAACAAGCAGAATCAAAGAACTAAGAATCAGAAATACCTAGAGTAGTAGACATAGCAAAAGTGCTAGGAATAGGAGTAAAGGTACCAAATTCTCGGAGAATAATGCAAAGATCCTCTAAGGACATTAGTGTGAGGGACAATCCATGGGAAGAAGCTTCGACAATGGCAGCAATGGCAGATGGACGAACAGAGGGACCTCTGCTACGAGGTTGAGTGATTGATCTCGCAAGTTGCATAGGTCGTAGCCGATAATAATTTGATGCCAGATGACCATGTCAAACACAGTGTTTACAAAATGGGCGGTGCATGGAGGAAGAACTTGAAGTGGCAAGTACTGCATCCGTAAGTGTGGATATGGGTACAGTAGAACATTGCGTTTTCAAGGTAGCTAGCTGAGCCTCTTCATTCAATAAATCCGATATAACTATCTCAATAGAAGGAAAAGGATCTCTATGTAGAATGGAGGCTCTCACAGGTTCAAACTCATTATTCAGAGCCATAAAAAATTGCATGATACGAATACGATCATAATATTCAGCAACTCTGCAAATATTTCCATCCCCTTCCAAACGTAGTTCACACAAGGTCAACTTATCCCAAACAACATGCATAGATGATGGAAAATCATTAATGGACTGACCTGGCTCCTAACGCATGTGATATAAAGTCCCTAACAACCAATACTAATGGGCAATATCTGAACTAGAATAACGACGTTCAAGAAGATCCCAAGCATCCTTTGTTGTATTGAAAAGACCAAACTGGAGTCATATAGATGGGATAGAAGTGTTTCGAAACCATGTGAGAATCTGATGATTTCTGCTATCCCATTCATCCAAACGATCCACAAATTTATCGTCAGTTTCTTCAGTAATTCTAGTAGGTACCCTAATTTCTCCGGAACATAATGCCAAAGCTGGTGTCCTTTCAAGAAAATTGATATTTCTTGAGACCATAAAATATAAGTAGAACCATTCAAAATAGTCTGAATTGACATTGAGACTTCCATTCTATCCATGATAGGCACTTTACTACTATAGAATCAGCTATCAGCAAAATCTAGTATACCGAGAGTGGATATGGGAAAAATAACACTAAAAACAAACTCAGGACGTCGGAATACCTCAAGAATCGGTTGAAGAACACCAAAAACCAGTTAGGAAATGGTCGAACTGGCCGAAAAAGTGACGGAACTGGTCTGGTTTGAACCGGTCAACGGTCGATCAACGCCGGTCAATGGACGGTCAACGCTGGTCAATGGTCGGTCAAACGAATGATGTTGCGGTGATGTGGCAGATGACGTGGCTGTGTCATGACAAATGACGTGTCGATTGACGTGGTGATGACATGGCAAAGTGACGTTAGCAACTCCATAGCCATTGGCGCATGCAGGTGCATGCAGCTGGAGGAGGCACGTGGATCTCACACGCAGAATTTCGAGCGGCGTGTGAGGGCGCGTCTAGAGAAGGAATACGGCGAAACTTGTATGGACGACTCGACTGAGAATGGCGAGTCGTGGGTTGGTGTTGGTTTTTGGAGAAACACAGCGGAGGATGTCTAAATCACCACCAAACAGCGGTGGACTACCTGGGTCCGAGGCGCGGTGGCATGTGGCAGTGTGTGCAGCGGCGTCAAGCGGCTGTTGGTGATGAAATTTTAGGACATGGGTCATCTAAGGGGGGCAAGTCTGCTGGTGGTCTTGATTTTCCGAAATGAGCAGCAAAAGTATGCGGAGCAGTGACAAAAAGCTTTGGTCTTGTAGGAGAACCGCGGTGGCGCAGCCGTTGCGACTAGCGTCATGGCGGCCACAATGTGGCTAACTCGATGGGCGCTCCTCAAGTAATAATAGCTCTGATACCAAGTTGAGATATGCTAATTTATGTATTTACCTTGCTTAAATAAGAACAACAAGTCCCTTTGCATAGGGCAAAGGTGAACGGTAAAAATAAATAGTGAACCCTAAATTATATATTATATCTAACAGTCAGATAATGATTGAACTCCTGAATCGCATCCTCATATGGTTGTGTTGGCAACATAGTCTTTCGAGCTCAACTTTCTTAATCAAATTAGGAACCACCTATTAGCTGATACAAGACTATAATTGACCGAAGAACTTTAATTGTATCACCAGGGCCTGTCTAATTTACACTTATAGCATCAATAACCTTCAATGACGACGCTAAGGAAAGGCATAAACTGGCTATTAACAAATATAAGCAAGTCAAGCGGACACATAATAACTGAATATAGTAAACTTCTGTCCATAACAATAAATGCATACATCTTTCCTGGCATATCAGTCAATGTCAATAACATTGTCAGGAGTAATATGTCAATGACAAGTTACAGAGGAAGGGGAATCAGAAATTACCTATGTATCAACTAATAAGTATGATTTACTTAGGCCTGGGAATAACTAAGCAGTATTAGTTAGGAATATGCAATGCCCTTGAGCGTCTTCAAGCAATGGGGGAACTTACTGCTTGAGTTGGGATGAAAAATTCAAGAGAGAACTAAAAACGGAAAAGCCAGCAGAGGCATCAAGATTGAAAAACTACCAAGATGACATGGAATGCGAAATCTGAGGGCTTTCTTCTTTTGAATGATGCCATCACATTGACCGCCAGATCACATTGAGCAACCAAACCATCTTATTCTCACACGAGGATAGTATCTTCCTCCACCCAACTCTCATGAGCTGGTTTTGAGACCAATAGTGATGGCCACTGGGCCGTGGCCATTTGCTAGTCACCGGTATTGAGTGTCAGGAAGCAATCAAGCATATGGGGATTCAAAGATGAGCAAGATGAAAAAGGAAGTTCATTTTCCCTTGTAAGAAACATTTTGCCAATGTATTTTGCTTGCCTACTAATTGCTGTTGAATTTCTGTTAACCTAAACATGAAGAAGAAAAACAGTTTCTTTTAGGATTGGTGCACACGGCACCGTTGGCGATGACAGAGTTAGCTCTTTTGCTGTTAGAAGCAGGCTCAAATTGTCAATGAAGATATGGTAGTCTTTGTTGAGGAAAACTCCTATTGATTTTGAAGTTGACAAAACATTCCGTGTTATTGTAAATCTAATACTTATTCTGAACTATTTTATTCCAGGTATGTACGTTATGGAAGCTCAGAAGAAAGTTTTTCGGACTTTACAAGCTGGGAGACGCAGAATTTATTGTATGCAGACGCAGAATTTATTCAGACACAGATGTAGAACTCAAAATGAAAAATAACAGCTAGTGATCTGGTATGGATTTCACAGAAAGAAAGTTTTGATTGTATCAATCTCAATCAAATTGATTGACAATCAAATATTACGATAAGTATGTGTTACAACGGACAAAGCTCTACTTATGAAAACCAAAATTTTGATTATATGGGCGACCAGAATCAGGGGGATTCAGAATCTGTAAATCCAACGGCTACTCAATCCTTTTTATACAAATCTGTCCAAAGTGAAGATTGGAAGATGATCCTCTGAAAGTTGTCCAACGACTAGTTTGGAAGTAGAGAAGTATTTAAGGAGATCAACGAGTAGCAGAAAGAACAATAGAATTAAGAATTAACAAGTCCAAAGTCTGAGCATACTCCGATCATTTCTCATGTCTTTCTAGGCCAAAAAACATTAAGATCTTAAGGGTTACTTTGTAAGAGTGATTGTGTGAGATAGAGTCCTATCATACACGAGAGTGCTATCACTCATAATCTGTAAAATTCTTCTTGATTACATAGTGAAATCCAGCCAGTAGGTTGTAAGCATGGGAGAGTGGACGTAGGCTTGCTATAAGCCGAACCACTACAAACTTGTGTGCAGTTTTTCTATTTCTTATCTCTTTATTTATATACTGCACATCAAGAGCACTATTTGTATAATCTATCTTGAATCTGAATTTTATTCAGACTCAATTGTGATCTTTCATTTCCGTATAAATTATCAAAAATTGTTTAAGATCACTTATTCACCCCCCCCCCTCTAGGTGATCCTTGCTAACTACATCAATTGGTATCAAAGCAGGTTGCTCATTTATTGAAGTGTTTTACTTCTGAGCCAACGATCTACATGGCTAGCTTTGGTGATCCAGGGCTCATTGAAGAACAAAGCAACAACAGACCACCATATTTCGATGGCAAGAAATATAGTGTCTGGAAAAATAAGATGAAGGCATTCATAAAGTCGATTGATTACATGTAATGGGATGTCATCATTAGAGGAGTCAATACAAAATCCTTTGATTCAAAAGAAAAGGCAGACGGAAGCAAAGCTACAGATCCTTCTTTGTCTCAATTTGAGGTATCTAAAAGAGAAACTTTAGATTCCAAAGTAATTTATTCTCTCTATTATGCTTTATCTCCCATTAAATGTAAAAAAATTGCTTCTTATGAATCAGCTAAGGAAATCTGGGATACTCTCCACACTACTTATGAAGGAACAAATCGAGCCAAGGAAACTCAAATCAATCTTCTGCTTGGTCAATATGAATCCTTCAAAATGAAGCATGGAGAATCAGTTGCTGATATATATGATAGGTTTACTGACATAGTAAATAGTCTTGCATATCAAGGACAACCAGTCTCAGATACTATGAAAGTCAACGAATTACTGAGAGGACTGACAAATCAGTGGGATAACATCAAAATATCTCTTCGAGAGACACAAAAGATCAAGCCTCTATCAGTGAATGAGTTAATTAGAACTCTTCAATCATATGAGATTGAGAAACGGAATGAGGAGAATGAATCCAGAGGTAATAAGTCAATTGCATTGAAAACTAACATTGATTATGATGCAAATTCTGAAGATGAAGATGTTGACGATGAAGAACTAGCTCTCTTCATAAAGAAGTATAAGAAGATGAAAATCAAGGGAAGAAACCTCAAAGGGAAGAAGCCTTTTGAGAAGAAGAAGTCCTTCGATAAATCAGAAAGATCAAAAGATATACTATGCTTTCACTGTAAGAAATGTGGACATATCAAGCCAAATTGTCCACTTCTAAAAAAGAAGATCAAATTTGAGAAAGCAAAGAAGGCCTTAAAAGTAGAAACCTGGAGTGATACAGAGTGCGAAGACAGTGATGAAAATATCTCAAATTTCTGTCTAATGGCAAAGTCAGATTTAGACTTAGATTCCGATTCTAATCCTAAAGTGGAAATCAAGGTAAAGCATTCTGAAATGCCTATTGAAGTATCGAATTACATTGATAAATTATGCTTTGAATTTAAAGCTACTCTTAAAAGAATCTCTTCTCTGAAAAAGGAAAATTCATCACTGAGGCAATAGGATATTTCACAAAAAGAAAAAATCAATTTCCTTCTAAAAGAATTTCATCAAATTATAGAAGTCGAGATTTTCTTTCCAAAGAAAATACTGTTTTGAAAAAAGAAGTTTCAGAAATTACTTCCAAATTTTCAAAAGGTTCAGAAACCTTAAAGCATATCCTTTCTATCCAAATTTCTTACTATAACAAATCTGGTCTCGGATTTGTGAAGGAAAGTGACAGTTTGATTGATTTTCCAAAGGTCAAGGAGAGATTAAAATAAAGACCTCCTCAATAAGTTTATAAAAACCATTTCAAAAAGAATTTTGTCAAACATGTTGGCCGAAATGCATCTAGATGCTCAAAATGTGGAGATCCACAATATTTTGAGAATGAATGTTCTAAAGTCTGGAGACCTATTCGAAGAGATTTTGTTAAAACAACATATACTAATGCTCAATGACCCAAACAAATTTGGGTACCAAAGACAGTTTGAGATGTTGTGATTTTTGTAGGTTACCACAAAGAGAAAAAGAAAGTGGTACCTAGACAGTGGATGCTCTAGATACATGTCAGGAGATCCAAGCATATTCATTGATCTACATAGTCTAAATGGTGAAAAAGTTTCTTTTGGAGGAAATACCAAAGGAAAAATCGTTGGCAAAGGAACGATTGAAATTGGAGGACTCACAATCAACGATATTTCATTGATAAAAGGACTCAACTATAACTTGATAAGTATAAGCCAACTGTGTGATACAAGTTTCAGAATCAACTTTCAAGAAGATACATGCTCAGGAACAAGCAAAGATTCTTCTCAAACATTCACAGGAAGATGACATGGAAATATTTATCTTCTAAATATCAATTCAAACTCCACTCATTGTTTGATCTCAATCAAAGAGGATGATGATCTATGGCACAGAAGATTGTGGCATATCAGTATGAAACAAATCTCAAAGATCTCAAACAAGAAATTAGTTCGAGGTCTGCCAGATTTGAAATACAGGAAAACAGAGTTGTGCAATGCCTGCACTCTAGGAAAACAAGTAAGTGCACTCTAGGAAAACAAGTAAGAAGCTCTTTTAAGTCTATAAATCTTGTTTCCACTAATCGTACTTTGTAGCTTCTTCATATGGATATGTTTGGACCAACCAGAATACAAAGTATCGGTGGTAAGAAATATTGTTTAGTTATTGTTGATGACTTCACAAGATTTACTTGGGTGTTCTTTCTTGCTTATAAAAATGAAGCATTTTCATATTTTTCAAAATTTGCAAAAAGAGTTCAGAATGAAAAGGGCTATATCATTTCCTGCATTAAAACTGATCATGGGAGAATTTGAAAATCAAAGTTTTTTACAATTCTGTGAGGAAAATGGCTTTCAACATAATTTTTCTTCTCCATATACACCAGAACAAAATGGTGTTGTGAAAAGGAAAAATCGTTCTTTGCAAGAAATGGCAAGAACTCTATTAATTGAAAGCAATATTCCTTATCAATTATGGACAGATGCAGTTTTTACAACATGTTATATCATCAACAGAACTTTTCTAAGACCCATTCTTAAGAAAACCCCCTATGAGCTTTTCAAAGGTAGAAAGCCCAATATTTCATATTTTCATGTGTTTGGTTGTAAATATTTTGTACTCAAAAATCCAAATGACTACTCTGGCAAGTTTGATGAGAAAGTAGACGAAGGATTCTTCCTTGGATATTCTACTACAAGTAAAACATATAGAGTCTTCAACAAGAATTCTCAGACTGTGGAAGAAACAATGAATGTAAGGTTTGATGAAAATATTCAAACTCATAAAGATGAATCTGAACTATCTTCCAACATTCAAGAGTTATCAAAAGCTCAACAATCAGAATCTCCAAAGATCGTCGAATCTGTAGAAAAAGGAAAAGAAGATACTATCCATACTCAATCAGAATCTTCAAAGTCTAACGACATTCAGAAAGAAAAATTTGACAAAAACTGGAAGCATAAATCCAGTCATCCGAAGAACCTTATCATTGGAGAAATAGAATATGGTATCAAGACTAGATCTAAACACAAGGAGAACATCAGTAACTTGGTGTTGATATCAGAAACAGAACCAAAAGAAGTTGGTGAAGCATTATCAAATGAAAGCTGGATCGAAGCTATACAGGAGGAACTTCAGCAGTTCGGAGTAAATAAAATATGGGAGCTTGTGCCAAGACCCAAAAATCATCCAGTATTTGGAACAAAATGCGTATTTAGAAACAAATTGGATGACAAAGGGAAAGTCACACGAAACAAAGCAAGACTGATAGCAAAAGGCTATTCTTAAGAAGAAGGCATAGATTATGATGAAATATATGCACAAGTTGCCAGGTTAGAAGCCATTAGGTTTCTATTAGCTTATACTTGTTTCCATAACTTTAAGTTATTTCAGATGAACGTGAAAAGTGTCTTCCTGAATGGATATATCAAAGAAGAAGTATATGTGGAGCAACCACTTGGTTTTGAAGAACCAAGGAAGACTAATTATGTCTATAAACTCAAAAAGGCTCTTTACGGTATGAAATAAGCACCCAGAGCTTGGTATGAAAGGTCAAGTAACTTTCATCTGCAAAATGATTTCACCAAAGGTAAGGTTGATATAACTTTATTCGTTAAGAGAAAGGGTAAGGATTTTCTATTTGTTCAAATTTATATTAATGATATAATCTTTAGATCCTCTAACGAATTACTTTGCAAGGAATTCTCTAAGAATATGCAGAACGAGTTCGAGATGAGTATAATGGGAGAATTAACATTCTTTCTTAGCCTACAAGTGAAACAAACAAAAGATGGTACATTCATTTGCCAAGAGAAGTATGCCAAGGAGATTGTCAAGAAATTTGGATTGCAAAATTACAAGAAGATAGACATTCTCATGTCTCGATCATCCAAGCTGGGCAAAGATGAAAATGATAAAAAGGTTGATCAGAAGGTATATAGAAGCATAATAGGATCATTATTATATCTTACTGCATCTAGACCTGATATTCTTTTTAGTGTCTGTATGTGTGCAAGATTTCAATCAAACCCAAGGGAATCTCATTTCTCTATAGTAAAGAGGATAATCAAATATATTGGAACTTATCCAATGTTAGGTCTTTGGTATTCCAAAAATTCAGATTTTATTCTTACAGGTTATTCAGCTACTGATTTAGCTGGATGTAAAGTGAACAGGAAAAGTACTACATATACATGTCAATTGCTTGGGAATATATTAGTATCACGGTACTCAAAGAAGCAAAATACAGTTGCACTTTCCACAGCAGAAGCAGAATATGTAGCTTTGAGAAGTTATTGTGCACAGATTCTGTGAATGAAGCAACAGTTACAAGACTTTGCTATTGAAAAATCAAGTGTTGCAATCAAATGTGACAACACAAGTGCAATCAATTTGACAAAGAACCCCATTCTTCGTTCTCGAGCTAAGCATATTGAAATCAAGCATCATTTTATTCAAGATCATGTTCAAAATGATGATGTGAATATTCAATTCATTGATTCTAAGAATCAATTAGCTAATATATTCACAAAACCTCTTGATAAATCTTCATTTGAGTTCATAAGAAACAAACTGTGCATCACTTATCCGTTTCCTTGAAGTGTTTGATAGACAGAAATTTTTCAGACTCAAATGTTCTCAGTCTGAACATTTTTCAGAATCACAAAGAAAGGTACGTCCTTAATTCAAATTTTGACGGGTATATTTTTGACAGAATATTTTCATATTTGTCTCTTTCGAAAGCAAATCAGGTATGTATTCTAATTTATCTGATTAATTGTGCTTAATATTTTGTCGAGATTGCTTGTGCTTCAAAAAGGTACATTTCATTCCTACATATTTGGGATCTCTTTTTATATTTTCCAAAAGTAAGTTTTCCTTCCAAAACTTGTCCTCTTCCTTATAAACCCGTCTTTCTTTTTTTCAAAACCCTATCATATGAACTTTTTCTCTCCAAAACCTCTTAATACTTAGAGTCAACTTCTCCTCTTCCTTCTCCAAAAATCTAATCTTTTCTCTCCAAAAGTGATCAAAATGCCTTTCAAGAGAAGATCTTCACGTATTCTCAACCAAGACTCCAAGTCTACAGTGCCGGCATATGGAAATTTCAGACTCAGAATCCGATCAACATCAAGATCCTTCAGAGACGACCCCACCTCAACGATTGTCGCCACCAAAAATCTCTGGTAAAATAGATTTTCGTTTTAAGAGCATCAAGCTTGTATGGAAAGCTTATCAGAGGTTGAAGAGAAGCAATACCTCTCAATCGATTCTGCGTGACTGTCTAAAAGACAATGGGTTCATCTTTGAAGAACACCTTACGCAAAACTACTCTTAGGCTTACGATAACACTGACAATATTCCGACCAGCTCTACACCAAAAGAGCCCTCTTCCAAAAAGGGCAAAGAAAAAGTCGGAGAATCATCAACACCCTCTGACAAAAAATTTGCTCACATCGGCCCTAAAACCACCAGTGCAACCAAGTTTGTTATTCCTGATGATGATGGTAAATTCTTTGATATTTTTCAAATGAAAGTTGGGATTGCATCTAATATGCCAGGGACTGGAGGCTTATTTAGAAGCAATGAGCACAATATCTTCTATAAGTTGTTGCTTGCCCGAGGAGTCATGAACCATCAGATCGTAGACTTTGATTACCTTGAACAAGCTGGTATTTCAATAAAGCATTTGTTTGCGAAAATTGGGCATTTATGAATTTTGTTTACAATCTACAAATGCCTATGCTGAATTGACTACATACTTTTACTCTAATCTTTCAATTTTGTCACCCAATTGGATTCAATTCACTGTTGGTGACAAAAAGTTTGATTTAAAAGCGGATATGTTGGCAAGGATAATTGGAGCAAAACATTCCAAATTTACTCCACTAGAAGTGAACCTTGAAGATGCTTCCAGGGTGGCCTCAGAAAATGCAAACTTTGCTCAGGGCTCTAAAAGGCATCTTTCCTATTCAAATTTATCCAGAAGATCTGTGATTTTACACAAGATCATTATCAATCGTCTAAAGCCCAAATCAACATCCAAGACTGACTTATCCAAGTCAGAAATTAAGCTTATCTGAGCAATCCTGAAAGGTCAATCCTTTTCTCTTCCTCATATCATCATTTTTCATATGTATAGAACATTACATAAGGACAAGGGACAACTTTCATATGGGGCTCTTATCTCACGAATCTTCATGTTCCTCAAGATATCTATTCCTGATGAGATGAGGCAAAATCTTGTTCCTTGTATGTATGTTGGATAAAGAATGCTTTAAAAAATGAAGCAATTTGATGATTTAAGGGAAAGAATAAAAGGAAAGAATGCTCAATCTTCCGAAGCTCAATCTGTTGGGAAGTCAATTGAAAAAGGGTAGAGAAAAAGAGCAGGATCAGCAAGCAAGCAAACTGACTCTCCAACCCCACTAAAGGTGTATAGAAAGAAACGAAAAATTCTTCTGCATGATGAAAGTGATAAAGCAGAAGTAGAGCACCTTGGAACATGCCATACTGATAGTCCAGAACATGTTTCTGAATCAACTCTAAAGGTTTCGGAACCAATTCATGAAGAACATGTTTCTAAAGATCATGCACCTGTTCAGGAGGAGATTCCAGAAGCAGCAGCAGGAACAGGGTTCAATCAGTCTAACCAAGAAAATGTCCAGAAACAGCCCTCCGATAATCAGATCATTCTCTCTCTTCTGCTTGAGATCAAGAACAAGCAAGCTGCTCTTGAACAAGATGTAAGGAATCTACACAAAATTGTTGAGGAAAATCACAAAACTCAACATCTTTAGGCAGCTAAGGATAAAGCAGAACTTGAAGAGGCTATTGCTCTGTGTTCAACCAACAAGGACAAAGCTGTGGGAGAGTGCACTTCAAGGATCGAGAAAGCTATTTCCATTCTGGAAAATTTTCAACTAATTCGAACCCCTTCTAAAAAAATAGCCTGTTTTTCAACACTTTTCTCATAACAATCTCTTTTTCAGTTGGTCTGTAATATTTTTTTTAACAATTCTTCGTGTTACACTGATTGGTTAATATCAATATTTTGTCCTCTCTTCTATCATTTTTGTTGATGAGAAATTATATGTAGATTTGTCATACTAACATTAAATATGCAAATTATATGCAGGTTATATATAGAGGAAGAAAGAGACACAGATCTCAATAGAGTTTGCTCTTTCAATTTCAATCTGTGTTTCATGCGCTTAATATAATTATTTATTTCAAATTGATTCAATCTGCAAAGAAGTTTTGTCACCATAAAAAAAGGGGAAATAGTTGAGGAAAACTCCTATTAATTTTGAAGTTGACAAAATCTTCAGCAAAAGGACACTATTGGTGCCATAACTTTTTTTGATCACTTTGATGCCAAAATCGGAGAAAAAAGATCACTTTAGTGACTCCGGCCAAAATTTCGGCCAAAAAAAGAGCCATGTCAGATTTCCGGCGAGCCATGTCAGCATCGGAAATTAATAAAAAAATAGCCACATCAGATTTCCGGTGGCCATGTTAGCATTGGCACTAAAGTGATCGTTTTTCAAAAAAGTTGGCACCAAAGTGATCTCCATACACAAGTTATGGCACTTATGGTGTACTTTTGCCCAAAACCTTCCATGTTATTGTAAATTTGATACTTATTCCGAACCATTTTATTCCAGGTATATACATTCGGGAAGCTCAGAAGGAAGTTTTTCAGACTTTACAAGCTGTTAGACGTAGAATTTATTCATACGCAAACGCAGAATTCATTCAGACACAAATGCTGAAATTATTCAGATGCAGACGTAGAACTCAAAATGAAGAATAACAGCTAGTGATCTGGTATAAATTTCACAGAAGGAAAGTTTTGATTGTATCAATCTCAATCAAATTGATTGACAATCAAACATTATGACAAGTATGCATTACAACGGACAAAGCTCTACTTTTGGAAATCAAGATTCTGACTGTATGGGCGACCAGAATTAGCGGGATTCAGAATTTGTAAAGTGAAGATTGGAAGATGATCCTCTAAAAGCTGTCCAATCCTTTTTATACAAGTCTGTCCAAAGTGAAGATTGGAAGATGATCCTCTAAAAGCTGTCCAACGGCTAATTTGGAAGTAGAGAAGTATTTAAGGAGATTAACGAGCAGCAGAAGGAATAATAGAATCAAGAATTAATAAGTCCAAAGTCCGAGCATACTCCGATCATTTCTCTTGTCTTTTTTAGCCAAAAAAATTAAGATCTCGAGGGTTACTTTGTAAGAGTGATTGTGTGAGATTGAGAGTCCTATCATACACGAGAGTGCTATCACTCAGAATCTGTAAAATTTCTCTTGATTACACAGTGAAATCCAGCCAATTGGCTGTAAGCGTGGGAGAGTGGACGTAGGCTTACTATAAGCCGAACTACTATAAACTTGTGTGCAGTTTTTCTATCCCTTATCTCTTTATTTACATACTGCACATCAAGAGCACTGTCTGTATAATCTATCATGAATCTGAATTTTATTTAGACTCAACTATGATCTTTTATTTCCGCATAAATTATCAAAAATTATTTAAGATCACCTATTCACCCCCCCCTTAGGTGATCCTTGCTAGTTACATCAGTCTTATCAGACCTGATGATTGGGCATTACTCTAATTGCAATCACAGAGCCAATTCATGTTCCTAATCAATCTTTTAAAGTGGGAATGACTGAAGCCCTTAGCAATATTGTGCTCTATAATGAAACAGTAGCTCATTTTCTTCTAGATTGTATGTGATGTTTTTTTTCTGCACTCTTCGTATGTTTAAGTGCAACCTGGTTATTGTGAAAGATATGTATGTAGTGTAGTGTCTGCATTGAACTATTCATGGCTGCACATAACTATTCATGATTGGTCGTTATTTGGTTGGAGTCTAACTGTGGTATTCAAGTGGAACAATTGACCAAATTAAAAAAATTTTGATGAAAATCTCAAGGCTCAATTTATGTCATACTTTCATATTTATCAGGCCGTGCTGTTGGATGAGCACAGGATAGACATTGAGTCAAAGGAGATGGCTGAGTTGATCAGTGATGCTATGGATAAGGTAAGAATTCCTGCTTTAGTTTGCATCCTTCAGATCTTTATAGGAATATGACCATCATCATACAATCCCGGTTGGAACAAATGGTAGAAAATTCCATTGATCGTCTTCATATGAAGAATGTATCTAATGAATTTCAGGCTTTCTATGACATGACATGTATTGCTATAAATTAGAGAGTCCCATGTAGGACTTGCAATTTTTTTGCTAATTCTTTCTATACTCCTTCTTTGCCATTATGTTAGTATTGTTATTATTATAATCTCAGTGATGTTATGTTGCTTGGTTCAAGCATGAATGAAACTTGCTTGGAGTCATTTCTCCTTTTGATATTTCAGTGAGCTTCAAAGCTATCATTTTGCATCGGTGGACCTTATAGTCATGGACCAAAATTAAGAGAACGTGGCAATGTATCGATCTAGTCATCTTCCCTAGTGTTGAATCAACAAATTGCACTTGTTGTGTTGCGGAAGCCAAGCGACGAACAATTTATTTGATAGAATAAGAAAATAAGTCAGACACCAGATTTACGTGGTTCGATCGTAGTGACCTACGTTCACGAGGAGAGCAGCATGGAATTCCACTATAGATCAAGTGATATAACGGAGATTACAACCATACTCGAATCACTCAAACACTCTCGGTGTTTCCCAAACCCCAATTACACCCAATAGCTCACGCAGTATTTAGCCCAACAATTTCTCATGAAATAATCTCTCAATCTCACGAAGGAATTTTACACAAATCTTATCACAAGATTTAATTGTTTTTAACACTTGAACTTTTTGTGTAATTTCACGAACAAAATCACTAACCCAATGCCAAGCACTCGCTTAGAATATCTTCATGTCAACTGCAGCACTTCAAGACTCCTCTTCACGTCCTCTACGGTGTGCACCCTCGAGTATATATATAAGTCACCGCCAGGGATTAATGAATCTTTGGATCGTCATCAAAGATAACCAACTATGTTGGAGAAGGAAATAGAATCCAACTGGGATTTGATCAACCAACCCAACTTTCTTCTTCTTCTTCTTCTTTTTAATCTTTTCGTTGCTTTCTTTCTTTGTCTGACGCATTGACCAAGCCAATGTCTAACTCAAAGTCCATATTGGACTTTCCAATTTCTAGCCGCAAACTCCAACTTAAATCTGGAAACTACCTTAAATCACAACTCATGCATCATAGATAATGTCCATAATTTGCAATTTTATATTTTCAACTTTCCTGCATCAAGCTTATACAAATAAAATCAATTCGGGTCAGGCTCGTTCAATGGGCTTAAACTCAAGACATATTTTAACAATCTCCACCTTGGCTCGACGTTTGAGCCAAGTCACAATTGCTTTGATAGAAATCCGAATTTCGCCACTACTCTTCCATAGCCCCAATGGGCTCAACCGCCACAGACGTCTTTCAAGTCCATGCCTCGCTTGAACTTCACCATAGCTATGGACCTCATCAAAATACCAACTCTACATGCACTTTTAACTGCTCCACAAGGATTTTCCAACATAATCTCCTCAATCGCAGATAAAGCAAAATCATCATTTCATCCATATCTATCATGAGATCGAATACGCACCTTATCAATATTAGCAGTTTCAGCAACTATTGGCTCAATAGGCTCCACCTCGCTATAAGCACCATCCGTGTCGATTATTTCGCTAGTACCCACTACCTTAGGAGTTTCTGGTTGCAACTCCACCTCAAGCTGAACACCGTCCAGATCCGTATAAACGCTGCTATTAACACTCCTAGCTAGAAGTACTGGAGACTCGTCAAATGTAACTTCTCTGCTGATAATAGGTGAATTTAATTCCGGGCACCATAACTTATAGCCCCGTTCACCTTGTGCATAACCTAGGAACATGCACTTTCTTGTCCTTTCGTCGAGCTTACCATCACTAACTCAAACATAACATGGACAACTAAACATTCTAAGAACAGAATAATTAGCAACATTACCTGACCACACTTCTTTGGGAGTCCGACATCCAATCGCAGTCGATAGGGATCTATTTTTCAAGTAGCTCGCCGTACTAAGCGCATCTACCAGGAATCTCCTAGCCATACTAGCACTAGAGAATATTTTATGGGCCGTCTTTAGTAATATTCTGCTCATCAACTCTGCAACCTATTGTGGTTCATTGGCACTAGTACGATGTCTCACTATGCCTTTTTTCATGCAGAATTCGTTTGACAGCTTTGAGCAAAACTCTATACTATTGTCAGTCTGCACATGTTTGATCGATTTACCAGTCTCCTTTTTTATCAAAGCTTTTAACTGTCCGATCCTGACAACAGCATCAAACTTGTGCCTTAGCACAAACATCCAAGTCTTCCTCGAGTAGTCATCAATAACTGTTGGCATAAATCTGGCACTCTTCCTCGAAGGAAATCGCAACAACCTGCAAACATCTAAGTGAATTAATTCTACAATATCCGTGATTTCCTTAACAACCGTACTGAACTGCACTTTCTGCCATTAATCTAAATCACGGCACCTACATACATTCAGTTCGTTAGCCACATAACCACATAGCAAATTTCTTTCACTTAGAACCTGCAGGCTTCTCTCGCTAATATGCCCCAAATGCATATGCCACAATTCAGACTCTTGAATAGATGCATCCGACATCTTCGCAATGAATTCCGTCACTGTCTCACCTTGAAGTTCATACAGGCCACTATGCTTGATTCCTTTCATTATCACCAAGGCACCTAGAATAACTTTCAAAACTCCATATTCTGAAGAATATCGACACCCAGCTGAATTCAGGGCACTCAAGGAAATTAGATTTTTCTTCAACTCTGGAACATGCCTCACTCCAGTCAATGTCCACACAATACCATCATGCATTCTGATTCTAACATCACCAACACCTATATCATCACATTCAGAATTATTCCCCAATTGCACTTTACTACTATCTGTGCACTGATAAGCAATAAACCAGTTTTTATTTGGTGTAGCGTGAAAAGAACAATCAGAATTCATAATCCATCTACCAAACGACGAATCATCAGTGACAAACAAGACATAATCAGTATTATCCGAATTACCATCAGCTATAGCTGCAACATTATCTGCAGGATTAACTCTAATTCCCTTGCCCTTGTCATTATTTAACTTAAGGCAATCCCTTCTACGATGCCTCCTCTTGCCACAACTCCAATAGACAACACCACCAGTCCTAGACTAACTTCGTCTATTCAAGTTCATACTACTTTTGCTAACACGTGTACGAATTCTTTCTCTATTTTCACCTACTAAAGCAGCAGATACATGTTTGCTAGATTCTCTTTTACGGATATTTTCACTCAGAATTAAATTTCGAACACCATCAACGTCAAACTTGTTGACTCAGAGGAATTACTAACAGCAGTAACAGTAGTATTCCAACTATTAAGCAATGAGGATAATAGAATCAAAGCACATACCTCATCTTCAAAGTCAATCTCAACAAAACTCAATTGACCAATGGTCACATTGAATTCATTAATATGATCAGCAACTGACGCACCTTCGCTTATCTTCAAATTAAACAGACGTCACATCAAATAGACTTTGTTGATTGCAGAGGGCTTTTCGTATAAGTCCGATAGGGCTTTCATTAAACCCGCAGTGGTCTTCTCATTCACGATATTAAACGCAACGTTACATGTCAATGTCAACCGAATAACACCTAAAGCTTATCTATCTAGCAATTCCCAATCAGCTTGCTTCATCGTCTCTAGCTTCTCGCTAGACAAGGGCAAGTGCAGTTTCATCTGATATAGATGATCCTCAATCTGCATCTTCCAGAAACCAAAATCCTTCCCATCAAATCTGTCGATTTTCACTTTTCCTTCTTCTGTTGCCATCGATTCGCTTCAACTTAAGCAAGTCTAACTTTGATACCAATTGTTGCAGAAGCCAAGCGATCGAACAATTTATTTGACAGAATAAGAAAATAAATCGAACACCAGATTTACATAGTTCGGTTGTAGTGACCTACGTTCATGGGAAGAGAAGCACGGAATTCCACTATAAATCAATCGATACAACAGAGATTACAATCACACTCGAGTCACTCAAATACTCTCGGTGTTTCCCAAGCCTCAATTACACACAAGAGCTCACGCAGTGTTTAGCTCCACAATTCCTCGCGAAATAATCTCTCAATCTCACGAAGGAATTTTACACAAATCTTATCACAAGATTTAATTGCTACAAACACTTGAACTCTTTGTGTAATTTCACAAACAAAATCACAAACCAATGCCAAGCACTCACTTAGAATATCTTCATGTTAACTGCGGCACTTCGAGACTCCTCTTCGCGTCCTCTACGTTGTGCACCCTCGAGTATATATATAAGTCACCGCCAGGGATTAATGAATCTTTGAATCGTCATCAAAGATAACCAACTGTCTTGGAGAAGGAAATAGAATCCAACTGGGATTCGGTCAACCAACCCAACTGTCTTTTTCTTCTTTTTAATCCTTTCATTGCTTTCTTTCTTTGTCTGACGCATTGACCGAGTCAATGTCTAACTCATAGTCCATATTGGACTTTCCAGTTTCTAGCCACAAACTCCAACTTAAATCTGGAAACTACCTTAAATCACAACCCGTGTATCGTAGATAATGTTCGTAATCTGCAATTTTATATTTTCAACTTTCCTGCATCAAGCTTATACAAATAAAATCAATTTGGGTCAGGTTCATTCAACGGGCTCAAACTCGAGACATATTTTATCATGTTGTGCTTATGGAACAGCTCTACAAGTTCTTCGCAAGAACTATCAAAGCAAAAGTAATGGTTCATTATGCTATTGGACCTTACGATTAACCTTCTCTGTTAAAATTGCAATCAATGTCTATCATAGGGTAACTTGCTGAAGTTCATTGACAAAGCAATATTCATCAAGCTTGTAGCAGCAAAACCAAACTGTATATAAAAATCAAGATAAAGTGAGTTGTTTGGTGGGAGACGAAGAAGTTATTCTGCTCTGACACAATACTTATTATTCTTCCAATAGTGGATAGTGGTGAAACTTGCATCACAAAATGTCCCCAGAGAAATTCACCTAATTTACCTGTCATTTGACCTGATGGATGATAAATCTCGCGCTGAGGTGTATTTATTGTCACTTTTCCATAGTGTTGGATGCTCTACCTATCAAATTTATGAATGGAGCAACCATGTTCACATCTTTCTCATGGGTCAGTAGTATCCAGAAATTATTGTTACTGTCAGTTTAGCGATAACATGATAGTTGAAGAGTTATTGATGCCTATTGGTCCAAACAGTTGAAGTAATGGTTATTGGGTAAATAACACCTGCACTTTACACGGTGCTGTGTTACCATAAAGACAAACGGTCATCTGATTCTTGATCATGCTCTATGTTGGTTGCTCATGGTAAATAATTAATGCTTTCTTCTTTTGTTTTCAACTCATGGACAATCCTGAAGGGGAAAAAGTACCATCACTAGCCATTCCACCTTCGTATCTGTTGTTGCTACTCATGTAGTGCGCAGACTCTCTGTTCT
The DNA here is from genome assembly GCA_031216235.1 of Syzygium jambos. Taxonomy (NCBI): domain Eukaryota; kingdom Viridiplantae; phylum Streptophyta; class Magnoliopsida; order Myrtales; family Myrtaceae; genus Syzygium; species Syzygium jambos. Next base: position 10,768,132 of record CM062220.1, read on the forward strand.
GTGCATTTTTTGCATTCTTACATCTATGTCAATTTCATAGGCTTAAAGTAATGCACCATTCTCAAAGCTGGACTTGTCATTGGTTCCCTATAGCACCCCTGCATTCTTACAAATTTGGGTGTACGGTTCATCTTCCGCAGGAACATACATACAGTGGAAGAAATGTTCAACAGAGCGCATGGAGCTGTAGAACTGCCTTCCATGCTTTATTTCATTCGCCTTTCCCTGTCAATATTAAGGACAAACTGGGAGAGATTCAGTGACTCGCTGGTTACAAAACCGAGTGTAGAATGAAGTCGGAATCTAATCGAGTTGACTTTCGTAATATGTCGTGCTCAATTGTAAAACATCCACTAGGTTTTTTCTTTGGCATAAATATATTCCCTTTATTGATAAGTCAATCTAAAGCAGTACAGTAATTTCTTTTTATAAAGGAAAAGGTCACATTGATCAATATGTGGGTTTTTGTTGCATTTTGTGCCCGGTTCACCACGGAAAAACAGTTGGGTCTTTTTTTTTCCAGCAAGTAATGACCCGCTCACTTGATGGAGAATCGTTAACATTAGTGGATTGCACAAGACCATGTCACGACAAAATTCGTGCCTACGAGTCAAGGTGTCCATCGCCTATCTCTCTGCAAAAGAGGAAACGGCAGGCGCTGTCTTGATCTCCAGGCTCACCATTCCCGCCAAGTCTTGAACTGAGGCCTCCTCAACACATCAAGATCCAAGCACTCTCTTCATTCCCCAACAACAACGGCTTCTTCTTCTTCTTCTGAAGATTCTGAATCAATGCCTGAAGCAGCAAGACTTTTCCACGTACCTGCACTGAATGCCGACAAAATAGAGCAGATTGCAGACAAGACCATGGACAGATACTACCGTAATAACGATGCGAAGAGGACAGGCCAGGGGACGGTGATTCTGTGGTTCAGGAACCATCCGAGGGTGTTGGACAACGAGGTTTTGTTCCGGACCTGGTCTTCCTCTGAGCCTGTCTTGCCCGTTTATTGCCTCAATCCCCACCACTTTGCCACCACCCATTACTTTGGCTTCCCCAAAACTGGAGGTAAAAGATCATCGTCTTTTATCTCTCTGTGCTCTTTCCCTGCACCAACAAAAGCCCAATTGATATGCACTCGCCATGCTCCAATCTAAACCCCTTTATTGACTCCATGATTCATCACTCTCGGTATTCCTACCAAATTGAATATGCATGCTTACCCTGTTGCTATTGTTGCTCATGTGGAAATATAAGTGATGACAAAGTGATTCTGATTGATGAAAGATCAAAGTTGTGCTATTTTCTTTGTTTGGCAGCTTTGAGAGAACAGCTGCTCATTGAGTGTTTGGACGGCCTGAAAAGGAATTTGGTGATGCGGGTCTTGATTTGCTTATTCGATGAGGGAAGCCTGGAGAGATTCTTCCTACCATTGCCAAAACATTCTGAGCACCTATGGCGTAGTCCTTGCGCACCCTCTTTTGTATTTATACAGCTACCCAGATAAGTTCCAATCGGCTGAAACAACAATGAAATCATGTTTGTTGTGTTTTCCAGGTGTATGCCCTGAAAGAAACTCGCATTAAGGAGCTCGGTGTTGAAAGATGGGTCGGCAAAAGTCTGCAGCTAGTGATGCCAAGCCACAGCACGCCTCTGGCATCAGCTCCAAGAAGAGCCCGGCTACATCTGATATGGGGTAGTCTATGTACCACACTGATGACCTTCCATTTAGTGCCGATCGTTTACGTGATGTGTATTCCCAATTTCGTAAGGCCTGTATTCTCTTTTCAATTGCTACACTGGAGACTTCAAGAAAAGTGCTTGCTAATTAAATTGATGATTGCAGTCTGTCGAATCTAAATACAGGATTCGAGATTGCCTAGAGGTCCAAAATATTTAGGGCCAGCACCTTCTACTAATGATGGGGGCTGTGTACCTTTGCTCGACCAACTTGGGCCCTAGATCAGGCATGTTATCGGTACAATCTTTCGTGAACTTATTTGGCATATAAATTTTCATCTGATCCGAGGTACAAATTCGAAAAACATGCGGGGTACAACAATAATGGTACGAAGAGGGGTTTTTTATTGTTAAGCACGAGCAAACAAGCCAAAGGCGGGATTGATGGTGGTGAAGCCTCAATCCACTACTAGATTGTGGCCACTGATGTATTTGGACTCATCACTCCCCAAAGACAGAGTAGCCTCCGCTACATCTTCTTCCTGGAGAGTCACCCCACCCAAGTTAGAATACACTCGGGCTTCTCTATTCTGGACAGTTTTTCAAAACCCCATTCTCTTTGGTGATAGAATGGTATAAGGTTAGAGAGTGGACGCGAATTCCGTAATGCTCGAGCTCCACAGCCACGGTCCTTGTGAGCCGCATGACGGCGTGCTTGCAGCTGGTGTATGCATGAGTTGCAACCTCACCCACGCTCGAGCAGACGCTTCTGACATTGATGATGCTTCCTCTTCGTGACAAGATCATGGCTCGAGCTGCATGCTTGGTCCATAAAGAAAACAGCTGTCAAGTTCACGCCAACCGCTCTCAAAGTCGGCCTTGTCGTTGTCCAATGTGTTGGCTTTGACAGGGTCCCCCGTTGCAGCATCGTTCACCATTATGTCCGGCTTCCCATGCCTGTCAACTGTAGTGTCAATGGCATCTACAATGTTGGATTCGCTTGATGCATCGCAATGTACAAAGGATGTGGTGTCCGGCCCCAGATTGTTGCACACTGACTTGCCCAAGTCGTCGTGAATGTCGGCTATAATGACTTTAGCACCATGCTTCGAGAATAGCCTTGCCGTACATTCTGCTGTGCCTCCCGCCCCACCAGTGATCACTGCCACCTTTCCTCTAGTCTGCAAACCGTATCCTAATAAATCCCACTATCTAGTTTGACAAGTTGACATAAACAAAGGAAACTAAAACCAGAGTACTCTTGCTTTTGATAAGCATTACTTTAGTGGATTTGCATACCTTCGCGCTGCCTGGGAGAGGAGTGTTCTGCCTGCCGTGGTTTAAAGACTGTTTCAAATATGGCTCTAGCTATCAGCAAGTGGGTTTTTGTATTAAGTAGCTGGTTTTTGACTTTTCTTGTCTCCAGAAATTATAATGTCGTCTCTTGGAGAAAAGTCATAAAACGAGTGCAAATCCACCCCCCAATCCCTTTACCAGCAGAACCGTTTGTCTATGGGCTTGTTCAGCGATACTATACTACGAGAAGAGATTCCTTTTCTTTTGTCTTCATGCATTGGAATAGTCTTCTTCGTGAAAACAATACTAGGACAAAAATTCCCAATTGCATTTTTGTCTCCTTTCACATTAATATATACTCTCATGGCGATTATTGATGCTCGAGAGTATCATATGTATTTTGGAATGATATAATCATTAATCGTCGAAAGCGCCACATTTCCCTCTATCCATTTTGATTGTTTTAAAATAACATGGAAAATAACAAATTTTGCAATTTAAATCTAAAGTGAGAAAAAGAAATTACTAGATAAATCAATGATGAATTATAAAGAACATTAGAGATTTACGAGATTTAGTCCGATTGTTGGTACCTACTTCATGGAGAGAGTCAACTCTCAAGAAATCCACTATGGATCTAGAGAATAAAAAGTTTGCATCGTTCAAGCTTTTTACACCCAAAGAAAATCTATAATTGTTACGTCACAATCTGTCACAAAGAACGCCACCCATAAAGCTCATAGAGAGAAAATCCTAACACTCATTTTATTTGCTGTAATGAGCTAAATCTAAAAGCCACATCTTATATTTTTAATATTTGTATCCAAAACAGGAAATCCCTTTTAGCCGCCTCAAACTAGAAAATCAACTCCAACAAGAATTTCTTGCTGCTTCGTGTATTCTGTCAACCAAAAGTCCAATCAATTCCTAATTTTAAATCACATGGCCACGTTGTTTAATTCGTGACACAATTTAACATTAATAACTCTCTGTCGACTTTGGCTTTATCAATTTGGTGTATCTCGACAAGATCATGACGAGTATCATACAAGAAAAGTGTGCTAACCCTTTTTATCTTCTATCTTCGACTACATTGAACAAATTTATAAAGTTCAGGGACTATATTGAATATGTACCAAAAGTTCAGGAGCCACATTAAATAAATTGAAAGTTTAGGGACCACATTGAACATTGAGTTAAAGTTCAAGGACTACATTAAATAAATTAAAAGTTCATGGATCAAATTGCACATTGAGTCAAAGTTCAGGGACTGTTTGCGTCATTTTCCCTAACCTAACAATTACAACATTTGAGATTCCCGTCCTCCGTGTTTGTCTCCATTCATGAATTGCATAATAATGCTAGTTTCAGAACCAGCGACTTCATGGCTTCAACTTGGCTTTAATCTTTGCATGCTGCTTTAGCACTCTGTACAAAACATATAACAACCTAAGCACAAGGCGGTGTGGTCAGATGACTTGGTTTGTGATGTTGGCTAGGACACCAGGTTGTTTATGTGCTCGATGGAAGCTAGGGATATTAAGGTAGAATTGAGTTCATTGATTACCAATATTTCTCCGTTGAAAACAACATATCAAGAGAGAGGATGTAACTATGAAGAAGTTTCTTGCGGCGAAGAGTCCAAAGGACATATGGAATGAGTTCATTCCTCCAGACAAGCTCGAGTGAGGTTGGGCTTGATAGAGGTTTGTGATGGTTGAGCGCCCATTGGGGCATTGAGATAGCCGGTATGGATGATGAGTACTATGACTTGGCTACAAACATCAAGTCAAGATGGAGAATTATAAATTATGTCTCGAGTTTAAACTCGTAAATGAAGCCCATCCATGTGATTGAAATTAGGGAAGTCTTGATTGAACTTTGGTAGACCAAACATATGAAGCAACAAGAAGTCCTTGATGAAGTGGGATTCCTAGTTTGAGTATGCTAAAGGGGTTTCCTATTTTGGATACAAATATTATACATATAAGAGGTGGATTTCGGTTTTCAACACATAAAGCAAACAAGAGGAATGTTTAGGGTTTTCTCTTTGTGAGTTTTCTAAGTGAGTTCTTTATTAGAAATTATGATATAACACTTGTGGTTCTTATTTTAGGTGTAATTTGGAACTAGGAAGCACTTGAATGATTTAAACTTTTTATTCTCCGGATTTATAATGGATTTCTTGGCGGTTGGTTAATCCCGTGGAGTTGATACCGACACTCAGACTAAACCACGATAATCTCTAGTGTTCTTTACTGTTTCCCGATGATTTTTCTTGTAACTTCTTCTTCTCACATCAAACTTCAATTGCAAGATTCGTTAGCTTCTACATTATTTTCATAGGATCTTCTGCTACGCAACATCCGAGAATCACACACCAGGTCGGAGTTCCACTCACTTCCATTCGAATCATGGAATGAAACTCGAGACATAATCCTTACGCACATAAATCTTTCTGTTAACATTGAAGAGAGGCCGTGAAACTAATGAAATTATTGAAGAGTGATGCCGGTTAATTAAAGCTGGGATGAAAGAAAAAAATTTGTGCTATTTAGGTATTATCAATGAGCTTTTCCTTAAAAGAAGAGGTTTTCTTTTCTCTGGACCATATTAGGCAGCTTTAGTATTCTTTTAAACATTTTAATTTAAATACTTTCAGGTCAAATCACGATGGACGAAAATTAACATCCATAGCGGTCGTTTTTGCATTGTATTGGTTCTACTGCTTTGTCCGAATAGCTAAACAACTTAAGCTATAACAAATCAAGAAAGGGTTTGGAGAGAATTCTAAAAGGCAGATTGCTAGAAATTTGAGTTAATTGCAATTATACAAATTCGTTTGGAGACAAATTTCTCTAAAATAAGTGTATTGGAAGTCTTAAAACTTATTACGAAATTACAATTGAGTCCTAAAACTTTCAAAAAGTGCAATTAAGTCATAAAACTTGTCCCAAAAGTGTAACTGAGTCCTAAAACTTTCAAAAGCACAATCAAGTCCTAAAACTTATTAAGTTAGTACAGTCAAGTCCTAAAACTTGTCAAGTTTGTACAATCAAATCTTAAACTTGTTAGTATTTTCAATTTGTCAAGTTGAATGGAGTTAATAAGAAGACTTGATTGCACCAACTTGACAAATATAGGACTTGATTACACTTTTTAAAAGTTTGAGGATTGAATTGCACTTCCATGACAAGTTTTAGAACTTGATTGCATTTCCATGAAAAGTTTTAGGACTTCCAATACACTTATCCTAATTCCTTTTTGTCTTAATGAGCTATTATCGTCTATTTGCCACACCTTTGCATTTAATGCGATTCCTTTAGCTAATGATGAAGCATATTATAAGAGAGTTGTTTTATATACATGAAACAATCACACCTTATTTCAACAGCATTATTTGGACAAGTCTGCTGTGGCTCTTGCACAACAGTTTCAGAAGGAATGCTTCCCTTTCGGAATACGATTCAAGATGTGTAAGAAACATGACCTAAGATAGGCTTAAAGAGCACACCTTATTTTAATTTGTACTTAAGATGTCTTAGATTTTAATGTCAAAGAGCCAAATCGCGCACGCAATAAGGGTGGCCAATTATACTTCCGATGATATTAAATATTGCTCTGGGAAAATGGCTAAAGCATTTATAAAGACGACTTTTGAAACTAGAAAGAAGCTGTGAAACGTCACACAGTCTGCTTTCATCCTTCTACCTTTTAGATCTAGTCGAGTTCCTTTTTAAGTAACTACCGTCAAATAGTAAGATGTATAAGAATATATACTTTCACTTAAGACAATCATTATATATTTTATGTTTGTATTAGCACACAATAAATTTGATAGGCACACCATCAAGTGTCAACGATCCATGTTTAGACTATCCGTTCAACTTTGACTCGAATATTGCTTGGTCCATGAGGTTAGTTACCTATTTCAAGTAGGTTTCTTGTTATAAAAATAATATTCAATACACGCAATATTCTTTTGGAGAACATACAGAAATACATGCTTAGTGCCTCAACAAACCACAACCAGAACCAAAAACCTAATACTGAAGCACCTAAAGTCACCCTTATAGCAAAAGACCGTGTGAAAATCAAAAGCAGCAAAGTATTCATTCTGTAATCCGATTACACACTGTTGAGAGTAAAGGTCTGTTTGAAAATTTGGCTCGGGGTCAAGATAGTGAAGTGAAGAAGACAACGGAAACTTTGATCGAAAACAAGTACGGGATTCGATGGAGCTCTTGTCGATCATGGCATCGTAGAGACCGTTTCCTAGACTGTGCCCAAAAACGGGATGGGCTGCAACCCATGAGCAAACCGGCTTGGAACTGACACCACGGCCCATGGGGGGCATAACCGTAATTTCGGAGGAGTGAAAACCCTATTCCTCCATGACCGAAAGCATATAAGAATGGAGCAAAGCCCTCTCTCATAATCTTCTTCTTCCTCTCTTCCTTGTTGTCTGGTTATCTTAGGGAATTTAAACTAATTTGCAATAAGTTGAACACAATTGGTAAACTCGTGGATGAGATAACAAAGGTTTTTGGCGTTTTGGAGGGGTTAGGCTCGGAATATGAGAATTTCATAACCACAATTTACTACTTGAAACCTCAACCCGATTATGATGAGGTCATTTCATAGCTTGAGAGATATAAGGCAAGGCTGCAAAGTTACTCCTCTAATCAGTTTAACCCCAATTTGGCATATTATGGACAGAGAACCATTGAGGGTGAACAGAAAGTGGATTTTAACAGTGGGTTTAATTCTCCAGATTATGCGTTTGTTAGTCAGAAGGGGAATCATCGGTTTTATGAAGGCAAAAGGGGAATAATCGGCTTGTTAGAGGACATGGCTATGACAATGGTAGAGGCTGTGGCTTCGGTTATCAAGGGAGAAATCAGGGCTACAACAGAATTTCTCTTATGGCTCAGGTCAAGGGTTTAGACCCTATGCAAGTTCTTCACAAAGGTACCAAGATGTTAAGTCCTACCCCTCACCCAATTCACCTAAGAACAAGAAATATCAAGAAGAAAGGGTACCTGATAATGTGATAGTTGCTTGTCAAATTTGTAAGCGTCCAGGACATGACGCACTAAGGTGCTAGTACCGATTCGATAACTCCTTCCAACACAAGGAAATCCCAATTGCACTTGCCGCCATGCATCTTGAGGACCCAAAGGGAAGTGAATGGTACCGGGATACAAGTGCCACAGCTCATATCACTGCAAATCTCGGTATTATTCACAACCATTCAAAGTATACTGGTAATGATAGTGTTATGATAGGTGATGGATCATGCCTTCCTATCACATTTACTAGTAATGCTTGCCTTTGTGCTAAGCTTGATATATTACCCCTTAATGACGTATTGGTGGTTCCGGAAATAACGAAAAACCTTCTATCAGTCTTAAAGCTAACCAATGATTATGCTTGCACTTTTGTTTTTGACAAATATGGTGTTTATGTCAAGAACAATCAAACCAACTTGGTAATGATGCTCGGAAGGAAAATTGGGGGACTTTACAAAGTCGATCAACAAGCAACTGAGGCTCTTTTTACTCAAAGACATAAGGCAATGGGTGAAGAAGTGTGGCACCAGTGGCTTGCTCACACTAATGCACAGACACTTAAAGTTTTGCAGAATCAGAAACTTATTCAGTGGAATAAACAATCTTAGGCCGCGTGTGGGAGCTATCGGATTACAAAGAGTGCTAAGTTGTCATTTCCTTTATCAGAGTCTACAACCAATTTTCTTCATTGTGACCTTTGGTGTCCGTCACCAGTAAAATCCTTTCAAGGTTTCCGATTTTACGTCATGTTTGTAGATGACTTTTCCCATTATAGTTAGGTACATCCACTGAAGTTAAAATCGGAGTTTTATGATATCTTCATTCTCTTTCAAAAATGTGTGGAAAATCAATTTGACCACAAAATCAAAGTGCTTCAAAGCGATAGAGGGGAAGAGTTTACTAGTATGAAATTTCAGAAACATTTGCAGAACTGCGGTATAAAGAATTACATGTCATGTCCATATGCCCCAGAACAAAACGGGGTTTCGAAAAGGAAACATCGACATCTTGTGGAGCTTGGGTTTTCTATGCTTTATCACGCAAGAATTCAACTGATTTACTGGATCGATTCATTTTTTATTGCAAACTATATCATCAATCTCCTTCCAACCCCAAATCTGTAGCTAGACAGTCCTCATGGTAAGATCTTTGGGTAAAAACCAAGATATGACTTTCTCCGAGTGTTTGGTTGTGCCTGTTATCCTTGTCTCCGACCGTATGCGCAATGCAAATTTGATCCCCGTTTTCTCACTTGTGTATTTCTTGGTTACAGCGAGAAGCATAAAGGGTACCGTTGTCTTGTACCAATAGATGGGAGGATTTATATTAGCAGAAACGTTACATTCGATGAAGGTCTCTTTCCATTTGCTCAGAAGTCGAATGATGTGTTCCCTCAATATACGGTTTTGTATAAGAAATGGGTTGAAGAAGTGAAGTTCATGGGATCTGACAGAGAATCACAGCCGATAAATACTGCCCATGATAATTCGGGTTTTTTACAAGATAATGATGTCCTTAAGATTGGACGAATCAAATTGCCTTACAAAGAAAAACCTGTGTCACAAATGTCTCCCACTGCTGAGTTGGAGAACACGTGTATTCATGAACAATATGAAGAAACTCAAGCAACTAACAGTTGTGAGCCACCTATATCAAATGTGGTGACATCTAAACAGTCGAGAATCACTTCTACTCACCAAATGCAGACACAGCTTAAATTTGGGATTGTAAGTCCAACCCCAAATACTCGTGCCTAGCTGAATATCGAGTTCCTGCTGAACCCAAATCTGTAAAATCAGCACTCGCATATGAAGGTTGGAATAAGGCCATGAGAGAGGAAATGGATGCCTTACATGAGAACTAGACCTGGATTTTGGTTCCACGAACTAATCAAATGAATGCAATTAGGTGCAAATGGGTATTTAAAACCAAGTTGGCTGCAGATGGGAGCCTTGACAAATTAAAGGCACGTTTGGCAGCTAAAGGCTATCACTAAGAAGAGGGGATCGATTTTCTCGAGGCATTTAGTCCTGTGGTGAAACAAGCGACAATTCGCATTGTCCTCTCGGTAGCTATGGTGCAAAAATGGTCGATACACCAATTAGACGTCAAGAATGCCTTCTTGCATGGTATGCTTAATGAAACGGTGTATATGGAGCAGCCCCTAGGATTCTCGGAACTCCCTAATCATGTATGTTTGCTCCGAAAGTCTCTATATGATTTGCGTCAGGCTCCACGAGCATGGTTCGAGAAATTCGGCAATTTCCTCTTGGAATCGGGCTTTTTCTGCAATGCTACTGACCCATCTCTTTTTATCTTACACAAGGGTCAAGATACAGTCCTACTCTTGCTGCATGTCAATGATATTGTGTTAACCGGAAGTTCAAATCAGCTGCTCACTGAATTGATCAAATCTCTTAGCTCCAACTTCCAGATGAAAGAATTGGGTTGTTTACGCTATTTCTTGGGAATAGAGGCCAAGTACACATCTAAAGAATTATTTCTCTGTCAAACGAAATATGCCATTGACATCCTGGAACGAGTAAATATGAAGGAATGCAAACCCATCTCCACACCCTTGTTACCAGAACCAGCTCACAACTCTGGTGATGATGTTTGTCTTGAGAACCCGTTGGAACACAAAAGCTTAGTGGGTGGTATGCAATATCTAACGATAACCAGACTAGATATTGTGTATGCCACAAACTTGTTATGCTAGAAAATGTAGAATCCGATAGTGGGTGACTTAAATAAATCGAAGCGAGTATTGCGGTATATCAAGGGGACTGTTAACTTGGGACTTTTCATTCACTCAAATAGCTCGTTGAATTTATATGGTTTTTCGGATGTCGACTGGGCCGGTTGTGCCCATACGAGACGCTCCACTACGGGGTTTGCACTTACCTTGGTTCGAATATCATCTCTTGGTTAGCAAAGAAACAGACCACAGTGTCACACTCATCAACCAAAGCAGAGTGCAGAGCACTTGCCTTTGCTATTGCCGATCTTACGTGGATTGCATTTGTCCTGAGAGACATCAGGATTCACTTAACCTCATTGACAGTAATGTTTTGTGATAATCAATCTGCGATTTCTCTTACATCTAATGCTATCTTACATGCCAAGACGAAGCACATTGAAATCGATTTCCACTTCGTCCCCGAGAAGGTTTCATTAGGTTTACTCAGTGTGCAATACGTTCCCAGCCATCGTCAAATTGCAGACATTTTTACCAGGGCCTTGTCCAGATTTGATCATTGTTCTCTCAGAATCAAATTGGGTTTAGGTTTCAAAACCACACCCAATTTGAGAGGGGATGTTGAGAGAAAAGGTCCATTTGAAAATTTGGCTTTGGGTCAAGATAGTGAAGTGAAGAAGAAAATGGAGACTTTGACCAAAAACAAGTATGGGACTCGACAGAGCTCTCGCCGATCATGGCATCGTAGAGACCGTTTCTCAGACCGGGCCCAAAAATGGGACGGGTCGCAGCCTAAGAGCGAGCCGGCCCAGAACTAATACCGTGACCCATGGAGGGCACAACCGTAATTTCGAAAGAGCGAAAACCCTAATCCTTCATGACCGAAAGCATATAAAAACAGAGCAAAGCCCTCTCTCATAATATCCTTCTTCCGCTCTTCCTTTCCTATTTATTTGTCCTTGTGCGTCCGTGTGTGTGGTGAAGATGGAGAGCTTTCAGATGAATTTTTATAGAGTATAAAGAAATGGCTATGGTGATGAGGTTTTCTATTCATCTGGTTCTTGTGTAGTTTCATTTCTTCATTACTTTGTTCTTTCTCACACGCCAGATGAGATTGTAACACAACCTTGAACCATTTATTCAAATATGCGACATTGTCCAAGAGCAAAGAAACATAGAAACGTGGCGGCAGTTGCTTCGGCACGCCTGATGCATCGATGCCGAATCTCAATCCCTGAGTATCAGTGGTGGCGGTGGCGACGAGCTACTGCGGCCACTAGGTCCAGATGGTGGAACCGGTGTTCCTTTGGGCAAAACCCTGAAATGAAAAGGTTTTCCACTGATATTCACAAGACTGGAGCTACTGGGGCCACTGGGTCCGGATGGTGGAACCGGTGGTCCTTTGGGCAAAACCCTGAAATGAAAAGGTGTTCCTTTGATATTCACGAGACTGGGGCCACTGGGTCCAGACGGTGGAACCGGTGGTCCTTTGGGCAAAACCCTGAAATGAAAAGGTGTTCCTCTGATATTCCCAAGACTCTCGATATTTCTTGCGGTGAGCTTTCTCGCCTCAATAAGAGGAGAGAAAGATAAGCCCAAGGACAATACCATCAACAAGACCATCCATACGCATTTTCTGCTGCCACTATCCATTGTTTGTTTGCTCCTCTCTATCTCGGATGTATATTGCAACCCAAGGGTCTGTCTATTGATTTATACTAATTAATATCTCCTAAAAAGGAAAGAGTCTATATGGGTGGGATAACGTAGTTGTCATATTGAAATAAAATTCCTATATATGCACACGGTCGCCGTTATGGCAATTTATAAAGGAGTTTACCAAGAAATCTATATGAATAGAAGAGACTACCCTAAAGTTTAGGGATTGAAATCTTTCAAAAGGGAAACAATCATTATGGGTGGAATAATCTAGTTGTCAGACAGAGTTCCTATATATGCACACAACCGTCGTTTTGGCAATTTTGTAGGGAGTTTGCCAAGAAATCTATTGATTGCAAATCGAGCAATTCTAGAGCTTTGGTATTCCTTTTTTGTCATTTTACTTAGTTAGCAACATTAAAGTTATCCTAATCACACCATAACACCACCTATTAATCACACATCTCTCTTCCCCTCATTTCATTGTTTCTTCATTTAAGTTGCAACTTTTTTTTTTGGTAAGGATTTAAGTTGCAACTTTTTGATGTTTAAAAGACGCGCACGTTTATCTTTGCTTTAAGGATAATAACAAATGTGCAAACGCCACAGCCCTTGTGTGTATGCCAAAAATTGATATTGAAAGATTAAGTAAAGCCACTTTATCACGAAAATGTTGAATGGACAAATAAAAAAAGTTAATTAAAGATAATGTTACACCATAAACAAAGGGCAGTGCTATTTCCATCCCTATTTGACAAAATCCACACAATTTTCACCAAAAAGATAATGTTGCCCTCAATTATTCAATTGCAAATTAAAGTGGTGGTCCCAAATTAATTGACTTTCCTTTTTTAGTTTATCTATATCTATGTAGGATCTGCTTACCTTAATTATGAATTTTACATGTTAAATTTTTGTTCATGGAAGGTTTCCCATGTTTATTAAGGGCATTATGTTTTTTTATTGTTAGATATTACTTCCACAAAAAGTAGTTTTGTCGAAAAATGAAATTTCCAAGAAAACTAGTTCTTTTTTACCTTATTGGGAAAAATTATGGATAAGTTTTTAAGTAGAGTCTAGAAAAAATTTAACATAGACAACTTTTAAAACATTGACTTTTTTATATGTTTTAACTTTTGTTGTGTGTGTATATATATAAGAAGAATATATATATACACACACATGCACACACACACAAATAATGGGATGATCAAGTGAAGCAAAAGAAACCCCCTTTGAAAATTTTCCTAAATAAAATCAGAGTTACATTCTCCAATGTGAAATTTTGGAAGATGACATTTACTTAAATCAAAACATTGCATAAAATAAGGAATACCTTTTGAAAATGCCAGTTATAACATAATTATTTTGGATTGACAAAAATTAATATCATCAATGAAATGTTTACGAAAAAATATGAAGATGCCTTATTGTGCACAATTTTTTAGTATACCTAGATATTCTTCTAACGTATTACATGCTCTGTATAAAAGTATCTTCTCACTTTAGTAAGAAAAAAGATAATATTTAATTTAGTACATAAATATACTTGATATATAATTTAACCTAATGAAATTAAAAAATAAAAAGTTTACTAAGAAAGTAAGCTTTTGAGATAAATAATAGATAAGTTGTTATAAGATTAATAATGAAGCAGAGAGTTTTTAGTTTTTTATTATATGAAATTACCAAAAAAAAAAGAATGTCTTTTTTTTTGGGTAAGGTGAAAGAATGTCTTTTTTGTTTACTATTAGCGAGATAATTTTACACGGAGTATGTAAGTATATCTAAGAATACACTTTTATTTAATACTCTAGAAAAAAAATATGTGAAATGCTTAATTATGGTAAACTAGATTCTATATAGAAAAAGAAAAAAATAGAAAAAAGAATGAATGGGCCATCACTTTAAATTGCAATTAAATTATTAAGGACGGTTTTATCGTTTAAGTGTAAATCGAGTGGATTAGGTTATTTAGGGGGTGGAAATAGCACCACCCAATAAAAAAATTGTATAAACATATGTGGAAAGTGAATAAGCAATTGCTCCATAGTTTCTTTAGCTATCTTAGGGCTAACAATACAACCTAAAGGGAGTGAATTGATTGTTTGAAAAACTTCAACAATTTTGTAGTTCTTCAACTATAGAAAGAATTTTATTTACCAAAAAAAAAGAAAGAATTTTGCCTTCAGGATGATTATCAATCTATCAAGATGTGTTGTGTGATTAAATATTTCCGCAAAGATAATATGAATATAGAAAGTCAATCAATACCTAAAGTGGGGATTCATACAAGATCACAAGATGTAAAGTTATGAAGTTAAATATCTCAAATAATAGTCTTGAAGTTTGTGACAAGATTGTCGTCGCAGGTAGAACAAGTGTTTTGCTAAAATTCAATCATCACATTCCTCCGGTGATATTTAGCTTTCTGTTGACATTCAATTATATATTATGATAATATTCAAGATTTGCCTTGCTGATATCCAGCTTCTTCCTGTTAATATCCAACATTTGCATTGTTGATAATCATATGAAACCCTTGATGATATTCATTCGGAAATTTAACTGATATTCATTAAGCGGTATTGCTAATATTCAAGCAGTTCACTTGCTGATATTCATGCAATTCACTTGTTTTTGGCTTCTTGGATATGATCAACTGTTCTTACCAAAATAATTTAGCAACAATAGTAATTTAGATTATGTAGACATAAAACCTTGCCTTTTCAAGTCAATAGGAATTTTCATTAAACTTGTTCATGCAGGTCTTTCAATCATAGAGAATACTTTCAGCATGAATATTACTTAAAACATAAACACTTACCGCATTTGTCAAGTCCAATATTAACTATGGATAGTTTTGTCATCTTCAAAATATATATGTCGCGACCGAACTCCCGAGCCCTTTTTGGACAACATGCAAAAAGCAGGGGGGCTCGCCTGGTATGTGCTAAGTCTAGGTTCAGGACTTAACTCGGGCTCTCCCAAGCCCATACCATATCGCAACTTAAGGTTTAATTTTTTAACATGTAGGTGATTTACATGCAGGAGTTGCCACTAATCGATTTGGGGTAGGACGATTAGAAACCCAAATAGGGTGATGGGAGAATCACCATATTCCTACGAACCAAAAATTAACTGGGTTCGGGGACTTGGTTACACTAGTTAAATAACTAATGCCCTTTCGGTACCATTTTACCCTGTTCACTTTTTTTTAAAACATTTGTCAAGCAGTTTTGATTGATTTTAGAACCTTTCTCCTAACATGTAAGGTGTTCAAACGAGTGCATAATCAGAAATGATTAGCAGTCATGTAACCTATGGTTCTAGCCCTAACTAAGCCAGATGACATTCAAAACACAGCAGCTCATGCAATTGTACTAAAAACATGCATAATAACAACGCAAGGGTAATAAAAATAAAACATGCAAAGTACCACCGCGCGACTTCAGGCTTGTTGAATTTAAATAAAACAACACATGCATAATTATAAAGGATTAAGACACTCAGATAAAAAAAAAATTCGAAATTTTTTTTTCAAAAAAAAATAATAAAAATAAAAATAAAAAGAAAATACTTTTTTTTGAAAATTTTTTAATTAATTTTTTTAAAAAAAGGAAAATAAAAAACTTTTTTTAAAAATTTTTTTGGTTTTTTAAATTTTTAAATAATTATTATTAAAATAAAATACAATAATAATATAAAATAATATAATATAAACCGGTCGGGTCGGGTCGGGTCCGACCCGAGTCAACGGGTCCGACCCGGGCGTTGACCCGGGTTGGATCAATTGATCTGAATCGGGTCGGTCGGACAAACCCGGTCAACGGATCCGACCCGGTTCGTTGACTCGGGTCGGATCAACTGAACCGGGTCGATCGGAATCGACCCGGTCAACGGGTCCGACCCATTCGTTGACCCGGGTCGGGTCGGCTGAATTGGGTCAGACCAAACCGAGGGGGCAGCCGCCGGCGAAGCCGAAAATCGGCCTCTCGCCGGCGGACCCAGACCGGCGCCAACCAAAATCCGGCCCCTGGGACCACCACGAAACCTCGTCGCCCGCCTGGGTCGTCGTCCGGCCACCATTCGCCGGCCGGTGATCGAATTGAAACCGGCCTCCATTGAGGCATTTTGTCGAACAGATGGCGTGCGTGACCGAAAAAAGGGGGTTCTGACCTGTTCCGGCTACTCGGTCGACTCCGGCCGCCCCACTTACCTTTGGTGACGACGTATGCACGGTGGAGGACGACGGTATGGGCCAGGATTCGCACAAAACGACCGGCACGAGTCCCGGCCAAACCGTGCTAAAAAGCAGAGCAAAACAGAGGCGTTCTCGGCCGGGGGGGAGCTCACCAGTCGGCGGCGCATCGGGGCGGCTTCCGGCTGCTCCGTGGGCAGCGGCGAGGCTGCTGGCTCTGTTCCGGCGAACTCCCGGACGAGTTCCTCTCTCTCTCTTCTCTCCGTTCTGTTTCTCCCTCTGTCTCTCTCTCTGTATTTTCTCTCTCTGTGGCCGACCGGGACTCTCTTCCGGGAGCTGCCGGTCGGCTTGCTAGAGACGGTGGGACCAGCTAGGACCTGCAAAACACTCCCAGAATCCTCTCTCTCTCTCTATTTCTCTCCCGGTCTCTCTCTCGGTCTCTTTCGTCTTCTCTCTTTCTCTCCCTGTTCTCTCTCTCTAAAAATTGCCGACCCGGCGCCTCTCTTTCTCTCTGGCTATATATAGCCGGCGACGACGATCCTGTGCTCCCCCCACGTCGGCTGACGACGGCCTGCACCGGCCTAGGCTCCGCGAATTCCGCGGCCATAGGCCAGTGCAGAGGGGGTGCCAGCTCTAGAATGCAGAGGAGAGCACAGGGAGCCGAGAGGGAGGAGGGGATAAGGGCGCCGGGAAAACCGGGAGGGATGGGACTGGCCATTAAGGCCAGTCACAATGGCGTGCTCCCCCGGGACTCTTCTGGGCTGATGACGACGATGACACGGCGGCTCCGGCGACGTCATGCTTCGGTCGCGCACAGGGGAGAACAGGGGAACGGACAGCGACGGTCGCGGGGAGGAAGAAGGAAGGAGAAGGGAAGCTGGGCCACTGGGCCCAGTCCACGCGCGGGAGAGAAAGGATAGGGGGAGCTGGGCCTGGGCTTGCGTGGGAGGGAAGAAGAGAAAAAAAGAAAAGAACAGGGCCGAGGCCCGCGAGGGGGGGAAAGAAAAAAGGAAAAAGAAAAGGGGCCGGGTCGGCCCGGCCCCGACCCGGCCAAGCGCGATTTTTTTTTAAAAAATTTTTAAAATTTTAATTAGACATTCTAATATACCCTATTAAATACAAACATGCCTAATTTCTATATGCAATGCATTTAAATAGAAATATTTTTTTGTTTTAGGAACTAAAAAATTAATTCCTAAATTTTGTGCAATTTAATTTTGGGCAAACTAAAAATAGGTGTCAACAGCTGCCCCTCTTTGAAGGTGAGCTCGCAGAGGTTGTGCTTGCAGAGGTTACATTCAAAGATAAAATGACACCTAAATTTGGCTCGTGCATGCTTAATGAATGTTATTTTTGGCGAGACTGGAGTCTCATTTTTATGATGTGATAAGATGATGCTTGCTAAAGCAAATAAAAACATATCTGGGGCTACTTACCTTGCCGAAGGGTAGAGTAATTCCAGATAGTTGATATTGTATGTCGAGGACCCGAACCTATCTTCGGTCGCCTTGACGGAGGAGAATGGTTTGTCTAGGACCCGAACCTTTCTTCGGTCGCCTGGACTGGGGATTGTTTGTCTAGGACCCGAACCTTTCTTCGGTCGCCTTGACTGACTGGATTTTGTTCGTCTCAGACCCGAACCTATCTTCGGTCGATTTGACTTGGGATTGTTTGTTTAGGACCCGAACCTTTCTTCGGTCGCCTTGACTGACTGGATTTTGCTTTGCCAAAGACCCGAACCTTTCTTCGGTTGCTTTGACTGGGGATTGTTTTGCCAAAGTACCTAGGGGTCCTCGCCCAAGGATTTGACGGTTTGCCTGGTGGGTCCTCGCCAACAGGTCTTGAAAAGGCTCAAATGATGAGCACTTGGGGGTCCTCGCCTGAGGATTTGATGGTTTGCCTGGTGGGTCCTCGCCAACAGGTCTTGAAAAGGCTCAAATGATGAGCACCTGGGGGTCCTCGCCCGAGGATTTGTTGATTTGCCTGGTGGGTCCTCGCCAGCAGGTCTTGAAAAGGCTCGAACGATGAGCACTTGGGGGTCCTCGCCGGAGGATTTGTTGATTTGCCTGGTGGGTCCTCGCCAATAGGTCTTGGAAAGACTCAAACGATGAGCACCTGGGGGTCCTCGCCCGAGGATTTGATGGTTTGTCTGGTGGGTCCTCGCCAGCAGGTCTTGAAAAGACTCAAACGATGAGCACCTGGGGGTCCTCGCCCGAGGATTTGATGGTTTGCCTGGTGGGTCCTCGCCAGCAGGTCTTGAAAGTCTCAAATGATGAGCACCTGGGGATTTGATGCATCATCTGCTGAATAACCGACCTTTTTCGGGGGATCTCCCTTAGGATGATAATGAGGGCTTCTCCAACGCCCGAGTTTTCGTGTTCTATCACTGGGGATTAAAACTCTAAGTTGTCGAAGACGATTAGCACAAACATGCATACATTCACCAATGATAGAGAAGTTGGGCTATTCCAGAATGTGCATTTGAAAGTTCATGTATGATGATTTTACCATATTTGCATCACCAAAAATCCACCGAGGGTCAATCAAGATAACTTTTTCGCAAAGTGGACTTTCTCGAGATGATGAACGAGGGACCTTCAGTCAGAAAGGACTTTCCACTCGCTCTCATTGAAAAGGGTTGTTTGTCCCGTCCATTAATGCGGGAAAATCGAAAACACTCAATCTGACCGCTATCACATCAACAAGGGTCTGAGTTTTCTCGTAAGCGGTACGACGCTGCCAATCTGAGAGGTCTTCTTCAGGGTCGTAATGTAGGCTCGGTCAATGGCTTAACAAAGGAGACTGTCCGAGTCAAGGCCATGAAAGAAAATATTCTGCAATTATCTCCGGGTTTACAAGTCAAGAACCCTGCAAAAGAGATAGAAAATAGTCTTGCTCGCACTTCCTCGAGCGTTGTTTATAAACATTTGAAATCCCGTGTTAATTCAAATGCCCCAGTCAGAAGAGACTTCATGAGGGATGTAACATGGGCTTGGTTTACGGGTTGAGGAACGAAATAATCGTTAGGCTCAAAAATGTGTGTGAGGGTAAGAATTGGTGATCATCTAGCATTGTCACCGGTCTTCTTATCCGCCGTCAGGATCCTTTTGGAAGACTCTCTGGGTAATCCCGTATTTTAGCTTCTTTGACAACTTTTTCTTGAGGAGCTTTTGCGTCAAGCATTTTCCTGGATACCATTCTATCTCTGTCCCAAATGCTTTCTCAAGAATAGGTTCGTCTTTCTTTATCATGTGGCAAATCTTTATCAAGACAGAGTTCTTAAAGTAAGAATTTATATCAAAGAAGAACTCAAGTTTGAAACTTTTGGAGTTGTCTATTCTACACCACTTAATGTCTTTGAGATATTTGAGAGCGCTTTCATCACGCCCATAGATCTCCATTTATGGGCATTGGCCTTGCTTTTACCAGGCACACTGCTTTTTCATGCCCCCAGTTTTCAGCATTTTCTTTTTTTTTTTTTTTTGCTGTTCTTTTGATGTTGTCATGACTAGCCTAAACAAAGTTGAACAGAACAATGTTTTTAGGCTCTTGGAGTCTTCATCTTCATTCGATACTTGAGACCGCGATGCTCAAACTGTGGTGACTTTTGCTTTCCCCCGGTGTGGGGGATGATCACCAATTGGGTTCGTACGAAATGAAATTGCCGACTCAATTGGGCTAGCAAGGGATATGAGTGTATGTGATAGAAAAAGAACTGCTCTTCATCATCCTAGGGCACTTAAATTATCATGAGAGTTCATCTGTAATAAAAACACTCAAAGATTAATGCAAGTGAGAGCAAGGAAATTTCTATTCATCCTTCTCACTTCGTGTGAGCTGTTGCAGCTGATGATCATAGAAAATTTTAGATATTACAAACTCTTCGTCCTTCTTGTCCTGCTTAGTGAAAACATCACTGTTATCAATAAGATATTGACATTTGGAATAGGCATTAGTTTGCTGTTTCTCTCTTGACAAAGCCTTCTTAGCCTCGACTGTCCGGCCGTCGATGGTGTGCTTGCCTTGGAAGACTATATCGAGGATCACCGACTCCGTGACAACAAGGAGATCGAAGCCACGAGGGTGGTGATCAAAAGTGAGGGGGACTCTTCTTATTCCCTCTAAATTTGAGTCCTCCCTGTAATGCTGGTTTACCTCAAGCTGCCCCAATGTGGGGTGGTTCTTGATAGGGATAATTTGAAAGGAACCTTCGAGTGTGTGGGCTCAAAAGGGTTAAGCAAATGATTAATGGCAGTGTATGGGGCAAAGAAATGAATTGCCTCTCGTCATTTTGACTGCCGTACCTTATGCGAGAAATCCCTTCACCTTGTAGAAATGAAACCTTTTCACTCATCTTGCAAGGGTTTAGTACTTAAGAACGTGTATGGATTAAGGGTTGCCTCTCATCCTTCTGACACACCTCGTTCAAAACATCGGAGCAGTTCGACAACATTCGTCGAATTGTCACGATTTTCCCAGGGAATTGGTGAATTAAACAGGTAAAATTACCATGCAAAATTACCTTTCAAAAGACATGCGATGTACTCGTAGAAATGTTAAGCATTCATTTGCTTTAACATGCTTCCTCTTTCTCCGTTTCTTTGTACTCTTACGAGAAGAGTTTTTAGGGAAAGAGATACTTACCTGTGTTGTGACAGTGAGGCATACCTGCAAGGTAATAAGAAAGATCATGTTAATGAATGGCTTTTTAAGGGATAGGAATTGGAAACGATACAATATTACCCTTCGCGATTCCATTCATTGGAGATTCAACTGATAACTTCTTGAGTTTTCTCGGATGTTGATGATTCTCTTCTGACAAAAACATGAGCTTATGTTAGAAGTGAGATGATTGAGGGTAAATTGAGAACGATACAGATTACCCATGTTCCACTTTGCCTTCAAAGCTAGCAGAGTCTTTTATCCTCTTTACTTTGTTCAGCCTTCTCTGTCTCAGTCTGCTCCTTCCTATACTTGGTCTCGAAGCTCGAATGAGATCCTCTATAATTAGTGGTGCCTCCAATTGGAAAGTCCTATTGTCGGCGTATGCTGTGCCAACGCGGTTCTGGCATGCTGAGGCATTTCTCGAGAATCCTCTGATTCTCGATATGCACATGGTATGTGCAATTGCTTGCATGGGGATCTTCGCAGCAAAGCTAATCTCTACTTTAAAGGTCTTTGACTGATGTGTGCATGACTGACGTCGAGACTTTCATGGTTGTCAAGATTGGCTTCGATGCCATTTTGTCATATGCAAAGTCCTTTCCAGCTGCCTACACCATGAGTGTTGTTTACTCAATTTTGTCCTCTATTCTAAGGAAGGAAAATTGAGTCTTTAGTTTACTCAATGACGACATCTGCGCCTCGTGCTTGCTTGGATGGTGCGTTGCGAAACGAAAACATCTTTGCATCCAACAATTTCTGGACCTTATTTTTCAGGACTACACAGTCATCAACGGAATGTCCCATTTCACCCAAATGATAATCACACGCCTTGGAGGGGTCGTAGTTGGGGAAATGCTCAGGATTTTCACGCTTTGGCTCTTTAGCAAGCAACCTCTTTTCCAGAAGAATAGGCAGGATCTGAGACATAGGCAAAGGGAGTGGCGTGAATTTCTTTTTATTATTTCGCCTTTGGGGCGGCTGGCGGCCTGAGACCGATTTCTGTCCACTGCTCAAATAAATCATTGGGGAAGGATGAACAGTCTGGGTGTAGGCAACATCCGCATCTGTCAGGGATTCTTTCTCTTTCTTCATGCCGAGTTTCTTGCTTGTGGAAGCGGGGTCTGTGAACCATCACGTAATCCCATTTCGATTCGTTCGCCCACAGGAACAAGACGATTAAGGGATTCAGCAGTGGCACCAACCAGTCGGTGTCTGTATTCGTACGGAAACGACTTTAAGAACAACTTCACTTGTTCCTGATCAGTGAGTTGTGGGGTAACCTGGGCGGCCAAGTTTCTCCATCTGGTAGCGTACTCCTTGAAGGACTCACTCTTCCTCTTCTCAGCACGTTCCAGATCATCACGAGTAAAGGTGACGTCGAGGTTGAATTGATATTGCTCGAGCAATGCATCAGCGGCATCATCTCAGGACTTAAAAGCATCCACATCTTTTGACATATACCATGTTAGGGCTGGTCGTGTCAAACTCGCTTGAAAAGTCTGAATCATGAGGAGTTCATTATCAACGTATTGGGTCATCCGTACATGATGCATGTGCAGATGATGCCTGGGGCATGAGGTACCATCATACTTCTCGAATTCCGGCATCTTGAATTTCTCTGGTACTTTGACCCGTTTATATATAGACAGGTCAAGTGGGACAGCATTTTGCGGACCCTGGAGCTGTTTCAACATCTCTTCGACTTTTGCAAGGCATTTGTCATGCTCTGTCATTGGTGTAACTTCAGGTTCAGGCTTCTTGACAGCAAGGGGAAGCGGATCGTCTTCTAGCGGAGGCATTTTAACGTCGCTGGCGGAGGCTTTGTCTTTTCCAGTGGAAGGTGGTGATAACACCACCTCAACTGCTGCAGGCGTTGGCGTGAGCTTGCTTTGAATGGATTCCACTTGTTTTGTGAGATTTTGGATTGCATTGAGGACCAGCTTCATTTCGTCTTCCATGGTATTAAGACGGACGTTTTCTTCGGCCATTTTTAACTACCTGAGAAAATGTTGAAATAAATGAGTATAATGCCTAATAAAGAATCATTTTATGATCTAGGCATATTATTATTACATAATTTCTTCATTTGTAAAGAAAAAAGAAGAAAAAAAGGTTTTTATTAATATCAACATTACAGGCGGCGTCCCCGGGGTTCGAACCCCGGTTGCCTCGGACAGTTACGCCTCATCCCCGGATACCACTGGGCCAAAGGCCGCGGTGGTGTCACTAAGGGGCAAAAAAAAATTTTATTTAAAGCATGAAAAACGGCCCGAGTCATATTACCATTAGTACAACCTAAAAAACACTTTTAAGGAAGAAAACCAAAACCCCTGAACATAATTACTAGGAAATATAAAAGACAGAGGTTTTAACAAAAAGGGCGCTCCTCCTGGGTGCTCATTCCATAGACAATGGGGAATCTACGGTCTCTTGGAGCTGCTTATTTTCATGGACAAGCTCCGTAACAAACATATTCCTTGACTATAGACTGCAATCAACGAGTGGTTTAACAGTGGCAAATCAATTGAATAAGTGGATAGTACGATAACAATAAAAAAAAAGAAAAGGGATAGGATATATACCTTTCCTTGAACCATGACAATCACAAAGACAAACACATGAGGAGTGAGGTTTGATTTCTATCTAGACTGGCTTAGCAAAGTGAAATTAAAAGGGTGCCTGACCGTCGCAGCCTCACGTTGGTGTCAAGTCCTTTTAATCTCGGCCAAATCGAAAGGAATATCTTATAGTCACGCGAATAGAGGCTAAAGATATTTCTTTACGATTTTTTAGAAATGAATTTCGGGGAAAAGAAAGGCAACCTCTACATCGCGGGCTCGCGTTCGAGGTCGTATCTTTCTTAACACCATCCTAAAGTGTCCTATTGCGGCCCAGGTCCGGCAGCATGGTTGTGTGTGCAATAGTGTAGTGCTAAATCATTAAAGCATGCACAAGAATTTATAAACAATCAATTTGAACCTGCAAGAACAAATAACACCTTAACGTCAGGCTCATACCTGGAATTCTTGCTGCCAAAAATTATTTTGAACAGGGCAAAATTTTGGCTTAAGTCCACTTTAGAAAATGTTGTCCCCAGCGGAGTCGCCAGTCTGTCTCGACCGAACTCCCGAACCCTTTTTGGACAACATGCAAAAAGCAGGGGGGCTCGCCTGGTATGTGCTAAGTCTAGGTTCAGGACTTAACTCGGGCTCTCCCAGGCCCATACCATATCCCGACTTAGGGTTTAATTTTTTAACATGTAGGTGATTTACATGCAGGAGTCGCCACTAATCGATTTGGGGTAGGACGATTAGAAACCCAAATAGGGTGATGGGAGAATCACCATATTCCTACGAACCAAAAATTAACTGGGTTCGGGGACTTGGTTACACTAGTTAAATAACTAATGCCATTTCGGTACCATTTTACCCTGTTCACTTTTTTTTTAAAACATTTGTCAAGCAGTTTGGATTGATTTTAGGACCTTTCTCCTAACATGTAAGGTGTTCAAACGAGTGCATAATCAGAAATGATTAGCAGTCATGTAACCTATGGTTCTAGCCCTAACTAAGCCAGATGACATTCAAAACACAGCAGCTCATGCAATTATACTAAAAACATGCATAATAACAACGCAAGGTAATAAAAATAAAACATGCAAAGTACCACCGCGCGACTTCAGGCTTGTTGAATTTAAATAAAACAACACATGCATAATTATAAAGGATTAAGACACTCAGATTAAAAAAAAATTCGGAATTTTTTTTTCAAAAAAAAATAAAAATAATAAAAATAAAAATAAAAATAAAATACTTTTTTTTGAAAATTTTTTAATTATTTTTTTTTAAAAAAAGGAAAATAAAAACCTTTTTTTTAAAAAAAATTAGTTTTTTAAAATTTTTAAATTATTATTATTAAAATAAAATAAAATAATAATATAATATAATATAATATAAACCGGTCGGGTCGGGTCCGACCCGAGTCAACGGGTCCGACCCGGGCGTTGACCCGGGTTGGATCAATTGATCCGAATCGGGTCGGATCAACCGAATCGGGTCGGTCGGTCAACGGATCCGACCCGGTTCGTTGACTCGGGTCGGATCAACTGAACCGGGTCGATCGGAATCGACCCGGTCAACGGGTCCGACCCATTCGTTGACCCGGGTCGGGTCGGCTGAATTGGGTCAGACCAAACCGAGGGGGCAGCCGCCGGCGAAGCCGAAAATCGGCCTCTCGCCGGCGGACCCAGACCGGCACCAACCAAAATCCGGCCCCTGGGACCACCACGAAACCTCGTCGCCCGCCTGGGTCGTCGTCCGGCCACCGTTCGCCGGCCGGCGATCGAATTGAAACCGGCCTCCATTGAGGCATTTTGTCGAACAGATGGCGTGCGTGACCGAAAAAAGGGGGTTCTGACCTGTTCCGGCTACTCGATCAACTCTGGCCGCCCCACGTACCTTTGGTGACGATGTATGCACGGTGGAGGACGACGGTATGGGCCGGGATTCGCGCGAAACGACCGGCACGAGTCCCGGCCAAACCGTGCTAAAAAGCAGAGCAAAACAGAGGCGTTCTCGGCCGGGGGGGAGCTCACCAGTCGGCGGCGCGTCGGGGCGGCTTCCGGCTGCTCCGTGGGTGGCGGCGAGGCTGCTGGCTCTATTCCGGCGAACTCCCGGACGAGTTCCTCTCTCTCTCTTCTCTCCGTTCTGTTTCTCCCTCTGTCTCTCTCTCTGTATTTTCTCTCTCTGTGGCCGACCGGGACTCTCTTCCGGGAGCTGCCGGTCGGCTTGCTAGAGACGGTGGGACCAGCTAGGACCTGCAAAACACTCCCAGAATCCTCTCTCTCTCTATTTCCCTCCCGGTCTCTCTCTCGGTCTCTTTCGTCTTCTCTCTTTCTCTCCCTGTTCTCTCTCTCTGAAAATTGCCGACCCGGCGCCTCTCTTTCTCTCTAGCTATATATAGCCGGCGACGACGATCCTGTGCTCCCCCCACGTCGACTGACGACGGCCTGCACCGGCCTAGGCTCCGCGAATTCCGCGGCCATAGGCCGGTGCAGAGGGGGTGCCAGCTCTGGAATGCAGAGGAGAGCACAGGGAGCCGAGAGGGAGGAGGGGATAAGGGCGTCGGGAAAACCGGGGGGGATGGGACTGGCCATTAAGGCCAGTCACAATGGCGTGCTCCCCCGGGACTCTTCTGGGCTGATGACGACGATGACACGGCGACTCCGGCGACGTCATGCTTCGGTCGCGCACAGGGGAGAACAGGAGAACGGACAGCGACGGTCGCGGGGAGGAAGAAGGAAGGAGAAGGGAAGCTGGGCCACTGGGCCCAGTCCACGCGCGGGAGAGAAAGGATGGGGGGAGCTGGGCCTGGGCTTGCGTGGGAAGGAAGAAGAGAAAAAAAGAAGAGAACAGGGCCGAGGCCCGCGAGGGGGGGAAAGAAAAAAGGAAAAAGAAAAGGGGCCGGGTCGGCCCGGCCCCGACCCGGCCAAGCGCGATTTTTTTTTAAAAAATTTTTAAAATTTTAATTAGACATTCTAATATACCCTATTAAATACAAACATGCCTAATTTCTATATGCAATGCATTTAAATAGAAATATTTTTTTGTTTTAGGAACTAAAAAATTAATTCCTAAATTTTGTGCAATTTAATTTTGGGCAAACTAAAAATAGGTGTCAACAATATAGGAGGTTTTCTCAACAATATGTACTAGATTTTCTAAACCAGGTAGTAATATTAGTGACTACATGATGGAGTTGCCATGTTAAACATAGTGCATTTTTTTCCTAAACAAGGTAGTAATGTTATATTGTTGCTCTAGACTGCTGGGTTTAAATAGGAAAAGAAATCGAGTTTGACGCAAGTGAAAGAGCAGTAAGAAAGCATCAAATAGTACTGACGATTCCACAACTTGGGTGTGCAAACGAACTACTTCTCACGTGCACTACCAAACCTAGTATGTTAGCTTATAATGGTTGTGAGATTCCAAAACAAAGAAAATCCAACTAATGATTTCAAAACATTTACGAGTGCAGCTCATCAGCCATACGGCATCAATCATAGTGATTTGTAATTTAAAAGAATATTTTCTTGAATTGTCCTAGCTAAAAATACATAATTAAGAGATGGTTGACATGTTGGTACATATGTAACATCAATGAGATCATTGTTATATGACATATTATTGTAATTTGGAAGGAACCAACATGAAAATAAACATACGTGAACAATATTAAATGACCTGAAAAAATCTAATTGACCTGAGACTATTTATTCTGTTTTTAGTTTTTTTTTTTTTTTGGAGGGGGGGAGTGGTGGGAGAGGGGGGGCAATAAATATCAAGAAATCTCGGCCCAAATGCCCAAAACAATTTAAACTATTTCCAATTGAAAATACGTGAAAATGGCCTTTGCCCAAAACTTTAGGTGTCAATGTTGGTTTACATGGCCTTTAGACCATGCAATAACTTTGGGATGAGTGCAGAAATAGAATTTAAGCTTTAGGTCGTTGGTTATTTGAGAACTTTAACGATATGGATATTGGTCAATTGAGGACTTAAAATTTCAAAATCCCACAATCAAGTCTCTAGCTCGCCGTCAGTCAAATTCAGGCGCAGAAATCATACATGGCAAATGAACAAAATACTTCACGTTGGATTTACAATGCCTGAATTCTACAGAAGGCGAGTTCAAGATGATATTATTGATGACTTGTGCCCATAATCAGAGGTCTCTACATCTTGCCACTTCCCAAAACAAAAATGCATATAATTAATGTTTCAGATAATATCAGCATACATGTTCCGTAGGCCATGCAGTAGCTTTTAAGTCGACACACTAGTGGAACCGGGTCAAAAATTTTCGTTCTTTTAAACACTTCATGGCCTTGAGCCAATAATCAAACCTAATTTCTTGCAACTTCCCAAAGCAAAATTACACGTAGGGAATATTAGACATTGTGCTGATTACGGAAAGATCCATTATTGGGAAGAACGAAGGCGTGGCTACGTAAATTGTAGCACAACCATGCTTGGGTTATCCAGAAGAATAGGCTTGACGTTCACTTTTCCTGGTAGGAAAATCATAATTTAATAGCATGCCTTTTTCTCGTGAATTAGAAGGAAAAAAAAAACAAATGACAGCAAAATAGCTTCCGAGAATATAGCCGAAAAAGAATCAAAAGACTTCCATCTTCCAAAGCAACAGAGATTCTTAATAAACACACACACACACACACACACACACACAAAACAGAAATTCCATGAACTGCTCAACCCCATTATTTTCTTCAACCAAAAAAAAAATAAATTAGAAAAGTTAAATAAATTTAAAGAAAAACCAAATTATACTCCATTTTGCTAGCTAATCCTAAAAGGCTAAGACCACAACATATTACAAGGAGATAAAAGATTGTTCCACGGCAGGCTTTGTGAAAGATTAATGAAAATCGAATGCTATTGCGTCGATGAGGATGTCCAAAACTGAGCATTCTTCACTTTCGAGACGCTGGCCAGGACACCCACCGGTGTTATGTTCCCCTCAACGGTCACCTTCTTAGCCGCAGAGTCTATGTTGAATGACGTCACGCCTGCAATTTTTTATTTTCTAGGTTTTTGTTAGCCACAAAAATATTCAAACTGTGCAAAAATACCTCATGCAGAACTGATTATCGATAGATCACTGAGTAAAAACATATGTTAAGTCTTGTATTTTAGAATAAGTACACTGAAAGCCCTAAAACTTATCATGGTAGTACAATCGAGTTCTAAAACTTTCAAAAAGTATAATCAAGTCCTAAAACTTATTACGAAAGTGCAGTCAAGTCATAAAACAGTTACGAAAGTGTAATCGAGTCATAAAACTTTTAAATAGTCCAATGAAGTTCTAAAACTTATCACGAAAGTACAATCCAGTCTTAAAACTTTCAAAAATGTAGCCAACGGAATGACTTAATTGGATCAATTTGACAAGTTTTAGGACTTGATTGTACTTTTTGAAAGTTTTAGAACTCACTTGCACTTTCGTGACAAGTTTTGTGACTTGATCGCACTTTTTCAAAGTTGTAGGACTCAATTACACTTTCATAACAAGTTTTACGACACTTAATACATTTATCCATGTACTTTAAGTAGAATTTCACGTGACTTTCACCATTTCGTGAAAGGCTTTATAATTGAGAACTGCTCAGGAATTTTTGGATTGTGGTGAAACTGATACCATTATAAAAAGTTGTACCTGAAAAAAAAAAAAAAGAAACACAAAATATAAAATAGATAGATAAAACAGAAGAGAAAAAAAAAATGGCCTGATCAAGAAATGGCAATACATACCTTCCATTCTTGATAAGTGTTTTCTCACTTTCCCTTCGCAGCCTTTGCAGTGCAGCGACACCCTCAAAACGACCACCTGCGCGACGACATCTTTAAATAACGAGAACAACGTAGTTTTCTTTGAAAAAAGAAATTGCCGATGTAGCCCATAAAAGAAATATTCTTGAGATTATTGTACATAAAATTGAAATTAGCAACGCAATGACATGTGAATTTAAACGGACTCAAGAATTGGGTGAATTGAAAGTAAACCAGTTTTTAATTAGCATTTTAAATAACTGGACTTTCTAAAGAGTGCTCCGAGCACTACTAATTTTCGAGTGTCAACTCTTTTGAAAATTGAAGCATGCATAATTGAGCATGGTTAACAAGTGCCATCGAAGGACTTGTTGACAAGACCTAGATGAACATACAGTGGGCTAAGATGAAACCAAACACGAATTTACAAACCGAATTAGACATTTGAACATTTTTTTTCCATCCTGTTGAAATATATTTATGAAATTAGATCTTGCAAATAGATAATTTCTTAAAAAAGTTTTCCGCCGGCAGACATAAACATTGCTCTTACTAAAATGATGTAAATGTAATTACTGACCAAAGCCTATCGATTTGGAGTAGCATACTCAAAAGCAAAGTGAACCAACAGAAAAAACTCTTACCTGGTTCGAAGCAGATGTAAAGCGAGATGACAAAGAAGACGAAGTGGGCTTGGAAGCAACAATTTGATGATGATTATCTTGACTATTGTTGCTCCAAGCCTGAGCCGGAGCAGCTGCCGAAGCCGGGTCACGATCTGATAGCCCATTGATAGAACGGGTGCCGCCCAAGAGATACCGGGTCGACCCAGGAGGAGTTGTTCTAGAGTCGCTGAGCTTGGGCTCGGGGCTGAGGCTCTTCCTCGCAGCCGACGCAGTCTCCGTCTTGCTAGAGAAGCTCCTGGTCAAAATGCTATGCACACCCCTCTTCTTCTTCTTGTTCTTGCTCTTCGTATGGTCGGTCCTTGACCGGTTCTTGTCCGGGTCGCCAGCGCTTGATTTTGAAGGGGAGAGAGAGTTCGGTTCGGTTTTCTGGTGAAGTTGGTGGTATGGGATGGGGCTGATGGGAGGGCAGTGAGAAGAGCTGCAAGGGGGAGTGATGGGGAGGGCCGACCGGACGGACCGCCTCGCATCTCGGATGATGGGATTGTGGCGGTCGATGGCTCGGTCACCCGGATAATGCACGGTGGATGATGAAGATGGAGGACTGGCCTTGTTCACCGTGCTCGAGCATATGGCCGTTGAGGCTTGGGATGCACACGAGATGTCTATTCGTTTCATGCTGGATAGGATGGTGATGATCGAGGAGCGGAGGCTGGTGTTCGGATAGAGAAGCAAGTGTTGTCTATTTCTGCTTTTAAAGCTTGGCCAGGTTGTGGGTTACCCCCCTTGCACAGGAGATAATACTTGCATGCTCCGAGCAGAGCCAGCCCGACCGCACATCCACCTTTTATATTAGGTGTGCGCCACGTGAGTCCCATCTCATCCAGTGGTACATATTTTAAGCTCACATGCACCCCCACCCCGAGCAGGCAAGATTTTTTGCTTGCATATGGAGAGAATTATTAGGTGACCATGGTCCATCTGACCAGACTCGAATCGCATCCGTGTTCACGTAACTCAAGTACTTAAGCAGGTCGAGACTAAGGCTTGATTTTGTCTCGCGAAAAATAAATAATTTGGAAAATATTTTCTTAAGAATGATCGTTTGTATCACTTGAAATAATTAGTCAATGAGAATATTTTCATTATCGACGACAATTTATGTTAAACATTTTTGTGGACGATGAAAATATTTTTGATTCACTAATTATTTCAAGCGATACAAGCGATCATTTTTAAAAAAAATATTTTTCAAATTATTTACTTTCTCCTAAACAAACGCACCATAAGCTTGAAAATACTTTACTTAAGTTGAGATTTTTAGGGACGGATATTTGGACTTGTCTAAGCTTGACAATACCTTTAACTCTGAGTAATTCACAATCCAAATCGAATATATGATTTTTAAGTTTTTCCAAGTTTTCCTTTAGAATTCGAGCTCGAGCCCAGTCTCGTATTGGCTTTAGTTTGAGCTTAATTCCAATTTAGAATATGATTCATTAATTTATTGATTCGAACTCAAGCTTGAGCTTTTTGAAATGTCAAATCAAGTTCACGAACTCCAGAAAGTCGAGCTCGAGTCACGAACTGAAATTTTTTTCCTTTTTTTTCTTATTTTCCTTAGCCAGCCGAAATTCCGATGAAGGGAAAAAAAAAGAGAATTTTAGAAATTTTCAAAAAAAAAAAAGAAAATAGTATATGTTAATGCCAATCATGCCATGAAGGATGGCTAACGTTGACCAGATAACCACATCGGGGATTATCGGCCAAAATTAGCTAAAAGGACTTCACTAGCAAATTGTCGAAAGGTTTAAGGCTAAATTGGCCGTCATATAATATTTTTAGAATTTTTTGGACAATTTCTCCAATAAACCTTGAAACTTGGGCTCATAAGTTTAGGGATGGATGGATGGAATATGATACATTTCTCGCACTGATAACTTTATTTTAGTGGACCTTTGTTTTG
The DNA here is from genome assembly GCA_031216235.1 of Syzygium jambos. Lineage (NCBI taxonomy): Eukaryota > Viridiplantae > Streptophyta > Magnoliopsida > Myrtales > Myrtaceae > Syzygium > Syzygium jambos. Next base: position 10,800,340 of record CM062220.1, read on the forward strand.
CACCAAATAAAATTTACTTCCTAAAAAGATTAAATATTGACTACGCTGGGACTAGGTGATCGAGTCTCTAATACTTAATGTATAAGATCAAATTTGCTGATTCTGCTCAGTAAAGGAACCGTACTTGAATTTATTTTTTTACACTACAAAAAAATGATTTTTTTCCGACAAAATTACCAACGAAAAATTCTGGAAAATTCGTTGGAAAGGGAATTTCCAACGAATTTTCCAACGAAAAATTTTTCGTTGGTAATTCGTCGTCGGAAAATTTTCCAACGAAAAATTTGAATTTTCGTTGGAAATTTGCAATAAATTTTTTTTCGTTGAAAAATTTATTGGAAAATTCGTGGCTAAATTCGTTGGAAACGAATTTTTTTTTCCGACGAATTTTTTTTCGTTGGAAACTATAATTTTTTTTTAGTCGAAAATTCGTGAAAATTTTTTTTCCATCAAAAATATTTTTTTTTGGTCCAATTTTTTTTTTTTTGTCGAAAAATAGCCCTCGCCGGCGAGCTCGAGCTCGCCCAGCTCGCCGCCGACGAGGACCGAGCTTGCCACCCAGATCTGGGCGAGCTCGAGCTCGCCGCCCAGATCTGGGCGAGCTCGAGCTCGCCGGCCATGGCGAGCTCGACCCTCGCCATGGCCGGCGAGGGCCAGCCTCGTCGCCGTCGAGGGCCGAGCTCGCTGGCCATGGCGAGCTCGGCCCTCGCCATGGCCGGCGAGGCTGTTGCGCCAACAAGAAGATGAAGAAGAAGAAGCAGCAGCAGCAGCAGGGGCGGGAGCAGGCTTCGAGGCCGCCGCCCGTCAAGTCCGTCGTCGTCTCGCCGGCGACGAGGCTCGGTGGCGTCGGGGGCGTCGGAGGCTTGGTGTCCATGGCGCCGGAGCCGGAGCCGGTGCCGGAAGAGGAGGGGGGGCGGCGGGGGAGTAGGCGGAGGGGGAGACGAAGGCTAAGGAGAGAGAGAGAGAGAGAGAGTGAGTGTGTGTGGAAATTGAGAGTGTGTGTGGAAATTGTGTGTGTGTAGAAATTGAATAAGGAAGAAGTATATTTTTTTGACATTCGTTGGAAATTTCGTTGGAAATTTCCAACGAATTTTCCAACGAAAATTGTACATACTAAAATAATTATCCGGAAAATTTAAATTCGTTGGAAAATTCGTTGGAAATTTCCAACAAATTTTCCAACGAATATAAAAAATGCCGAATAGTACCGGATTTTTTGAAATTCGTTAGAAAATTCGTTGGAAATTTCCAACGAATTTTCCAACGAAAATTGTACAAACTAAAATAATTGCCCGGAAAATTGAAATTCGTTGGAAATTTCCAACGAATTTTTTTCGTTGGAAATTTCCAACGAATTTTCCAACGAAAATTGTACCCACTAAAATAATTGTCCGGAAAATTGAAATTCGTTGGAAAATTCGTTGGAAATTTCCAACGAATTTTCCAACGAAAATTGTACACACTAAATAATTGCCCGGAAAATTGAAATTCGTTGGAAAATTCGTTGGAAATTTCCAACGAAAAAAATTCGTTGGAAATTTCCAACGAATTTTCCAACGAATATACAAAATGCCGAACAATACCGGGTTTTTTTGAATTCGTTGGAAAATTCGTTGGAAATTTCCAACGAAAATTGTACACACTAAAATAAATTCCCTGAAAATTGAAATTCGTTGGAAAATTCGTTGGAAATTTCCAACGAATTTTCCCACGAAAAATTTTTCGTCGGAAATTTCCAACGAATTTTCCAACGAAAAATTTTTCGTCGGAAATTTCCAACGAATTTTACTTTTCGTTGGAAAATTTGTGGCAAATTTGCGACGAAAATTTTTCGTTGGAAATTTTTCGTGGCAAAAATCCAGTTTTTTTGTAGTGTTATCTTATTCAACAGGTGAATATATTCAAAATTCATCTCGAGTGCCAATCATAAACTATTCCATTTTGCTGCACATTGCAGTGATAAAGAAGTGCAATTTGTACAAGTTATACAATGCACATTATCTCCCTTGTGGAACTGAAACCGGAAAAGCCTTATGTTGGATTCTAGAGGAAAAATTTTTACATTGTCATTCGATCTATGGTCGGTGTCGCCGATCTTACTTTCTATCAAGAAGAATTAACTAGACTAGTTTCACATCAGAAAGGACGAGTCGCATTTTCTGCTTATAAGTATATCTCTGTTAAGTCCCTAATCTTACAGTATTGATGTAAGTATTCAAGATTTTCTGGACCGTTCTTGTCGCCATACCAATCTTAACCTATTTCCTGTTTACCAACTTGTGGGTTATGAATACAGCAACTAGTACTCGAATTGGCACTTAATATAGAATTGCTTCTTTTTTTCTTCTTTTTTAATAGAGACGTTAACAAGAAAACAAGATTGTCAGCAGAAACATTGGTAAACTTGGGACAGAGAACAACGTTAGAAAAATTTTCAAAAGAAAGAAAAGAAATAGCGAGCAGCTCAGAGAGGTCACAAATCACAATCAACGATTCCCGAGACATGGAATCATGACTTGTGTAGAGGGAGAGATACTTACATCGACTCGTTCTGTGCAAGGGTAACGTTCATTTGCTATAACAGTGTCGGTTTACTACGACTAAGAATGGCCCAATCTGGCCATTCCTGGTCCGGTTTCTAGAGAGATTGATCGATCTTTGGTTCTGGGGCTGTTGGAACCTATATTGTACGGGTTGGTCCCGGATCCTGAGGCTTAATGGTTGGTCCAACCCGGGCACCCTGTAGTTATCTTCTTCTTCTTCTTTGTTGTGTCCAAACCTTAGATATATATTACAAGTGCATCTCCTCTTCTTCCGCCGTTTTCCTCTCTCGGAATCTCACTCTCTTCTTCACTCTATGATTACCGCTGAAGTCTTCCATTTTCATCTTTTCATGAGCAGTCTCTTCGTCTTATCTCTATTCATTTGAACTCAATGATCGATTCTCTTCCCCTCCCTTTCGCTCTTCTGCCTTCAGTGACCAAATCAATTGTATCTTCGCTACGACAGGTGTATCCCTGATTCTTTTCATTATTTCATCTCTATTTGTTTTTTTTTTTTGTCGATTCATCTATTACGGTGCATTGTAGATGAAGGGCTTAGCTTTGTTGGAATGGAGTGTTTCGCTTGGTTGTGATTGGCGGTGAGAGATGTCTCTCCATGTTTCAGATAAGTTAGACTTAAGGTTTTAGTAGTTTTCTTTTGAGTTCGGTGAATTTGAGGGTCGTAGATGACAAGGCAATTATGAGTTATTGATATGGTTATAGCAATAGCTACGCCACATTAGTTTCAGTTGAAGGAATGAGGAAAACATATAAGTGGTGAGATGTTTTATCAATTGCACCAATAGTAATTTCAATTTAAAACTATTATTAAGTATTAACTATACTTGTTGTTTGTTCAGTTTTCAAGTGTTTGAAAATTTGAAGCAATCTTTTATGAATGAACAAGATATAAAGTTGTATAATTCATGTTTTATGTCAAATTTTTTATTATTTATTTATTTTACGTGTTCGTCTTCTATGGTTTGTTGCTTTTGGCAAGTGAAGATTTCTATCGTTGCCTTATCATATCTTAGATTTCGGTTTGATTTGTACCGGTTTTCACCGCTTGGTTGCTCAAGATCGGATTGTCGATTGATATGTAATCTTAAAGAGTACGTTTGTCCTTTCAAGGAATACAAAAAATAAAACAAAAAAAAAAAGAATCGGTTGGTCCCGGGTTGACTTTGAAACTAGACCGAACCCATTGGTTGCTCCAGTCCTCAGTCTTAGGCTCAACAAGGTCGGGTCACCCGACCTAAAAATTGAAGACCATCACTGTGCGCATTGGTCCCTGAGTTAGGAGTTGAACCGACCCAACCCGAATCATGCTCACCACTAGATAGTTGTAGAAACATTAACCTAAGCCCCAAGGGCATTGGGACCACTTTTGTTGTCTGAATTCACTATTCAGTGAAACATTTTGTAGAACGTTACACAGAAGTAAACAGCAAACATAGTCAGACCCCACCTGTACATGAATGTACAGAGAAGAGGATACCGGTTGCATGTGCATGCAGGTGCAGAGCCCTACTCTTTAATGTCTGTAAGGAGACACGTGACTTGAGATATTCAGAGCAATTGTTTTTGTCCGTGGGATACATAGTCTGGCCCCCCAAAAATTTGTACTGCGGATGCATTTGATGAGACACGGCAGCCTTTTTTTTTAAATTTATTTAGATAATACGGAGGCACGAGCGAAGAAAGCCGACTATTCGAAGGTACATGGAAGGTCATACATTCAAGGATCATTGACTAATCAAATCCAAGTCTTTGCCAACAAGCATGCGGCTCTACTAATAAAGAGAATGGACAGTGGGATCAGAAAGTACCAAGTCCGGGGTTCAATCCTCGCAAGCGACGTAGACACTTGTGCATATATAGGTTGTGAGACTTGCGTAAGCGATCTCCAATTCCCAAATCAAAAGTCTCCATCCCTGCTATACCAAATCATATGATTCCATAGATTTCTTCATCTCTTTCTTTTATATGGGATAAGTGTACCACAAATCTTAAAACTAATTGCGAAAGCATAATCAAGTCCTAAAAGTTTCAAATAATGTAATTAAATCTTAAAATTTGTCAAATTAATGCAATTGAGTTTCTCCATAGTCCCGTTCGAAATGAACAATAAAAATTATTATCTTTTGAAAAGAGAGGTGTTGATGTGGCATCCGCAACACAAGCATCTTCCTCTTTCTTGGTCCGTCATCGCGCAAATTCTGTTCACCTCCGTGGCCGCTCGACTTCGCAAGTGCTCCACCAACCACTGCATCCCCCAACTCCGAAATGCCCACCACTGCCCAGAAAGGATGTTCGGAAGCTCGAGCGGACATGACCAAGTTCAACGGAAGCTCAAGTGGCCCCTGCAAGCTTGAAGAAGCCTAGAAGCTAGCTAGAGCGGCCATGGCTGCGACCTGCGAAGGGTAAAATTATAAAAAATAAAAATAATAATAAACTTATTATATTTATGTCAATTCATTTTTAAGTATTTCAATTTGACCAATTTAGTCCTGATCCTTTTGATGGTTTGCTAATCTAGTTATTCCGGATAATTTTGGCCTGAAATCGCCAACGCAAACGCTAACCGTCTTATGTGACCGGCACTAATGTGAACAATTTTTGTAATTTCTTAAATTTTTTCTACATTTTTTTAATTTTTTAAATTTTTTTCTTCTCTTTTTTTATTGTTTGCTTTTTCTTTCTTTCTTTCTTTTCCTATTTTTTCTTCTAAGCCTGGCAGGGTCATCAGCCGCCCTCACCGATCACAAGCAAGGAATGATTGACCCTTGCCATCTGCGGATGAGGGTCGCGGCACTCACCCATATCAGGCAAAGGCCACAAAGCCCTCACCGATCGTAAGCGAGGGCCGCAAAGCCCGCGCCTGCCTCTCCTAGTGGCCGGCAAGAGTCACCGGTCCTCACCTATGAGCAAGGGCAGCCGGCGACCTTGCCAGGCCTAGAAGAAAAAGTAGAAAAACAAGAAACAATAAAGAGAAAAAAAATAAAATAAAAATTTCAACATTTCAAAAAAAATTTAAAAATTATGAAAATTATCCACGTTAGTGATTTCTGGGAAAAATTGGCAGAGAACACTATATTGACAAATCATCAAAAGATTTAGAACTAAATTGACCAAATTGAAAGACTTATGATTGAATTGACATAAATATAATAAGTTTAGGATTTTTTCTTGTAATTTTGCCGCTACGAGCATGAAGAAGGCTATGTTTCAGCCTTCCCTAGCTCTAATTCGCCCATCGCTGCATCCTCCTTTTCGCCATCCTCAAGGGTGACGTCCACGAAGACAATGTTTGGAAACTCAAGCAGCCATGTTTAAGCTCGATAAAGCTCGAGTGGCCGTGGTCGCGAGCTTGAGTAAGCCTAAAAGCGGGAGCCCCCATGGCCGAATTCGACAAAACTCAAGCAGCCATGCATGGCCACATGCTCGAAGAAGCTCGAATGGCCATGGCCAAGCTCGACAAAGTACAAAGCTCGAGTGGCCACAACCGTGAAGCTAAAACACTTGCTGTTCACATGAAGCTTAAAAAAATAATCACCTTTTTTTTCATTTATTTTCAAGCGTTTTCTTCTTTTTTTTTTTTGGACGGGGCATTTGATGAACACCGACCGCGTCAATTTTTTCCGTTAACCAAATTAGACGGAGTTAACAGATAGACTTAAAAACACAAATTTGACAAATTTTAGAATTTAATTGCACTATTTGAAAATTTCACGATTCAATTACATTTTCGTAATAAATTTTAAAACTTCCTGTGTCCTTTTCCCTTTTTCAATCTTTCTCTTCCCCATCATTTTACATCGCATACATAAAACTCTAATTTGTTTCTTGCCCTCCTTATCAAATCCTTGACCACGAAATAGGAGCCTCCCTTCATGATCAAATACCAAATGCATTTGACTCGCATCATACAGCCCCAAACGTAGATTCAATACTTCCCAATTTAACCGTCACATGTAATTAAATTCACGGTCAGATGGATCTGTGGAGAGACGGAAAGTATCTGAACACATTACTTCTACTGTTAACGCCGAACCCTGTTGGGACCAGAGCATCAAATTAGATCAAGTCTCCTGTTCTTTCATCCACGGAAAGCAGGCAGAGAAACACCGAGAAATGCATATACACTAAGCTAAAGAAAAATGCCAATTTACTATTCAACTTGGACGTTGGATACCCCCGAAAAGAATGGAACGTTTGATTAGTAATTTCAACAGAGAATTCTGAATAAGTGCTTAATAGAGCACGTGTAGGCACACCGCAGATACAAATATAAACAAAAGAAAATTGCTACAAAATTGGCAAATGACAAGCGTGATTTTATATAAAAATAATCAACAAGATACAAAAAATGCTCTTAATGCTATACAAGCTCCTTTGGCCGTCCCATGTTAGATTAGAAACCTTTCCCTTCATCCTCGTTCAAGATGCGATTCCGGAAATCAGACACCATGCGAGGCAGTCCGTCTCTCAGCGATATCTTTGGTTCCCAGTTGAGAAGCTCCTTTGCCCTGCTAATATCTGGCTTCCTCTTGTGCGGATCATCGGCAGTATTGGGTTTGAATTCTATTGCGGCACTTGGATCGATCGTTTCTTTGACAACCTATCCGCAGAGTGTGGTAGAAGACATAAGCATGATGAACAGAACTTTCATCCACATGCATGCTGGTGCCCACTAGGTCATTGGGACGACAAAGAAAGACAAGGAAAGAAATGCCGAAAGAGCTCGTGGGAGAAACAGAAAATCAATGTTGAGGCTTTTCCAAAGCAACAAGGATTAAAACTTTCAGATAAAAACTCGAAGAAATCGAACCTCGGCAAGTTCAAGCATGGTGAACTCCCCAGGGTTGCCAAGGTTAAAGGGCCCCACATGCTCACCCTCCATTAATGCCACCAGTCCGTCAACCTGTCATCAGAAGCAAATTTTAATCACTGAAAACAACCATAACATGGATCAGCTTATTCTACAGTGGCTATATCTTATAGCAATCCCTTTTCGCCCATCTATGAAGTACTCTTTCACAGACCTTCGCAAATCTAGCTTCTAGACCATGAGTTCATCAGAGTAAGCATACTAGCTCATGACAACATTTTTAGGACACTGTATAGTCTCCAAAATATTGTGAATGTGAAGTTGTGCATAGTCATGGCCATGGGCCGCTTTCGGCCCGGAACCGGCCCGGTCAAACCCGGGCCCGGCCCGTTGACCAGGCCCGCGGTTTGGAACCGGCCCGGAACCGCCGGTTCCGGGCCCGGTTCCACAAAAAAAAAAAAAAGAAAGCTGCAGGCTCCACCGGCCATAGCCGGGGCCGGCGAAGGTCACCAGCCTCAGGCAAGGCCGCCCTCGCCGGCGTCGGGCGAGGCCGGCCTCGCCAGATCGGGTGAGGGCTCAACCTCGACGGCAACTGGTGAGGCCGGCGAGGTCGAGCCTCGCCAGATCTGGCGAGGGTTCGACCTCGCCGGCGTCGGGCGAGGCCGGCCTCGCCAGTTGCAAGCGAGGTCGAGCCTCGCCGGCGTCGGGCGAGGCCGGCCTCGCCAGTTGCAGGCGAGGTCGGCCTCGCCCGACGCCGGCGAGGTCAAGCCTCGCCAGATCTGGCGAGGGTTCGACCTCGCTGGCCTCAGGGGAGGCCGGCCTCGCCAGTTGCCGGCGAGGGCGAGGTCAAGCCTCGCCAGATCTGGCGAGGGTTCGACCTCGCTGGCCTCAGGGGAGGCCGGCCTCACCAGTTGCCGGCGAGGTCGAGCCCTCGCCCGACGCCGGCGAGGGCGGCCTCGCCTGAGGCCGGCGACCTCCGCCGGCCCCGGCTATGGCCGGCGGAGGAAGAAAAGAAAAGGAAAAGGAGAAGAAAAAAAACAGAAAAGAAAAATTATGAATCAGCCCGGAACCGGTTCCGAACCTGAACCGGAACCAGAACTGGCCCGGAACCGGCCGGTTCCGGTTCATACTTGGCCACGAACCGGAACCGGTTGGTTCCGAACTGTGGCCATGACTAGTTGTGCATACTCAGGCATAGATATGCGCAAGGGCCCATACCAAATCAGAGACATATTGGAAGCTCCGTGTTTGCTTTCCGTCCCCATAAACTGTCAATGGTTGTTTACGAATTGCCTGAAAACCATAATTACACGGTATAATTAATGACAAAAATCAGAACATCCCAAATTCAATCCTCTAATTATCAGACATGTGTACGAGGAAGAATGAAAACCTGATACCTGAGCAACAAAATTGCTGACAACACGCCCATCATCCAAACACATTCGAGGACCATATGTGTTAAAAATTCGAGCAATGCGCACCTGCAAGAAAGAATCTAATTAATAGCATAACACAGTAATATCCATGTGACAGTCAAGACATAAGAAACACGAACAATACCCTTGTTATGATTAGAAAGGGTAAAATAAACCTAAACAGCCAGGCAAAGAAAAGCAAATGCACCACATTTAAATGAAGAAACTTATGTAAAGTCAAGCTTAAAGCCCAAAAGCTCGGCCCATCTTAAATAGTAGTAAGATTAATCCATCTGTTCAATGATCTGCAGTAAAAAAAAAAAAAAGGCCTCAAGAGGTCGGTCGGTCTCAATGCTAGTGATTTAAGACGCAATATGACCTAGGCTTAGCAAAGTCAAACCGTTATTTGGATAGCTGGTCTCAGAAGGGAATCTGCACTTGCCATTGTATCACATTATAATCAATAGATCCCAGAATATAAAGAAAATTGAAGAAATGGAGGCAGGGAGCAGCAATTAAAGTGCAGCTTGTCCTCCTAATAGAAACTCTATCAAAAGAAAAGCAAAACCAAGATCGGAGGTCTGATTGCAGAATTGGACCAAACCAACCCGGCTGAGGTTGAAGAAGCTGATAATCTCATTCACACAGCCCAAATCTCACTTGTAGTATATGACAAGGGAATTAGCTTATAATGTAGCTTTTCCAAGTTTTCATCCTTCATTGCTACACCTTTTCGTCTTGGGCACAACTTCTAGAATAATTTCACCTTGCATCATATGCCTGTCCGCTTTTATGGAACATCGGATTTTAGTTCAATCACACGACTACTTCCAGTGAATTGCGGCCATCAAAGCGTAAGAGTTAAAATTCTTGTTCCTATTTGTTACAATACTCCATAGTTTGCAAGAACCGAACCACTGATCCACAGAATCCACATATCACTCCACTCCAATCTTTTGACAATTGTTCCTAAATGTTACAATACTCCATAATATGCAAGAACCAAACCATTGATCCTCCAGAATCTGCTTACACTCTACTCCATATCTATTACAACAAATCAACAACTTAAGGTAACATCAAGAATTTGTTATCACTTACGGCATAAGAGCCACCTTGATTTTAGAATCAACTACATTTGCAATCAAGGTAGCGTCAAGGATTTGTCTCGCTTCTACAAAAGCAAACTGAAAAAGCCCAATCAGCCCCTACATCGCACCCTTTAGTGATGTAGGACCTGATCAGATGCTAATCAAGTCTCCAAACACTGTACTAGGAACAATGCTCATGAATAGTCTCATGAAAAGCATCTATGTGAAGGCCGAGGAATCAATATTTGTAGGGAAAGGTTTGATTAAAAGTATCAGAATGAAATAATGGATTTTCCATGAAAGGATAAATCCTTCAAGCATCAAACCCGCAACTTCCTAAGCATCACATCTGCGGCTAGAATCGCATCATACAACAGTCCATAGGAAGTGCATTTTATTTAAGGACTCCACTAAACCCTAGTCCAAGTTAAATGGGAAACTCCTGAATAGGAAATCCAATGTCATATTCCAAAGGAAACAAGGAAATGTAATATTCACTTCCTAATGGACACGTAATGTCAGATTTTTAATTTAATAAGGAAAATAAATCTAACCGTTATCTATTAGTAGATCTTTATCTGGCACACCTTTTACAAGTGTTCAAAGATTGTTGACATAATTCTCCATCATTTAGCCTTCTAGTTAGCACAATAGTCAAAACTTTGTGGATGCCTCCGTATAGGGTGATAGGCCTAAAGTCTCTAATGTGAAGACCAGAGCACCCAAAGGATTCAACCCCATATTTCCTTTACAACAGCACATTATGTCAGCCATTAATTCTTCTAACTAGATAATTAGGCAAACTTCAGCTACAAAAAAAAAAAGTTCCACGGAGGGAACAAATTGCATCCTCTCGGAAGAGCTCAAGACCCAACAAGTAATATATATAGAAAACCTAGAATCTATTGACATCTACCTAAAAGTTGTTGAGGGACAGAGCCAGGAGAGATAAAATATTCTTATAAAGGCAACTTATTGCTGTCAAAAGCCCAAGTGGCATGTACCACAGCTGCTTTGCATATATGACCTTGAAGATGTACTTTGAATGCACAATGGTCTGCCTAGTAATCATGAAAAACCAATGTGGTTGAAATATAAGTATGAATCTCCCAGCTACAATATTTGCCAGAAATATTTCTAAATTGGTCTATTTGCATTTAATACACCAATCATACACATTGGCCCTTTAGCCTCAATTACATGTATCGGACGAAGATCTTCCCATTGGCACGTGTGAGATAGAAAGGCAACCTTAAGGAGTACATGATTAGAGACACTTATAATGCTTTTAATTATCTTCAAGATATCGTGAATCAGGACCAAGCATTCAATTCAAGCTTCTCACACTCTCTAGTTGAATGTTCAGACCGTTTTCTGTTTCTCCTCTTAATGACATGTAGAGTATGATCCTCACTTAAAATAAGCTATATTTCTGAAAAAGTCAAATTATCCCATTTGTAAAATAACGTCAGATATGCACTCATGTGGTTGTTCCACGTGGTCAGTCAAGTATCATCTCCTCCTCCCCTTGCTTTGCCTTCTTTCTGCATTAATTCATTGTCTTTGGGGTGCAAAAGTTCTTTGGCATGTTGCTTCAAAGTATCTCAATTGCACTACACAAATTGCCATGACATGTCATTCTTATTATAGAAGCATGCATTGGTCTTTTGGACCGCACAAGTTGCCATGACATGTCATTCTTGTTATAGAAGCACGCATCGGTCTTTTGGACCGCACAAGTTGCCATGACATGTCATTCTTATTATAGAAGTATGCATTGGTCTTTTTGACTGCACAAGTTGCCATGACATGTCTTTCTAATTATAGAAGCATGCGTTGGTCTTTGGGAGCCATCAGGTGGATTTTAGTGAGAACTTTCTTGCTTGCAGTTGATAAGTTTAAGGATTTCCCATCATTTGCTTATACTCCTTGCATCTGCATGATGTAGGAAAGTTATACCATTTTAGCCTGACCATATGAGGGTTTTACCCTCTAGTTTTTTTGGCTAGTTACCTAAACTTATCCCCCTAGCTATTGAATGCTCATGAATTTTTACATTCAATTATCCTGGTCCTGTATTTGTTTATCGTTGCTATGCATGCTTGAAAGAAAAATCAACTACATTAAATATTACTAATAAGCACCATAAAAACACAAAATAATCTGTGAGAGAGGAACTTTCTCTTTATGCTTTATCCTTGTTCACTAGTATATGTGGATATCGGTACTTGGGCAAGACAGATGGAGATTTAGGTGGACTCATGCTGTTAGTTACAGATTTTCTCTGGTATATGCTGCCAATGTGGCAATGAATAGATATTTGTCTGGAATATGCTGCCAATGATCAGATCTGCAGAAAGTCTACAGAGTTCTTATATTGCTCTAAACTCCAATGCAACTATAATGACATGCACCTGAATATAAAGTAACAGCCTTATTGTGTCTGCACTCAGTTAGTACTTAATCGGATAAATTGAAGAAACTATCTTCATATGTTCATGCAAGATAGGCACAAAGAATCAATGACTATGACTGGGAAAAGCAACCTACTAATCCATGACATTCCCAGAGAGTTCATTAAGAAGGGTAACATGAACTTGAAGCAGTGCAGAACAAGATAAAACTAGACAACGAACTCAGATAGTCTCGCTCAACACAGAAAGAATATGTGATAGGTTTAAAGAAAAAGCAATTAAGGTAACTTAGCTAAATCCATACAGGGGTTCGAATGGGCAAAGAATTCTTGCCGGTATTAGTAAAAGTCAACAGCTACTTCATGCCCAATAAATTTGAAACTTAAGCAAGTAATAGCATTTATAATGTTAGATTCAGATTCTAGCAAAAAAAATGTTAGATTCAGAGTTAGAATCAGTCACCTCCACTCCAGCACCTCGATGATAATCCATCGCCAACGTTTCAGCAGTTCTTTTTCCTTCATCATAGCAGCTCCGAACACCTAAATGGTTTGCAGATTGGACAGATATGAACAGGCAGTGCACCAGAACAATAAGAAGGAAAATGCGAACTAGCATAGTACCGATTGGATTGACATTTCCCCAGTAGGTTTCCTTCTGAGGATGCTCGAGAGGATCACCATAGACCTCACTTGTACTAGTTAGCAAGAAGCTCGCTCCAATTCTCTTTGCCAAACCCAACATATTGAGAGTTCCCATCACATTTGTCTTGTATGATCTCAGTTAAGGATATCAAACTCTCTAAATCTAGCCAATTTAGCAAACTAGACACAAGCTGCTGGGTTAAACTAAAAGAATGATAATTCACAAAAGAAAAAAACAGAGAAATGAAAGTTCAAGAGAGCCCCAAATGGCAAGACAAGAAGTGAGCAAGGATATGATAGTCTTGATGGGATTATACTTGTAATGAACAGGAGAGGCAGGGCAAGCCAAGTGGTAGATCTGATCGACCTCCAACAGAATCGGCTCCACAACATCATGTCGGATGAGCTCGAACCTCGGGTTCTTGAAATGATGGACGACGTTCTCCTTCCTCCCCGTGAAGAAGTTATCGATCACGATCACGTCGTCGCCTCTGGCGATGAGCTTGTCCACGAGATGGCTCCCCACGAACCCCGCCCCGCCCGTCACGACGATCCTCAGCCTCCGCCGCGCGACCGCGGCCGGGACGCGGCCGTACCCGTGGACGAACCCGGGGACGACGGCGGAGGCCCGATCTCGCTCCGGCAGGCCGGCGGAGGCCTGGAACGGCCGGGGGATCAGGGTGCGGGCCTCCGCGGGGGCGAGGCGGGAGAGCGTGGGCTGGAGGACGAAGAAGGAGGAGCCAATGAGGATGCCGACGAGGACGAAGAGGAGGCGCTGCTCCCGAAGGAGGTAGTGGATGGATCGGGGGAGGGATCGGGGGTGCTTCAGGGCCTTGGGGGAGTACGGGGACGGCTTGGAGGCGGCGATCTCCTCGTCGCCGCGGCGGGCGTTGATGCTCGATTGCTTGTGCAGCTGCTTCATGGCGGTCGGATCGCCCCGACTTTGGGAGAGGGAGGGCGGCGAGATTCCGGGCGGCGCGCAGAGCTGCGGCGGCAGAGGAGGACGTGCGGGTGGGTTTGCAGAGGCAGCTTGTTGGGCGAGAATGTTAGGGTTTTGATTGAATCCGTATCGAGGAAGAAGACGAAGAAGACGAAGCAGGTGAAGCTGTTTTGCCTGGGATGATAGAAGCGGAGGATGGGGGAGGAAGAGGATGGCGGTGAGCGGAGACCGTTTTTATCAGCTTGGGTCTTTACAAAAGCCAGATTTTCACAATTGCCTATACATTTGTTCAATCTTTTCAATCTAATCCCTAAAAAGTTGAGGTAAGCATAGTTCCCGAGTAGAATCAGAAATCGGAGAATCGGACCGGTGGAAACTAATTCGGTTTTAGGTACCAATATATGCATGACATGTTTCAGGCTTCAAAAATTGATGAACCAATTCCGACGAGTAGATTCCACGTGGAACATAGAACCTAAATCTAGAACAAGCCTTTTGTATTTTTCTTGTTTTATGTCTCCGTGCAATTCTGCAGTATTCCATGGTATCCAATGAGAACCGCTAGTCTGGGCTTTCATTTCCAGTGAAATCTATGATTGAAACTTTCACTTTGTTAATGTTTCATCATCTACGTGTGCTTAAATATAAGTTGTGATAAATGGATTATAGCGGCAAATGGTGATTATTAGAGGTGGTAATTCACTACAATCATTTAACTATAGATATAGGTGAAATCTAAATAAACCCTAAAACTGACTTTAGAATTTATGACATGGTAGGTTCTAAGTTCCAAAGTATATAGAGTATGTTTTGGGTTCAAAAAATTAGAAATTGATTTCAATGAATAGGTTTTAGATTCCAAGTAACCGCTCACTCTTACTAAAAAGCATTCTTTCTACCGTTTGCATTGATACTATTTCAAATGGGGGATAGGTCTTTACTTAAGCCAGATTTTCACAATTGTCTATACTTTTGTTCGATCCTTTCAATCTAGTCCCTAAAAAAGCATTCTTTCTATTGATTGATTGCATTGAAACTGTTTCAAATGGAGGATCCTAATCTAATTCTAATGAAAGAAGTGCTTTGATCTCTTGAGACACTGGAAGAGACAAATTTAGCCCCCACAAACATATATTTGATTCATCATTTCTAGCGACTTTCCGACCTTCGTCGAGTTAAAACATCATTCACGGAAATCATTGAACACTCCATCCACCATATGATGTATTCATACGTACGACAATTCCATTCGATGCAATTTCTAATCGCTGAACAGTAATTAAGGATGTAAGGAATATCAATTTCATCATTTCATGTAAGAGTTCATTAGGAGATAACCGGATTACACTTACAAGGTAACCACTATTACCTTACAGGAACCATGAAATTGTTTGGAAGCAAAATTGTACACATTTGGTAACTTGCACAAGATTATTTTAGAAAGAAACATAAAAGAGAACTTCAACGGAGTGTTGCCAAGAGCGATGTGGCTTTTGAGGGCTGCTTTTGATTGCATGGGCAGAGAATGCTTGGATTCTTGCTCAGTGCTCTATTCTAGGTGCAACTCCGTTGTCTGCCGCGTGTCTGGATTTTCATTGCTCTGTGCATATCATTATTGAATGCACCTATAGATGCACCTGATCACTAATCCACTTTTATTTTGAGAACCATTCATGTTTTTGTTCTGTTTTGCCAACACATCGGTGGTACTCTTGCTGATTTTCACTATTTTCCTTGGATACTCACGAGGAAATCTCTTTGTTAAAGTTGTTTCCTCTTATTATGGCATGTCATCCTTCATATGTTCAGTGTCTTTCATGTTGCGGGCCTCTTGTACATAACTAGTTGGTGTAGTGTATATTACCCAATAATCAGACTTTCCCGAGGATTCTCCTGCCTCGGATTTCCTTGCTCATGGTGCCACATAATTGGAAATAAGTTTTCGTACATACTCAGTTTCTAGGATCTAACATTGTTATCGGTGTATTTTGTAAACGCTGCATGACCTTAAATTTAAGAGATTGATTGAGGGGTCATTTGTTTAGTTTGGATGCACGGTAGATTCTCTATCCAAATACATCATATCCTACTCAAATAATAACTAGACATGTTGCCTTGGGAGCGAAGCCTTATTCAATACATGCGGCGGGGACAATTTGTTTAGATTTATAGAGATTATCTAAGTACAAAATTCCGTTTTATAAGAAAACGACACTAAGATAACATATTTGCATCTTAAAAACTCTTTCTTCCACTAGCTTATTAATTGGGGAATCCAACTAATTTTTTTTTGAGAAAAATGGCACAAATAATCCCTAAATTTGGACCAATATTTGGATCAATCTGCAATGTGGTCCATGAACTTTAACTTAATGTGCAATATGGTCCCTAAACTTTTAATTTGTTCAATATAGTTCCTGAACTTTTGATACATGTTCAATTCAGGCCTTCAACTATGTGGAAATGTTTAATATAGTCATTTCATTAATTCAAGATAAAGTACTACATTAAACATTTTCATATAGTTGAAGAACTATATTGAACATGTACAAGAAGTCGAGGGACTATATTGAATAAATTAAAAATTTAGAGACCATAATCAACAAATTAAAAGTTTAGAAACCACATTACATATTGGCCAAAATTCGGGAGCCATTTACATCAAGTACTCCGGTCACTTTCCCTCTTCAAGAACAAGAGCGGAATGTAGAAGTTGGTCTTTTCGGCACATCCAAAGCCATGCTACTAGCATTTCAATGCATTGTCAAGTAATTCTGCAGTTGGATTTGGCCCATTCACTATGGCGGGCCGTGCCGACCCGGCACGGTTGCCTCGATGTGCTAGTCGAGGCCCAAGCCCATAGAGCCTCGGAGCAACCCCCAGCCAACAAACAACACACGTTACATCCGCCTTAAGACTCGGAGACATCAAAACCAAAAAGTAAAGGCTAAAAAAGGCTAGTACAATTAGAACGTAACCTAAACAGACCCACTAGATTAGAGAACCCCAAAGCCGACGAAGCCCATGGGGGGTGTCTTCTCGTCGGAACGGTGGAAGAGCAAGAGCTTCCTTCGTGGAAGCGCGCGACACAAGCTTTTACTAAACGAAGGAAGTGGATAAATTGCAACTGAACTCGAGTCAGCCATAGAAGAAACGATCTGGAGATGCATAATCGTAAGCAAGAGAGTGTAGAGAGTGTTGGGCGGCGGAGGTTCATCGTTTATGAAGTTACATTGATCGCGAGTGGCCTCGGGCGAGAGTTGTAAATTGGAGAAAGCAATTGATGGTGACAAAGAGTTGCGGTGGAGATCAATGGACCAAGCGACATAAACAAATATAGTGATAAAACTCGAATGTACATTACCGTTTATAGATTTTCCTTAGATGTATAATGTTCCAAATGTTTTCTTAAATTGCGTGAGCACTTATGTTCGACATATGTATAAAGAAAGGCATGTAATCTTGCAAATGTTTAGCTTAATTTAGATAACGGACCAATGCATATTCCATTTACGTTACGATCCGCGCGTAGTAAAGAGTCAAAAAAAGAGTAACCGGGACATATCATTAAAAAATAGAAAAAGCAACGGGCAATTATAAAAACAATGAAGCAGCCAACCGACCACAGTGGGAGTCGAACCCACGACCTTTTGATCCGAAGTCAAACGCGCTAATCCACTGCGCTATGCGGTCTTGTTGGACAGGGGTCAGCCGATATTTTATTTATCCTAATACAGGGGAGTGCAAATGTGCAGTTTTTCCTCCCTTTTCAGTGCATGTAATGTTTATATTTGGGTAAGTTTTACGGGGAAGCAAATTGTAGACAACATAGACGAGTAAGAAAGAAAGACTATATAAAGCCTAGACTAGTGCATTTTTCTTAGTTGCAATGATAGTGGATGGATATGACGGATTTAATTTGATGGGTCAAAGTTGGCTCGGATAGCACCTAATTGCTATACAAAAGAGAAAATAGAAATTGCGCGAGTTAATGTAAGAATAAAGTGTTTGTCTGTGTGGTTGCTTAATAGTATATGTCATCAATCGGCAACTAAAGTCAAACGTTTCAACGCTCAATCAAAGTGGAAAGCCTAATGTTCAGCGATACACTTTTTTGGAAGTATACGTAAGAATTTATCGCACGAATATAGTATATGTACTAAATTGAATTCGGAGCGTTAAATTTGATGGGAATCACAGAGGCGCTCACCATTTTCAATCATCCAGACTCATAGAATAATTTGGGAAAAGGAAAAACTGAGGACAGAGAGATGTGTGCAAAATAAGAATATCATAAACTAGGCCTATCCTCAAATTTATCTAATTGTTCAATCTGCTCAATTGTTTAGGCCCATAAGCCTAGAATGACTGGCCCAATTAAAAAATTTTGCGCCTGCCCAAACATGAACTCCCTAATTCTTGCCCACTATGTGATTCGACTCATGCATTGGAAGGGACACATGCATTGGTAATCCAAAAACTTATCTTGAAAGTACAATCACATCCTAAAATTTTTAAAAAGTGCAATTAAATTTTAAAACTTATCAAATTGTTGCAATCAAGTCATTCCGTTAACTTCGTCAATATGTCTAGCGGAAAATGATGACAATATATATTTTTATTATTTTTTCTCTCCTGCGTGACATTTTTTTCCCCTCAAATCTTACTTATCCCAAAAAAGAAAAGTATATAGGGATAAAATTCATAAATAAGGGATACATATAAGCGATGAATGAATATGTAACACATTTACCTAAATTTTTTCTTGTAATATAAAAACTGCCAAACTTGTACATATGCGAAACTACAAAGCACTGTGGAAACTCAGCCAATGCTATAAACATGGATCACAACCATGGGCTTAACTGTAACCCTCACGGTCATTGGCAGCAAATGTTACGTGGGCTAGATGTAGAGAGTTGCTTACTACGAAAAGCAAGATGCCTACTTCACTAATCTAATTTTATTGATCACTAGTCCTTACTCTCGATTACTGATTCAAGAACGAATACCAAGACAGCCCTTCCCTTGTCGATCTCCTGCCTGATGGCTTATATCGCTAAGGAATCCGTAATTGATGGCAAGAGCTAAGAATCAATAAAAGGAAAATACCAATTAGATTTGAAATGTTCGCTCCTTGTGTCTACTGAGACAAACTAAAGGGTGGTAACCCTTAAATCCTTAAAAGCATCTCTGAGCTCGGTCAAAGAAATATATAATTCGAAATGCTCAATTCTGTAAGAGCTTATGTAATATTCTTTTTCCGGTTACAGTTAATAACCAAAGAGCAGACCAAGGCTCTACTGCTAACCAATCTTCTTTTTCGACTCCTTCCCACGAAACCACCAGCTACCTTGACCTAATTCATGCACCTACTTAACCAAGTGAAGCAGTCCCACCGAGAAGAGACCCTCACCGTTTATGATGTGGGCACGATTATTGTCTACTACAATATTATTATTTTACGAATATCATCTCGGCTGTGTTTCTTTCTTGAATAGTTCTTGGCCGAAACGGGTTTGTTTTTTTTTTTTTTGGTCATAAACATATTCCATTTCATTTATATGAAAGTCGTACTACCTGAGCAAAGTTGACAAGAGTTAGTACAAAATAAATCCCAAAGAGGTTGGGGTGGCCTCGACATCCAACTAGAGGGAAGTGTTCCTTTTCGGTGAGATTTGGCGATCCAGTCTGCGACTTGGTTAGCTTCTCGTGAACAGTGGGCCAGTGAGACACCTTCTAATTAAGCGAGTAGTGCATTGCAATCCTCAAAGAGACTTCTCAAAGCCCATGGGCTCCGGGTTGGCTGCACAGTGTATCTAACAGTGGATTCGTTATCAGACAAAATACATACATGCTCTGCAGATTCCTTTTTCTGGTCAGATGCACCCCGCAGCCAAAGCAGCACTTCCTTCACCGCTATGGCTTCAATTTCAAGAGGAGAAAAAGTGGTCATCCTCTCTGCAAACCCAGCCACGATCACTCCCCTGTAATCCCGACATACTCCGGCCACCGATCCCTCTGTTTTGCCCTCGACCCAAGATCCGTCAACATTGAAAAACCACATCCCTGTTGGTGGTGGCGACCACTGTTCAAGTGTGGTCTTCTCTGACCAACTACTCTGCTGAATTGAGTTTTGCCTATGGTAGTTCGTACTCAGTAGAAGGGCGTCGTCTACAATTCCTCCTGGTTTGAGTCTTTTTTGTTGAAAAACGTGGGCGTTCTGCGCCTTCCAGAACAGCCACAGTATTGCAACTAGCCCGTCGCGATAGGATGAATCTGAGTCGCCGGTGAGTGTTTCGTCAACCCATTTATCTATTCTTGTTATGTTTTGCGGAGAAGCGTCCACCTTAAGCCTCGGATCTGACCAAATTTCCTTGGTCCAGTCGCACAGGATGAAGAGATGCTCCGTGGTCTCTGGAGTTTTCCTGCATATTGGGCAAATCGGATCAAGTATCGCCTTTCTCTTGTATAAGTTTTCCATTGTGGGTAAAGCATTTCGGCACACACAACACAAGAAGAAATGGATTTTGGGTTCAGTGTGTAGTTTCCAAATTTTTGTCCATAGGGATCGGGGCGTCTAGTAAGATGGTGATGCTTGTTCTATGTTCTTGGGTATAGATGCGCGAAGGCTAGTGTACCCATGTCTTACCGTGTACTCCCCTATCGTATTTCCAGCCCATATCTGTTTATCCCTGTCCTGGTTTGGCTTGATTCGTATGGCAAGAATTTCTTTCACAATTTCCTCTTCAAAGAGCTCATGCAATTGGTTTTCATTCCATGTATTTGTTCTGTGATCAATCAGTTCAACGACTCGCTGGGGGTCTTCTCGATTAACTGGACCCCCAATCATTCCTTGTTCCAACCAGTTGTCCTCTCTTATGTTGACACTCTCTCCATTGCCAACCAGCCATGTGACTTCTAGGCTTATCGCATCCCTTCCCATCAACAAGCTTTGCCACCCCCACGAAGGGCGAGAACCCTTTTTTGCTTTCCAAAAGCTTCCATTTGGGAAGTAAATTCCTTTTAGTAGCTGGCTCCATAGAGCAGATGGATCTTGTGCAAGTCTCCATGCTTGCTTTCCTAGCATTGCCTTGTTGAAAGTTATGAGGTCCCTGAAGCCCAAACCTCCATCTATTTTCCTCTCTTTTAGGATTTCCCACTTTTTCCAATGGATACCCGATCTGGATGAGTTTTGTTTCCACCAAAATTGTGCAATTTTCCGTTCAATTGCCTTGCACACTGAAATGGGAATTTTGAATATCGACATTGCATACTAGGGTAGTGCTTGAACCACTATTTTGATCAAAGTCTCCTTGCCCGCCTTAGATAGCAATTTTTCTTTCCAGCCCTCCATCTTCATGGTTACCCTTGCTAGAATCCACGCGAACATCTGTTTTTTTGTTTGCCCCCAGTCTGATGGGATGCCGAGGTATTTCCCAGTTTTCTCCATAATAGGAACTCTGAATTCAGCCGCTAGATTGCTCTTGAGGTTTTGGGGGCAGCCCGCACCAAAAAAGATCCCCGATTTATTCATATTGATTGCTTGTCCCGAAGCGAAGCAATATTGATTTAAGATATTGGCCAGATTCTGACACTCTCCAATAGTCCCATTTAGGAAGAATATCGCATCATCGGCAAAGAGTAGGTGAGACAACATAGGGCATGTTCTATTCAGGCTTATCCCCTTTATACTCCCCTCCTCCATCGCCTTTCTCAAAAGGGCAGAGAGTACATTGGCCATGATTATAAATAAGTAAGGAGAAAGTGGATCACCTTGTCTAATTCCCCAGGAAGGTTGGAAATATTGTAAAGGCTCCCCGTTTACTTTGACACTAAAAGAAACTGTGGAAATATTGTAAAGGCTTGTTTGTTAAGTCTAAGAAGTTTTTTTTGGAGGTCAATCCCATTGCTCTGCTAAAATCCCTAGTGGATCCGAAGTCTCCTTAAGGTCTGGAATTCATTCCTTTGTTGGCTAAAACTATTGTTCCTATCTTTTGATGATTGTGAAAGGACAAGTTTGAACTGTCAAGTCAGACCCCAAAGGAATCATATTGAAATAAAAGGATTATGTTGGTAACAAAGTATCTATAAGAGTGACAATTACTAGGAGTGAGCATGGTTTCAGATTCTATCCTGGAACCTGAGAACCTGACCAATGGAAATCTGTAGGTTCCAGGTTTCAAGATATGCAAAGTAGATTTTAGGTTCCAAAAATTGGGAAACCTAATTCGATAAGTAGGTTCCAGGTTTTAGGTAGGTGGGATCTGAAATTTGGAACCTAGAACCTGAACCTATCTTCTCATGATCCTGTGGTGTTTCATGGTATTAGATAATGAGGGTATGATATGAAACCATTAATCTGAGTTTTCATTTTATGATTTGTTAATATTTCATATTCTTTTTGTGTTTAAATATAAGTTGTGGTTAGCAGATCATAGTAGTAAGTTGTGGTTATTAAAGATGATGATTCACTTCAATTGTTCAATTAATAATACAAGTGAAACCTGAGTAGACTCTGGAATCGATCCTCGAACCTATGATAGGGTAGGTTCCAAATTCCAAAAAACGATAAACTTATTATCATTGGTGGAACATATACGAAACATGAAACTGCTCACCCTTAGTATCGATTCATGTAATGACTTCTCATTTTAATTATATTTATTTGAACCGTAATGCCAAGAAAACTAGTCTTTTGTGTTTTCTTTGATGAACGACAAGCTTGTTCAATATTGTTGCATTCATTTTTGTTTTGTTTAACTAAAAATGCAATGTATAAAAAAAGAACCTGTAAGACCTTCAAACATACCCTAGAATCTGTGACAAGGTAGATTTCAGATTTCAGATTCCAAATGGGTAGGTTCTAGGTTTAAAAAAAATTGGGAATCTATACCCGATGGTAGGTTCTAGGTTCCACATGGATCCAGTAATGAATCTGGAATCACTCACCCTTAACAATGACTAAAGACATCAAGTTATGCAATCCTAGTTTTTGTAGATAGAAAGAGAAGGCCTAATTATGGACTGTTTTTTCTGATGGATATAAAAAAGTCGAAAGCTCCAGGTAGATTTCCAAAAACCAGTAAAAATGGAACATAGTAGTAGAAATAAGCATTAATAAAAGGGTTAATACCAAAAAAAACCATAAACTAGTACACTTGTAATAAATTTACTCCAAACTAATTTTTTTAACACAAAAAATCCTAAATTGATACATTTGTGACAAATTTACCATCTGTTAAATTGGATTTATACCACAAAAAATCACAAACTATTACATTATGGAAGGTAAAATCCTAAATTGGTACACCTATCAATTGCCGCGTGTCATCAAACTTAGAAATTTTACGATAAAATTTAACGGAAATTAACAGAGGGTAAATTTGTCACAGATCTAATAGTTTGGATATTTAGTGGTCAAAAAATTAGTTTAAAGAAAAATTTATCACATGTATTCTAGTTTTGGGTTTTTAATGGTATTAACCATTAATAAAATAGATACTTTGTATTTGATTTCTTTTTCTCTTTGCCATCATTCCAAGCCCATCCCTTAGCTATTCCTTAGCTTTGGAAGAAGCTAAGATGTCCAGTATTCCAATCCAGTTAGGTTAGCATTCCAAGTCAGTTGAACTCCTTTTTTGTTGAGATTCAGACTTAGGGAAGATAACTCATGCCCGATCATGATTATTTTCTTTCATATTTTTCACCATCCCCCGAAACTCTTAGAAAGGTGCAAGGCTTTGTCTGTGGTTGAAGTGGTTCATGTCCAGTTAGTAAGAAAACTTGTACCTATGTCAATGTTCCATTAGATAATTTTCTAGCTAAAACAATATTTTTTTAACATGTTAACACTGCTTGCTTTCCGGTGTCTATGTAAGCAGATTTTTACCGGTTGTCATTGATAAACTTTTGATGGAATATAAATGTGTCATACAAGTACAAATTTGAGATTTTTGGTGACCCATAATAAAATTTAGGATAAATGTCTCATATTTAGCATAGTTTAGAGTTTTTGGTTTGCCCCATTATATATTAATCTATTTCCAATTGGATTTATTCACAGGACAGCTGTTTCGGTCATATATGAGTTGATATTATGCATCCTAAAAAGTATCCCACAACTAAAAGAACTATTTTTTTTATAAAGTATCTCCAAAACGTTTTTATGCAATCAAATAAAGAAAACTTACCATTCTCAATGAACCGACTTTTCTCATAAACCAATCCTTTGAATATCAAACGTCGTTTAATGAAATATGCAACGAAATTGTTAATAAGATCCATATAAGAATCCGTTGTGTAATTTGTTAGAACAAATTATCCAAATTATGTAGGCGCTAAAATTGAGATCTCAATTATGGCTCTAGGCCTTTCCACACTGTCCCTGAGTCCTTAAAATGGTCCCATATTTAACTATAGCCACAACTACTCAGGAAAAAGCCACAACTACTCAGGAAAAAAAATGTCATCACATCATTAATCACCGATGTGACTTGGTCGCATCACATGACATTTCAGCTGCGATGGTCCAAGCGAATCAACGTGGTGCAAATTAACTTGGTTCCTCTTTGACCAAAAACAAAAACTTGGTTCCTCCGAGTGGAACTCTGACTTCAGCTCCTGTGGTCCGAAATACTTGGACATTTAGGTCCTAACAAAGATCAATGTCTTTAATTACTAGGACAAAATCAATATCTGCATGGACAAGCGATTGCCAGCGTACGTAGATGGAGACCGATCAGAATATCTTTGTCACTTTCGGCATCTTCATCACGTTGCGTGAGACGACATTTGGATTGCAATGGTCCAAGCAAATCGACAAGTGTAAGTAACTTGGTTCCTCCAAGTGGTCCTATGCACTTGGACATTTGGGTCCTAATGAAGGTCAATATCTATATTGTTAGGACAAAATCAAGATTTGCAAGATTTGCACGATTGCCTGTAGGTAGATGGAGATCAAAGTATCTTTGTCACTTTTAGGAGTGAGCATAGTTGGGATAAGCGATTTTCATTCTAAAATCGAAAATCGCTTACTAAAAACCGGTTTTATAAAATGAAAATTGAGAACTACCCGCTAATTCCTGGACCCATCCAGAAATTGGAACGGACCTCACCTGAAAATCGGATCACCGGTCCATTCCAATTCAGAAACGGAGAAATTTTTTTTTGAAATTCTTGGAACCCAACTCAGCGAGAGTGAAGAAATGGCCATGAACGTGCCTCTGTTTAGAGAGAGGGGAGGGATCTTGCAAGGTCTACTTTTTCTGAAAGAAGAGAGAGTGCCGTATTAATTGAAGAGAGTGAGATGCAGGAGTTTGAACGAAGAGGGAGAAAAGAGGAGAGAGAGCTGCACGCATACGAAAGAGAAGTGAGTGCTATTAATTGAAGAGAGAGAAAGTGGAGAGAGATGGAGAGAGAGACAGATGCAGAAGAAAGAGGACAGAGTGCCGCATTAAATGAAGAGAGAAGAAAGTGGAGAGAGATGATGGTTGATCCGTGATCGTGCAAGACAAAGAGGAGAGAGTGAGAGGAGAGAAAGAGAGCTTTATTAATTGGAAAGAGAGAATCTAGTCCTTGAAAGCTTAAATTTAAATATATATATATATATATATATATATATATATATATATACACATGTGTACCGATTTAGCTGGGTGGGCAATCGATTTTACATTTGAAATAAAAAATCAAACCGATATCCACTTATTTCAAGAAATTAAAATCGAGAATCGGATCGATTCTCGTGAGAATTGTCAATTCTAGACATGTTCGGTTCGATTTCGGGAGGTCTGAGCAGCTTTCGATTTTTTTGCACATCTCTAATCACTTTCAGTGTTTTATGATAAGTGGACACAAAGAGAGATAGTGGATAGTGACCCTCTAAACTTAGGGTTTTATTTTACATGATTAAGATATACTACGAAATTTGAACACATCGACTGCTAGGCAAACGGATGACCCAGATCAATTCCCAACCTGCTCTAGCCTCCTACAGAAGATGTGGTACAATCTACCCACCCTCAACATTTCCCACTGTGTGTCACACCCCGAACCCCACCTAGCTCATGGCATCCCTCTTTAGTCGAATTAGTGCGACGTCCCAAAAAACGCCGCCAACCCAAACCAACACATAAGAGATAAAAGCACTAGCGAAAGCCACAAATACCCAAACAACAATTAACTAGGGGTAAAATGGAGAATATACATTCATCACCAAATCAAACTTATACAATACCCCACTTACAATCCACATAATATACATGCACACCGAGCTTCTAAAATTTACACCACCGACATAAAAAAGGATCAATAGCCTGGGTATACCCTAACTTCAAAAATGAGACATTTCAAAACCTTCACTCTACCCCTAAACTAGCCTCTACGCTTCTTGGATGGCGTCCACTTTGAGTTAAATTCCTCGAAACTCGAGTCTGAATCCCCCTGAGCCACTTGCTCCTCTAAGGACTCAGAATTCGTTTCGATCTCAATCGGTTATCCTCATCATCCGATTCTAGCGAACCTCAATTCGCTCCTCCTCTTCGTACTCCTCTTCGTACTCTTCCTCTGACTCATTCTCAAGTTCCTCCTCCGATTCTAACTTCGGATCTCCTTCTGATTCCTCTTCGGGTTCTTCTTCCGGTACCTCTTCAGGCTCTTCTTCGAGGTTTTCTTTTCCGGGTTCCTCCTTGGGCACTGTACCTAGGTCCACTTCCATAGAATCATACCCTGCCACTGATTCCTCCGGCTCCGGATCAAGCTCAATCACTGAAGGTTCGGGTGCTGCGGGTACGTACTGATGCCCTGGCTGTGCGAGGCTGGTATCCAAACTAGTCATCTCACTATCGGGAGGGAGTATGGCCGACGGATTCCAATCCCCTACTCCGTCAAAAGGGATATCAAAGTCTTGGGCAGGACCAAACTCGTCCATCCCATCCAAAAAACACCATGCGGTATAGGTGTAGGCCTGCCAAAGGGGTTGCCCTATGTTTACCAAGACTACGGTAGTATGCTTGATTCATGTCATATTCTCGTCTATCGGATACTCTACAACGTTATGGTCGGCGTGCATCAGTATTCAAAAACGCTGAGGCGGCGGCGGCGGGAGATTCATGGTTCAGGCCGGGGTTCTGAAATGGTTTAGTTGAAATAATCATGAGACATATCTCAGCAAGTAAACACCCTAAACCCCACCTAAGCTAACATGTGCCTCCAAATAAGTCCAAACACAATAACACTCAATAAGCACATCATAGGCACACAATTGCACTTACTTGGGCTTTTAATGCGTACAATCTACACGTTATTCACAATTACATAAATTCCAACCACATGCACATTACAAATTAATTTCATGCTCGAAACACAAGTTGAACATACGGCATTTCCAATTCCACATTTCACACACTCGTTTATACCTCACAACACTATTTTCATTCGACTTGCCAACGACCCGCGTTATAGTACACACCTCAGGTCCACTTTCAATTCACGGTTCACACATTACCATCTCATTTTCACAACACTTCTTAGCCCGCGTTACAGAACACGCCTCAGGCTATGTCTCTTGCCTGCGTTACAGTACACGTCTCAGGCTCAACATCCTCCACCTACGGCATAACTCGCGTTAACGTACACGCCTCAGGTTGATGGTCTTCCGGCATTACCGGGCATCGTCCCGCGTTAAAGTATACACCTTAGCATGGTACACTTCCCCGCGTTACACTACACGCCTCAGGAATTTTGTGACCACACGCACGACATATCACATAACTTTCTCACCCATCCACACGCTCGAATCTCATACGAACATGCTTGATTAACACACCAACATACTAAATTACCCCACCAATTCAATTCAGCCAATGCATGCATCGAATTCCCACGCATTTCACGTGCTCAATTGACACACAAGCATGCCAAATTTCCAGCCAATCCAATTCAATTCACACGTGCACAATTAACTCGAGTTTTTGCATTTTAAGCCGAATTTTACCATTCACAGGCGTCATACTCTTATCGACAATCCTCAAATCAACACATACTATATCTTAATCACTAATATGCACTAATTCGGCCATAGAATGAATAGTATTGGGCCACCACAGAAAATCACCATAACTTCACATTTAGGCCCGTTTTTCACGCAATAAGCTACAATAATCACTCGTAACCATTTCAATCACAAAATCAATTAATTCTAACCTCCAATCCACCTAAAAAATCATCAAAATTCCATCCCAACAACTCATCCAAAGCAGTCCAACCATTCCTCTACGAATAACTCCTAAAACTTGCTAAAACGGGCCCGAACTAACCCTAAAATACCCGTTATCCTAGGCGAGGGTTAGGATATCACTTACTTATGATTCCTACATGAAATTGAGGCCTCAACGGTGGCTAGACAGAGAGCAAACAGTAGCGGCAGTGGCGACAAACGGTAAGGTTTACCGGCGAATCACCGGCGGTCACGAGCGGCGACAAACGGCGGCGATTGGCTGCTGGCTTTCTTGGCTGCTCTTGACTAAAAAAGGGGTGGCTAGTGATGGTGTTTCGGTGAGGGGGAAAAACAAGGGAGAGAGAGAGGGTGAGGCGGTGGTGTGGCGAGGACGTGGCGTCGTGGGCGACCGAGTGGCAGTGATCCGGCCCGGTGGTTACACGGCGGCGATGGGTGTGGGAGGCTGGCTACTTCACGGTGGGAGGGGAAGGCTTGGTCGAGAGAGGGGTGAGGGAGAGAGAGAAATTACCGAGAGTGAGAGAGAGAATGAGGGGGAGAGAGAGAAAATGAGAGAAATATCAAGGGTACCAATAATTGGTGTCTAGCCCCTTGCCAAATGACCATCCTAGCCCCCTCTCTATCATCCAATCAACGACTACGATTTGATCTTATCCTAAGATCGACAGTCGAGATTAATCATTGTTAAAAATATCCAGAGGCAAAATTGGAATTTCACAAAATTTTCAAAGGCAAAATTGTCCAAAAATTTCTATTTCTAAAGTTGGTGTAAAATGACCAAAATGCCCCTCTCACATTATGTTTGGCCTTAACAAAGTCTTAAGGGTAAAACGGTTGTTTTTCATTTCTTGCCGAAATTCGAATTTTCTGAAGAATCTAGACAAATCTGAGGCCAACCAAGCTAATAACAACATCGTCCAATTATCCTGTCGTGACCTTCATAATTTTCAATGTCCAATCTTGGTCTTTAATTAATGACTAAGTTTAAATGACGTAACTTGAGCGTATCTCGAACTAACGGGTGGCTTTTGGGAAATTCACACATATTACCCGTGGCCGATACTAAATTATTTAAGTTCACTCAGATCGTGACGACCTCGGTTATCACGTAATCACGAGGATCGATCGCTAGTTCCGACGGGTGCTATCGTTTGACATAGGTTTAGGGCCATTCGTCAATTTATCTCGTGGTCGAGCGGAATCACCCGCGATTCACTTGTATGACAGCGGCGAATTGATCCCTAACTATCCTTGGATTGGCCTACATTAGCTCAAAATGTTACCTCGATAATTTTTATGGTCGAAAGTTAGTTCACAATCGAGTTTCTTTAGTCGCGCGAATTTAAATCTCTAATTAACCATTCCCTATTGGTTAGTATAACAAGAGTGATCAGTTCCGGGCGAGATCTAACTACAAGCATGTCCATAAAATTATCCATTTCATAAATTCCAAGTGGGTCGGATTTCAGAATGTTGCACCGTGACCCGATCACCCCTCCCCCTTGGGGGGTGGCAACGCAACCTCGTCCGACTCATTGTCGGCTAGTTCGCAAGTCCCCAACCCCAATCCCTCGTTCAGACTTTATTCATTTTGCAGAAAATGTGTGATTTAGAAAATATTTCCATAAAAATGATCGCTTATATCGTTTACAAAAATGAATGAACAAAAAATATTTTAATTGTCCATGAAAATTTTTAGACATAACTTGTTATCGATATAGAAACATTTTTCATTGATTAATTATGTTAAGGGATACAATTGATCAATTTTTGGATATTATTTTTCAAAATATTCATTTTTCAAGAAACAAATAGAGCCGTAGTCTCGCTTTGGCTTCTCTCCGGCCTATCGTTCCTTTAGGTAGGGCTCGAGAAGCTTTTATCTGGTTTTGCCGAGACCCAACCTCATCGGTCTCGGGTGATCCCAGACTTGGTGTCACCCCTAGGCTGCGAATGGGCGAGGCTATCGGTGATCATTACCGTTGGCCGCTCCCCCCATAGTCTTCAGCGGGGGGGAGGAGACAGGGATAGTGAAGCGGCTCGGCAAGCAATGTGACGGTGACAAGATGATTAGATGTGACGATGAAGAAGACATGATCGACAGGGGGCTTTATTGTGTGTGTGTGTGAGAGAGAGAGAGAGAGAGAGAGAGAGAGAGAGACACAGACAGAGAGAGTGTGTCAGTTTTTTGGAGATATGTTAACTGACAATCCTAAAATTTATTATGAAAATACAATTAAAGTCTTAAAACTTACAAAAAGTGCAATAAAATCTTAAAATTTATCAGACTGATGCAATTAAATCATTCTATTAACTTCGTCTAACTTAGACGATAGAAATTACTGACGTGACTACCTTAGACATGATGGCGGCAACTCCGCTAGTGGTGATAGCAGAGGGAGGTGTAGAGTGGACAGCGGAGGGAGGTGCGGAGTGGGCTCAAGGTGGTTGTGTAGATGGAGGAACAAAAGGGAGGTGAAAGGAAAATTTTTAATTTATTTATCTAAATTCACATCAGTATATATGTGTCAATATGTAATAAGCTTAGAGTGAAAAAATGCACACTATATCTACAATTAATGTGATGCTTATAAATCACTGAATATTTTCTCAATGTTAAGTGACTTCTTTTTTTTGCAAGATAGCCTTGCACATCCGTACAACTACAAAGGAGTAGCTTTTGTGACTATTGATACTTTATTTTAGAAAAAAGCTATTTCTTTTGTCCATATACGTCCGCGCCTTTTCTAATCAAGACTCAATATTTTTAATTTATATTATCAAGTTTCTACTTTCACAATTTTTTCTAATCTAATCTCTCCCACACTAGATCTGGTCAAATCCAGCTAATGAAATGTCGGACTACGCTATAGTGTGATATGGATAAAATAATTCTAATTTTGGAAGTCCCGTGGGTGTCAACATTGGCTAAATTTTATCTACATCATTTGTCTACATTGGCTAAAATTTTAACTCATATCCACTTGATCATGTGAATATTTTATCTGCATGATACTTTAGGGTCATCAGATGACCACGTCAGCTGAGTTTGGTTAGAGAAACTTGTGAAAATAGGAGTTAATTCGACAAATTAAAAGTACACGAATTTGACCAAAAAAGGTGTGAAAGCATTTGAATTGCAAGTATAATTCTCCCTTTAATTTAATTTTCACTACAGAGAGCATATGTATGTATGATTTAAGTACAGAAGCCAAGCCCATAACTTGAGCCCATTGGCAATCTAGTTGAACTTGCATTTACTCAAAACAAAAAGTTAATGAATTTTTTGAGCAAACGATGATATATTAACTTGTAAAGGGATTCTACACACTAAAATCTCAATATTGTTTGTAGTTGACATTTTCAGCTTAGGCATTCATATTTTAATGGAAAGACTTGATAGTGCTGATGAATAAAACAATCTATAAGTTCCCGAAGAGGGGGTAAAAGAAGTTAAAATTTAGAACTCAACGTGTAAGAGCTCAGGTTAGTAAAGTTTAAGGCGTAACGTGTAAGAGAGTGCAAGTTCATAAAGTAAAGTTGAAAAAAATCTAAAAATTAGGATTTAATGTGTTAGATGATGAGCGTTCATCGGGATAAAGATGAAATTTTCCACAAAAATTTATCATCGTTGCACCAACCTTCACCCCTTTGCAAATTTTTAAACAATAGACGACTTAAAACTCTATGATTGCAAATCGTATGGAGTTGGCTTAGTGATTAAAGAATATACTTAATATGTGGATTATCAGGATGGCACATATTCGATTCTCCACGTCACTAAGTGCGAATGATTTTATGTTAGGTCATGTATCCCGATTTCGATTTGCGTTATACTTCAACAGACATAATGGGATATTTCACACATATGTGGTTCGTGAATGGGGCTAGGAGGACCAAGACATGATTTTTTAATCCCACGTGATTTTTTTAGTGAAACTATTCTAAACTATGACATAGACTATTTTGGACCTGTAGAACAGGAGCCACCATTGACCTGACCCTCTAGGTTCGTAATTTGTTCCACGAGTTCGGAATTTACCCATATAAAGTGGGATTTCTCATATAGAAGTCTACGCATCCATAGGATTTTTTCTAGATCGACCTACTTTGGTACGACCTTTGTATAGTGTCGTCCACAATTGGTTGCTAACTGAACTTTATAAAGATGGCCAAATGAAGATATCCATAGAAATTTAAATTGTGCTCCTTCGATTTAAAGTTTAAACCAGCAAACCCTTGAGTGATTTGCCAAATATATCATATAGTGATAAACAAATTCTTGTTTTACAATAATTTTTATAACGGTTAGTATCACAAAAAATCCCATAACTGGTATACCTAATGACAAGTTTACCCTAAATTAATATTTTAACCACGAAAAACCCTAAACTGGTAAACCTACGACAAATTTACCCAAAACTAATAATCAAAAACCCCAAATTAGTACGTTTATGATAAATTTACCCTCCGTTGGTTTCTGTTAAATTGAATTAATATCAAGAAAAGCCACAAATAGGTATACATGTGACAAATGGAGGGTAAAATCTCAAAACTGATATATCCGTCAACTGTCACATATCATCCAACTCAGCAATTTGACGGTAAAATTTAACGAAGGGTAAATTTATCACAGGTATACTAATTTGGGATTTTTTATGGTGAAAAAAATTTGTCTTGGATAAATTTATCACAATTGCATCAATTTGAGATTTTTCATAATGTTAACCTTTTCATAATTATGTTGTGGGAGCGATCGTACCATAACATAGTCACATGTTTGAATTCTGATGTGCATTCGTTCGCTTGGTCTCTGTTTTCAACTCGCATGTTCGTATTCCTAGCTGCGTAACGTCTTTCTCTTGCTTTGCCTTTCCAACTCACATGCTTTAGTTCCTATTTGCATGGCATCATTTGCTTTGCTTCGCGTTTTCCACTCCCATGTTTGAATTCCTACTCGCACACCATCATTCGCTTACTTTGCGTCTACTTCAGCTCTCATGTTCGAATTCGTATTTGCATAACATCATTTGCTTGCCTTGTACGTTCACTTCACATGTTTGAATTCTTATGTGCCATGGCATCATCCGCTTGGTTTGTATTTCCAACTTGCGTGTTTGAATCTTTTCTGCATGACACCATTTATCCTTTCGCCAAGAAAATTTCGAAATAATAACGAAATAATTATCGTTGAAAGACACAATCACGGTGAAAGGTGACAAAACATATCGCATGGATAATGTAATTAACCCGTCACACTACATCAATTAATGAAATAATAAAGTGGAAGGGCTACAGCTCTGTTCGTTTCTAGAAAAATGTTTTCCGGATTTTCCGACATGTGGTTCATGAAAAAATAAACCAGTCAAGAAAAACATTCTCCGCCAATCAAAAAAACACCTTCAAAAGTGGGGAAAATGTTTTCCGCTTCCTATTTTCCATCCTCTTTCTTTCACTTCTAGACCAAGCACTTTCTTTCACAAATTTTTTTTTCCTTTTATTTTTTTTAAATTTGAACTTTTAATTATTTTTATTTTTAAATTTTAACTTTTGTAATGTTTTCTTTTTCTTTTTTTTCCTTTTCTTTCTTTTTCTTTTTTGTTTCTTCCTTGGCCAGTCACCGGCCATGGCCACGGCTGACGAGTGGCTAGCCGGCCGACGACTAGCCACTAGTGAGCTCGAGCCTCGCCATAAGCCAGCGAGCCTGGCTAATCTTGCCCAAGGTCGCCAAAGGTCGGCAAGGCTCGAGCCTCACCCAGCTCGCCGTATTAGGTGAGGCTCAACCTCGCCTGTGGTCGGCCAAGGAAGAAGCAAAAAAAAAAAAGGAAAGAAAATGAAAAAAAAGAAAAGAAAGGAAAAAAAATTAAAATAAAAAATAATTAAATATATGATTTTTTATGATAATTTTCCCTGGAAAATAAAAACATATACTAAACGGCAGAAAATATTTTCTAGTTTATTTTCAGGTTATAGTCGAACATCGGAAAATATTATCATTTTTTAGAAAATTGCTTCCTGGAAATGTCACATTTTCCATGAAATGAACAGAACTTACATTGAAATTTCATGCAAAAGTTTATAACTAAATTAACAAAATTAAAAAATTTAAGATTGAATTGACAATAGTACTATAAATTTAAAAATGATTGGACAATTTTTCCTATACCTTTTCGTTCTTCAGAGTCTTCAACGCTTTGGAGACTCTCGAATTGCATCACATGATGTTGTGAGAAAAAAAAATGCTTTAGTATTTTGGAAATGTGATGCACGTGCTCTAATGTATGGGTGATCGGTTTCAGGATGGGTTGGGTCCGGATCTAGAACCTGAACCAAACCCTGTTATAACCGATTTCTAATTTTTGGAACCTGAAACCAATCCTATTTTTCCTAAACTCTGTTTTGGAACCAACCCTGTTTTTCCGGTCCAGTTTCAGGGTCTACCCGAGAACCTTTTTTTTTGTTCCTTTTTTCGGTTTCATTTTTTTCTAGCAAAATAATATAGGTAGCAATGAAACAATTTAAAATAAAAGATGAATAACAAAAACCACTATCCGCCAAAAGTAACAATCCCCAAAATGAGCAATTAAAATTACAATCCATCAAAATCAACAATCCAAAAGCACTATGTGGCAAGACATAGTCCAATCGTATAAATTTTTAAGAGTCACATTTCCAGGGAATTTATTCAACATGTTTAGCTCTTTATTTTGCGCCATGATGAGATAACTCCTCACTTCTGTTTTCGAATGAAATATCTTGAAAGAAAAATCAAGAGACTTAGCAGTAAGGCATATGCTCTCACTAGAAAAATATCTATATGTCTCATCTGAATCACACAATATTTAGATGACTTTAAGGGCCGTGCTGTTTCACTCATAGTTGTGAAACATATTCCAATATTAAACCGAAAATCGGTTTTAAAACCGGTGAAGTAGGGTAACGTGATATAAGTTTTTTACTTTTTTGTACATTATCTCAAAACCGGTTCTAAAACCGATTCTAAAACAAGTTTGGGTTGATTTTTACTTGGAACCAGAAACCAGACCGGTTCTAACCGGTTCCCAAAAAATGGAACCGGTACCCGGACCGGTTCTTGTTAGAACCGGTTCCCGAACCTGTTTTTCGGGTGGGTTGGTCCGGTTTCCGGATAAACCCGGTCCGGTTGCACACCCCTACTCTAATGTTGCGAACCTTCTGGGAGTGGTCAATAACCTTGGCGTGTTTCTAAAATAGACGACCATGTTCGTGTGCCCACCAAAACCTTCAAAACCAGACCATAGTCGGTTGAACGAGTTACATCTTATAGTCAAATAATCACTAAATTATGATGAATTTGAGGAAAACCCAAATCAACAAACAAAGTCAGAAAATGGCGTTTTTTGATGTTATAATATATTTGTAGCAATATATTTATTTAATATTTTTCTTGACTTGTAAATCTATTTGTATCAATATAAATTTGTCAGCAAGGACGAAGACGAGCTGTGTGATTTCAAAGTTCCTGTACATACCCTTTTTCCATCTAGGCTTCCACTAGTTAGTTCGAATGGACCACCGAGGTGTATTTTTCCATTCTATTAAAAGAGTGGGAAATGAATTAATCGAATCGTCTCTCTCTCTCTTTTTTTAACACCATGAAAGAGTGTTTCCTAAAACCGAGGATGCAATTTTGCTCAACACAAAAGTAAGATCAGTTTCACAATTATCAAGTGGAATATTAGATGTAACAAGAACCCACATTTTAAGATCAATTCACTGCCTTCCCATGAAATATGTGCAAAATTGCAAAATCAGTCTTAAACCTATTGTTCGAATTTAAATTCAATCATAAACCTTTTTAATTAAACCGATATCCTTATAAAATCTTGAATAAAAGTGAAATCAAATTCTTTCAACTAAACCACCCGCCTGGGTGGCGCTGCTGGAGCGCGCACTCTTCCTCTCGCAAAAGGTTGAGTATTCGAATCCCAAGCGCCGCAGGGTGACTTAACCGGTGGCACGTGTGTGGTGGCTAGCACGTGTCGCCCCCAGGGTTTACTCCCCGGCTGTCGGCCGTGCGGGGGTTCCCTGGGTTATAAAAAAAAAAAAAATTCTTTCAACTAAGTTTCTTTTATATTTTTTGACATAGTGATCCAGTATTTTAACTACTGTCCTAGGTGTCATGGCCAATGATCTAGCATGGATGAAACGTTGCCGTTTTTCATCTGTTTTTTTATATATATCTTTTCTTTTTCTTCTTTTCGTTTTCATTCATTTTGAGTGGATGGTCTTCAACCTCTTGATCATTCTACTACTAATTATATGAACCTTTGGATCATCCATTGCTCATCACCTTTGCGCAAGGTTGAAGCCTCCATCGGACTCCACAACAACCCCATCGTAGTCACCTAGCATCAGAGTCAAGGTCCACGACCTCAGATTCAAGATCTATGACCTTGGAAATCTGATGCCGACGAAGGTCCATAACCGCGGATTCTAGGTTGTGGACCTCCAAATCGGCGAAAATGGAGGTTCGTGACCTTGATCCAAGGTCATGCACCTCCATCAGCGTAGATTTGGAGGTCCATGACCTTGAATCCGAGGTCGTGGACCTTCTTTAGGGCCGATTTGAAAAAGAGAGTGATCAGTAACCAGAAAAGAATATGAACAATATCCTGAACAAAAAAAAAAGAAAGAAAAGAATATAATTATAAGAACAACGTTATTTTTTTCAAAATATTGTCCACATCACATTGCCCGTGAGGCCTAGAAGGGCCGACAATGACTAGACCACCACATTAGAAAATTCAGGCGACACTTGGCTAGAAAGACTGCATTATACCTTCACTCAAAGATTTACTATTGGTTTTCAATAAAAAAGATTAAGAACTATTGAACTGTGTGATCGATTTAGCACTGATTGTGCAATTCTCCATGAATTCTGGAGGTATCACACACGTTGACAAACATGCATGGGGTAGCATAGATAGAGTATGGTATGAATGCACCAATCATATATTACGTAACATGTATTCAAAAAAAATTTTAGCAGGACATAGTCGATTCAGAATGTACGGGTTAAATTTCAACATTATCATTTCCCCCTTATACAATGATTTTCCCAATGGACCCAATTTCGAGATGAAACTGATTATAGATCGTTTACTGGGATGGGAATTTCCACATCTACATGCATGCGTTCTAAAGAAGTTGACTTAATTACATAGTAACACATTTTCTAATGCAGACACGATCAATAGAACTTCTAACTTGCCAAAATTATGCCAAGATCGAGTTCTATTACATGATATATTACGAAATATTTATCGTTACTGTGAAATTTGTATATTGGAGCCTTCCAAAAGTTAAAATCTCGTTTGATTGACTTTTAAAGATAAAAATTGGACTGGTTAGATCATTGGATAGGAATTGATAAAATGGAGTACCTACAATCATAACAGCATGATTGAAAAGGTACGTTGTTGTCATTTTGCTTCTTCTCTTTCTCCGACCAGGTCAGGTATTACCCTATACTTATTGCTTTTACACATCGAATTATATCTATTCCCGTCAACTCAACATTACTTGAATTGTAAGACATTCACATCTAGAATAAAGGAACGTCATGCGTTTTTGTAATCAAACCTGAAGCGCGGTACACCTAATATGGATCAAACTTAAGACTGTCCAATCATTAATCCTTTTGTCATCACGCCAAATTTTTTTTTTTACGCCAATTTGACATTCCTCCTTTTGATAGCCTTTTTCATACGAGCCATGTCAAATTTGGGTGCCAACAGGACCTTTGTACAATTCTAGCACCAAGTCTGAAAAAGGGTGTTTCTTATTGACTTTACTAACTTGGAAAAAAAAAGAGAAGAATATTTGACTTTACTAGCTGACCGGTCACCCGTTGCTTCCAAGGAATTATTACGACCCATCCTAGCATATTGATTTATATATCTTTGCCGTTCAATTCGGTGATCAATGTGAACAGTACAATAGGAAATTATTGAGAAAAGTAAAAGTAGAGTGTCTTGTGACTCATTTAATGACTACTAGGCTTACGACATACTAGTCTGACTAAACCTATGTGAATGACAGAAAAAAAAATACCTATGTTAACGAGTGAAACCCCTGCATCTCCCAAAAACTTTTTCATCCTTCGAAATTCTCATCTTTGAAATTAAGAGCCTACTTCGCCTTTGATTTTTTTGTCTTTGTTTTGACTGTCTTTTCTTTTCTCTTCTGTCCTGTTTTGGGAGATTATATTGGTGAATAAATTTATGCAAAGTGGAGTCCAGTTCAACTATTCATCTAGTCGATAGCTATTAAGGAAGATGTTTGTGACGGGGCTCCACAACCTTTCCGAGATTAGGCCACTCTTCTCTTCTGATTTAGATTTAGGTCTAGATCTAGAGGTTTTACTTTCTCGATTTAGATTTAGGTTTAGATATGTTCTTGAAAAATGAGAATGTGCTTTTAACTGCAAATTGTATTTTGTTATTTAGGCTCTAGTATTTGTTTTGCTTCGCAGTTGTTTGGGATTTGCTAGGCTTATATGCCTTATATGTACATCTCGAATATTATTTTGATGAATGGAATCTTTCTTTTGACCCAAAAAGAAAATCTATGTGAATGGAAGTTAAATTGGAAAAAAAATCCTATATCAAACCAACATATGAATTTAATTGGGGAAATTATCCAATTAATCCTAAATTTATTGGACGAATGCCAATTCAGCCTTACATTTTTTTTAATTTTACTAGTTTAGTCATATACCTTTTAGCGAAATTTCAATGTAGTTATTCCGATAATTTTTCTCTATATAATGGATTTATGACTAAATTAAGAAAATTAAAAATATGTAATTGAATTGACGTTCGTATAATAAATTTATGATTGATAAAGTGATTTTACTTAATCTACGGGGGATTATATAATATGGGTTCTATATTATATTCGCTTTATTTAACGATACATGTTGCTGGGGTTTATATGCAATAAACACAGGCCGCACATTTTTTGTGAAAGCGAGGCATACCCATGTCCCGTCAGTCCCCAACACGGTCGAAACTCAGACCGGCGATTGGTCAATTCAATTAGGAGACCACACGGCGCAATCAAGCAGATAGGATTCGTCGCACAAATCGGCGATTTTTGAAATTTTCTTTTGTTGATTTGGCGGACCGCAAGCTGGTTCACGGAGTATTGGTTTGACAAGTTAGACTGCCCAATTCGCCCATTCGTCAATCCGGTTTGAAACACGAGTCCTTCTCAACAAAAGAGACTACAAAGAAATTCGGGAATTTTCTCATCTCATGTGCTTCGGGAATTTTCTTCTGTTGGTCTGGCGAGTTTGCGCGAAGGCCCTCCCTCGCCAGCCACAAGCGAGGCAGCCCTTGCCTTCGGTGAGGACTTTGTAGCCAGCTAGGGTCGCCGATGGCTCTTGTTGGCACCATGAAAAAAATAAAAAGCAAAGAAAAATTCAAAATAAAAAATTTAAAAAAATTAGATATTACAAAAACTATCCACGTCAGCATCGGTCGTACCACGTAGGACAGTTGGCATCCATGTCAGCGAATTTCGATCAAAATTAGTCGAAAAGACTCAATTGGCTAATTGAAAGGTTTAAGATTGACTTGGCACAAGTGTAGTAGGTTTAGTGCTTTTATGCTAATTTCTCCACCCAACTTGTCCAACTTATTTGGTGAATACCACTAAAAACCCTAAACTGATACACCTATGATAAATTTACCTTATTTTATAGTCAAATTGCTAAGTTTGATGACACGTAGCAGTTGACGAGTGCACCAGTTTGGGGTTTTACTATTCTGTTTGTTATAGATTTACCAATTTATGATTTTTTTGTGGTATTAATCCAATTTAATGGAGGGTAAATTTGTCGTAAGTGTACCAGTTAAAGGTTTTTGGTTGTCAAAAAATTAATTTGAGGTAAAATTATTATAAGTGTACTAGTTGGGATGTTTCTTGGCATTAACCCTTTTTATAACCAATCGTGAGAGGTATATACATAAAACCCCCATTTTCAAAATAATGTCATCTTATTTTTGTGAAGAAAGTTGCATAGACCAGCCGACTTAGGAGGGTCCATTCACTACAAAAAAACTGGATTTTTGCCACGAAAATTTGCGACGAAAAAATTTTCGTTGGAAAATTTGCGAAAAATTTTCCAACGAAAAGGAAAATTCGTTGGAAATTTCCAACAAAAAAATTTTTCGTGGGAAAATTCGTTGGAAATTTTCAACGAATTTAAATTTTCCAGCAAATATTTTAGTGTGTACAATTTTCGTTGGAAAATTCGTTGGAAATTTCCAACGAATTTCAATTTTCCGGGCAAATATTTTAGTGTGTCTAATTTTCCAACGAATTTCAATTTTCGGACAAATATTTTAGTATGTACAATTTTCGTTGGAAAATTCGTTGGGAATTTCCAATGAATTTTCCAACGAATTCAAAAACGCCGGTACGGATCGTCATTTTTTATATTCGTTGGAAAATTCGTTGGAAATTTCCAACGAATTTTCCAACGAATTTAAATTTTCCGGGAAAATATTTTAATGTGTATAATTTTCGTTGAAAAATTCGTTGGAAATTTCCAACGAATTTCAATTTTCGGACAAATATTTTAGTGTGTAGAATTTTCGTTGGAAAATTCGTTGGAAATTTCCAACGAAAAATAATTCGTTGGAAATTTCCAACGAATTTCAATTTTTCGTGCAAATATTTTAGTGTGTATAATTTTCGTTGGAAATTTCCAACGAATTTTTTTTTTTTGGAAATTTCCAACGAGATTTCCAACGAATTTAAATTTTCCGTGCAATTATTTTAGTGTGTACGATTTTCGTTGCAAAATTCGTGAAAAATTTCCCACGAATTTTGCAACGAAAACCCTACTTCTTTCTTATTCAAATTTTCGCGCCCATTCTTTCAATTTCCACTTTCTCTCTCTCTCTCTCTCTCTCTCTCTCTCTCTCTCTCTCTCTCCTTTGCCTTCCCTTCTCCCTCCGCCTTCACCTTCTCCCTTCGCCTCCTCCCCCGCCGCCCTCCCTTCTCCTCCGGCTCCGGCTCCGGCTCCAGCGCCATGGACACCGAGACTCCGCTGCCCCCCTCCTCCTCCGCGACGTCGGCTCCCTCCCCAAAGGCGCCGCCGCGGCCATCCAGGGCCGCCCCCGACGCCCCCGACGCCCCCAACGCCCCCGACGCCCCCGAGGCCACCATGGGCCGCCCCCGACGCCACCAAATCTCGTCGTCGGCAAGGGCCGAGCTCGCCCAGATCTGGGCGAGCTCGAGCTCGTCGCCGGCGAGGGCTGAGCTCGCCCAGATCTGGGCGAGCTCCGCCCTCGCCGGCGATGAGGCTGGCCCTCGCCGGCCATGGCGAGGGCCATTTTTCGGAAAAAAAAAATTTCATTGGAAAAAACATTTCCACGATTTTTCGACAAAAAAAATTTGTAATTTCTCCAACGAAAAATTTTTCGTTGGAAAAAAAATTTCCACGATTTTTCGACCTAAAAAAAATTTTGTAATTTTTCCAATGAAAAATTTTTCGTTAAAAAAAAAATTTTCACCATTTTTCGACCTAAAAAAAATTTTGTAATTCTTCCAACGAAAAATTTTTCGTTGGAAAAAAAATTTCCACGATTTTTCGACCCAAAATTTTTTTTTTGTAATTTTTCCAACGAATTTAGCCACGAGTTTTCCAACGAATTTTCCAACGAAATAAAATTCGTTGGAAATTTCCAACGAAAATTGAAATTTTTCCAACGAAAAATTTCCGACTACTTATTACCAACGAATTTTTTTTCGTTGGAAAATTCGTTGGCCAACGAATTTTTCCAAATTTTTCGTTGAAAATTTCGTTGGAAAAAATCAGTTTTTTTGTAGTGATTATCTATAATTAAACAAAAGCATGCCCATTTTTTTCTTCTTTGGTACCAATTTCTCATGGTCAGATATGTAATTGAACCCTTATTAATATGTATGTCTTCAGCTGCACAAGAAAAAAGATAAGCCTCGATGGATGGGTCAGCTGGGAGTCTTATTACAGTCCAATTGTCTAAGTCCTCATTGTGATGGCCATCAGTCAGCCTTAAGGTGTTCTACAAAAGACAACCATGACATGGCATGTACACATTATGAAAACAAAGATTTGCATCTCGAGAGAGTGTTATCTCCAACACTTTGATTGGTCTAGTGATAAGTTTTGTTCTGTTCATCCTCGCCCTCTTTTTCCTAAGGGGTTTGGACCCTCTCAATTTTACGAGAGAACATATAAAAGGTAAATTGGTGAAGAATGTCTTGTCATCTTCCAAGATGCGAAAACCCATTCGAGCTAGGTTAGAGGTTAAGTTATGGACATGTGTGTATGAGTTAGGTGCTCGGTGTAGATTCGATTGTTCACACCACAAGTGTAAAAATTTTCCATATTGTCTCACGCTCTCCCAATCTTTGACTCACTTCTTACATGATGACCCATGAGATTGGTCCAGTTATTGAAAGTCAATATTTATGTAAGGCAAGTATTCCTTGTCATACAAAAGAAGACCAATAGATCTTATGCATCTATAATGTGAAGAAAATAACTAACATTAACCACTTAAAGTTGAACTTTACTTTTTTTATTTAAGCAATCATGCGGTGTTCGAATCAGCTTTCATGAACCTTGCCTAGTCCACCTCTCCTGGTGATCCTATTGCCCTCCACATTGTCCTGATGTATAGAGGATTCCATTCCCGAATTGCTCCCAATAAGGTTTTGCACCAAAATAAGAAAGACGGAGTAAACTCCTTCACCATTTAAGTATGAACCTTTCTAAAGCGATTAAACGACTTCCCATGGGGCAATATTATCAATTCGCCGGATGAATTTCTACAAGATGTTACCATCTAATTAGAGACTATCCAAATATTTTTTATAATATGTAAACTTCGTACATATGGTACTTAAACGGTGAAGGAGTTTGCTCAGGTTCTTGTGTTTTTTTGTGTGAAGCCTTATTGGGAGCAATTCGAGAGTGGAATCCTCAATGCATTAGGTCGAAGTGGGGAAATGTGCCAGAATGATCACCAAGGGAGGTGGACTGGTCAAAAGTACGCAAAATTGATATGGACATGATAACTCTATTTTATATAGAGTTTATTTATTATTTTAGACAAAATATTTGCTTAGTTTTAATTGAATTTGATGTCTACTTTATTTTAATTAATTTTTGTAGGTAATTGAAGTTAAAGGGAGCTTAGGGACTAATTCTATAATTTCCGATCTTCCCACTCGTTTTGTCCTCCTAAGCTGCATGGAAGTATCCAAAACAATCCAATTGTTCATAAACTGTATAGAAGCTTCCCAAATTGGAGATCAAAGCCATGCAAATCTGAAATCAAGAAGAATCAAGCCTATTTTGGGAAGAAAATCAAAGTCCAAGCTAAAAAAGGAGTTTTATTATTGGGAGGAGTCCTAATTTGGAAGAATCTTTAATTGCAATCCTATTCTAGTGTGATTAAGGTTTCTTGGAAAGGAAGAGAAGGTCCATATAAAGGCCATTAAATGTGATTTCAAAAATCAATGGAGAGAAAAAGAAGAAGAAGAAGGAGGAGGAGGAGGTGACTTAAAAATCAAGCATTGATTATTCTTGGTGAATCTGTTCTAGTTCTTCGACATGTTTAGTTTAGTTATTGTTTTTAGTTTAATGTTCAATATGTTCTAGACTACTTGTTGTTAGAGCTATGATGTAGCTTAACTATGATTGATTAATTTTCAAGACTTGTTTATGCAATTCTAGATCTCATATGTGTGAGTTATATATCATGTTCTTAATGCTTTTAAGTGCTTGATCACCACTTGAATGATTTTTGTTGCATGTTGAAACCGAAAGAAGATTCTATGTAAGTGCTTTATGATATATAGCCACGAATTTAACTTAGATAGAGATATATTAGGTTGTTTGTGTGGTTTAAGTAGTAAGTAAATCGAGGGTCATTTATTGAATCCGCGAACATTCATAGATTTTAATGCACTTAGGTTTACCTAAATTAACATGGACCAAGTGTGAGTTGCTAAATCTAAGTAGGGTTGCTATACCGGATCAAGGATAGTAATTTAAATTAGTAAGTTCTACCATCACACTATGATTTCAATTTGATTGCATGACGAGCTTGGTTAATTAATTTTGATTGGTTAAGTGAAATCAGATGCTCTAATGTTTTTAATTCTTGATCAAAGTCCTTTGCTCCTTGCTTCTTTATGTTCGGAATTTCTACGTTTAGTTTGTGAATTTCTATTTTTGGTTTTGGTTTGCTGCCTTGGTTAATTTGGCTTTCGAAAATTTCAATCTTAATAGGTTAATTTAGTTTTCTTTAGAATTTCAATTGCTTTATCAATCTTTAATTAGTTAGATAAAGTTGAGAATTGTTCACCTTTAGTAAGTAATTTGATTGATTTGTCTACAATCTATATGAGAATGATACTTTAATTCATCACTTTATTACCTGTTCGATATGTACACTTGCGTTGCTAATTTAGAGAACAGGACACCACATGACTACTTAAAAAAAAAACTTAAAGTTCAACTTAAAATGTTTAATGTTAATTGCGGAAGCATATTATCTA
The DNA here is from genome assembly GCA_031216235.1 of Syzygium jambos. Classification (NCBI taxonomy): domain Eukaryota; kingdom Viridiplantae; phylum Streptophyta; class Magnoliopsida; order Myrtales; family Myrtaceae; genus Syzygium; species Syzygium jambos. The sequence goes on from CM062220.1 coordinate 10,845,062, forward strand.
TTTGTCCTTTTTTGTGTAACAAGGTATACTTGTCTCGGATAAATGCTTGACTTTTAATAATACACCAGTCTCATGGATCATCAAGTAAGAAGTGAGTCGACGACTGGGTGCATGAGCAAATATGGAAATTTTATACACTTGTGGTGCGTATAATACAAGCGTAAACAATCGAATCTACGTTGTAAATCTAACTCATACACACGTTCATATCTTAACCTCTAGCCTATCCCATATGGGTTTTCACATATTTTGGAGATGACAAGGACATTCTTCGTCAATTTTCCCGTTATGTACATTTTCTCGTAAAATTGAGAGGGTCCAAACCCTTTAAGAAAAAGAGGATGAGGATGAGCAAAACGAAGCATATTGTGAGACCAATCACATGTAGGGAGATAACACTCCCTCGATATGACTTTGCATATTGGGGCAAATCATTGTTTTCACAATGTGTGCACGGCATGCCATGGCTGTCTTTTGTAGAACATCTTAAGGCTGACTAATGACAATCACAACGAGGACTTTGACAATTGGATTATAATGAGACTCCCAACTGATCCATCCGTTGAGGCTTATCTTCTTCCCCGTGCAGTGGAAGACATACATATTAGTAAGTGTTCAATTAAGGGAAAAGTACCAAAAAGTCCTAAACTTATTGCATTGGTACCAATTTAATCCTAAATTTTTTAATTGGATCAATTCAGTCATGAACATTTTCATATTCTTACCAATTTATCCACCGGGCCAATTTAGATCAAAAATCACCGACGTGGATATCAGCTGTTCTACATGGCACGATCAGTATTGACGTAGACATTTTCTATAATTTTTTAATAATTTTTTCTGAAATTTTTTATTATTTACTATTATTTTTTCTTGATATATACTGTCTTTTCATTGTGGTGTGGGAGCTGCAAATAAGTGCGTTGCGATCTTAAGTTTTATTAAGTCTGAGATATAATGTTGTATTTTTAATAGTGATAACTTCCAATGGTCAATTCACAAGAAAAGCTTTTACTTTATTTGTCCATCATCGGTGCGACATACGGTTTTCATCAATTTCATGGGCGACATTAACTAGAAATGAAAGTATGTAAAGTGAAATTTTTGATGGTAAGTGTAAAGTGAAAATTTTGAAAACGATAACAATATAATAAGTCCATTTTGAGTATTCTCTCTAACAGTTAATTATTAAATTGTGAACGGGTGCGCCCCCTCTCCCCCCCCCCCCCCCTTTTTTTTCAATCTTCATTCCAACCCTCTTTATTAAGGAAAAATTAATTAAAAAAAGACTCGTTGATTTTCAAAAGAAGGACGTTCTTATTTGATTCTACAATTCTTTGAGATAGAGACATGTTATAGACGGTGGGCAAATTTCACCCGAAGGGGAAATTATGAAAAAAAAAAAACTAAATCTATTGCACTTGTGTCAATTCAGTCATAAACCTTTCAATTATATAAATTGAGTCATAAATCTTTTAACGATTTGCTAATGTAATTCAATTTTGGCAGGAAAGTGCTAACATAGATGTTGGCCATTCTACGTGGCACGATCAATGCTGACATGGATAAATTTTAATTTTTTAAATATTTTTTTCTGAATTTATTATTGTCATTTTCTTATTTTCTTTTCTTTTCTTTCTTTGTTTTTTTTTTACAACTGTAGGCCAGCAAGGTTGCCTGCCGGCCATCACAGGCCATAGGTTAGAGCCAATAGGCAAGGGTGTCGGGCCTTGCCAGGATTTGAGTTAGGACTGAATTGACAAAATTTAAAAATTTAGAATTGAATTGGCACAAATACAATACGTTTAAGATTTTTTTTTATGCTTTTCCTTTCAATTGGACCTATAACAAAAGGAAACCCACTTGCACAAAAGTTTGATAAGTTGACATTTGTAGTTCATTAGTTAACGAACCCCTATTGATCTGACAAAGCTTTAGCTATATTAAAATTGGACATACATCAACATGGGCAATACACTTGCACAAAAGTTTATAGATTGACTTTAACTGTCAACAATAAGGGGAAAAGTTTAAAAAAAATCCTAAACTTATTGCATTTGTACCAATTAGTCCTAAATTTTTTGCATTTATATCAAATAAGTCCATCCGGCCAATCTTGGCTAGAGATCATTGACATGGATGTCGTCCGTCTTACGTGACACGATTAGCGTTGAGGTAAACAAATTTTACAAATTTTAATTTTTTTAATTATTATTATTTATTATTAATTTGCGCAAGGGCTTCGCAGCCCTTGCTGGTCTCAATGGAAAAAAATAAGAATATAACAAGAAAAAATAATAGTAGGTAAAAAAAATTTATGAAAAAATATTTTTAAATTGTAAAATTTGTCCACTTCAGCGCCAATTGTGCAATGTAGAATAGGCTAGAGTCATTCTCAACGATTTCTGTCCAAAATTGGCTAGATGTACTCAATTGGCATGAATGCGAAAAGGTTTAGGATTAAATTGTCTAATTAAAAGATTTAGAATTGAATTGGTATAACTGTAATAGGTTTATGAATTTTTTTTGTACTTTCTCCCAACAGTAAGAAACACGCCAATCTATTCAGAAGAGATCGCTCCCAAAAATAAAATGACAAATTGCATTGTCGCTACTGACTATATCACATCCTACTTAATTTGTGCATTCAGTCCTTCAATTGAGATATACAAATCACTTAAGGACAAGTAATGGTTTTGCTATCGCGTCCATCATTAGGAGAACAATATCAACTCTTTGCCAATTTATGCACAGATAGTCAATCCCACCTTCAGACATCCTCCGAGATAATAATTATCACATCCCTAAATTCCCAGTACAAACACCGTGACGTCATATTTGTGATTTAGTTGTATCAATTCTTCTGCATCTGTCATAGTTCACCTTGATACCACCAAGCGCGGCCCCGCTTCCCAGCCCGCAAGGGTATGGGAGTAATAAAATGGTGCAATTGAATTTACATCTGAGAGGTTTAGGGTTTTTCTGTTTGATACGAGTAAATTTTCCATAAAGTATGCTTTTATTTTTTTTTTCAATAATTTTTTAGACTATTTTTCCAATCTCTCTACAGCTTTTTAGTCAGAAAAAACTCATTCTCAGTAGGAAGCATATCTTAAAATGCTTCATCGACCTAAACTTCTACTACTATGTTATTAATCGCCGTTAAGATTTCTATTCTAGCTAAACTGTTCATTGATCTAAAGGACAAATTATACAGATAATAAGAGGGGAACTGGGTCAGAATGAGAGAGTTGTGTTTATAACTCGATAAAGTTTTCTTTTCTCTTTCTTTTATCTAGTAACACCAATTGTTGCCGAAAAATTGGAATTTTTTTTTGATGGAATAGTTCCTTAATGTGGAATGTCTTTGCTCTCGATAGTTACGTACAAGCCTATGGAGTATGGAATAACGGGGTGTACATTATGCGTGCATGAGGGATCAACCAAATCCGCATCAATGAAAATGTGCGTGCTTGGAAGGAAGCATCGGCATCTAGAGATTTTTATGCTCGAATGTGTGGATCTCATGCAACCCTCGTTGACAAAGTCCCGTAATGAGACAGAGGATACATAAGAGAGATGCCTTCCCCTCGGTCGGTCCAACTGACCGACGTCCATAGAATTTATATTTAAAGGAAAAAGAAGCGCGAGTGTTAAAAAGTCTTCGCCTCTCGCCTCTCGCTTTCAACGCAGGATGTTTGAAACGAGAGATTAACACAAATTTGTCCTTGTAGTCTGTGATGACGACTTTCCTTTGGTCTAGTCTTGTTCTCTTTATGTTATTTTACTCTTCTTTCATCTTTTCATTCTTTATGAGGCAAGGACGTCAGCGTATAGATCATGGAAAAGTTTAAAATAAGGGTTATTTAGCGGCTAAGCGACACCACATTCGGACTGCAAAATCGGCGGTGCGGTGACGAAACTCTTTGCTTCTGCGCGTTAAATCTTTCATCGTTTCACATGAAAGAGCGCAGCCGACTAGAGAAGAAACTACATAGTCTCGCAATGTGCTTTCAGAATCTTCTCCGTAGCGTTTACACGGATCATGGTTTAGAGAGCTGCCGTCAAGATAGTTTTGTAATCATGCGCGTGAAGGTGAGTTATTAATTATAGATGGTCATCATTCCAATGGCATTAATTATACCTAAAAATGAAAAATCGTGATATGATACTCAGACGGTTAGGCTTACATGTAATTTGGACTTTGATCCAGGGCTAAAGCGTGAAAATATATATGAGGAGGCAAATAATGATATGGAAAGATCTGAACTCAGGATTTTTAGCTCCGATATCATATAAAAATTTGTGTGATCTTTATTAACTGTTCAAAAAGTTCATGCTATTAGATATAGACAGAGTTTAATATTTAGATATTGCAATAATAACATATTTCTTACTACTTTTCATCGTGCGATAATTGACCGTTACGCTTGAAAGATAGATTGTCGACATGATTACATCAACAAGAAAACGAGGAAACATGAAAAAATTTTAGGTTGTAGAGGTTTAGAGTTGTCCAAAAGTCTCCAAAATGAGCGAATTGATGGGAGTGTTTACGGTGAGAGGGCAACGATGGTCATTTGCTGACAAGATCATGCCATGTGGCAATTTGGTATAGGAAACCAACGGTAGATAGGTCATCACGTGCCAAGGGGCAAGGGCCAATCCTAAGTTGTCGCCTGTCAAGAGAACACAGGCTAGTACTAAACCCACTAAAAAGAGTTGCGGAATATGCCAAGTCATTCCTAACAAATTCATCAAGCCAAAACTCTCTAAAGCATCCCAATCGGATATCAACATCTTGCCACCCTATCCTCATTCATTCTTGCGTAGAGCAATGTTCAAGTAAGGTAAACCCGTAACAAGTCCCCAATAATCACATTTGTTGGTAAGTTCAGGAAATTATATGAAGGAAAAGTATATTTACTTTTCATAAATATGAAAGGACAAAATTATGCATTATACACATAGCAGATGACCGAGAATACACGTCGCACTACAAATACACGTCATGACACCTTTCCAAGCAAGTACACGTGGACCAGCCACAGTCACAAAATCAACATGGAACCTTCTGATTAAACCTCAAACCAGAGCCAAATGTATCTGGAGTCTCTAAATTGACCGCCTGCCGCTGTGGGCCCGTGACTTCCAATGTGGATGAAAAGACCTGAGAAGCTGGTGTTTGGAGACCTTTCTGCCTATTGTGCCCGGCCAAGACGTTTCTACGTCCTTGCGACTAATAAACCCCTAAGAGAGTCGTTGGCTGATTTACAACACAATGTCATGAGAATCGCACGTTTAAAATTGATACTTGTTGAAGAAGTATTAGAATATGGAATCGCGAGAGAGCTTAGAGAAATTTCTACTTTGGTCTATGAACGCGTTTCTTCGTCGTTAGACATGTGCTTAATAAACGGGTCAAGCTTTACTATATATGCTATTCACTTCAAATCGTCGTGTGGTCCTATTCGATGGCTTAATCCGCACGCTGTGATAGATTACTCGAAGAACGTCGTCTTACCGAATACCGCAATGGTCAGGTCTCCGACACATCATCAACTGGTCACTTATAAACTTTCAGTGCACGGTGCCCACTCACCCCTTCCCTCGCTAGTCAAAAGAGAAAGCTCCTCTTGCGTTATACTTTGGTAATTTTGATCTAAACTTATTGTACTTGTATCAATTCAGTCGTAAACTTTTCAATTTAGCCAATTTATGCTTAACCATTTTTTACAATTTGCCAATTGAATCATTCCGGCCAATTTTGATAGGAAGTCGCTGACGAAGGTGACAACGGCCATGGATGGCCAGATCTGGAGATTTGGAGAGCGACACAGGCGAAGGTGACGATGGCCATGGACGAGGGATGCGATTCCAGATCTAGAGGTTGGAGAAAAACACAAAAAGAAGGAACCGGAGAGAAGGCTCTTTCATCATCCGTGGCTGCGAGTTTTGACGGTGAGCTCCCTTCACTATTACCAGCGCTGCCTGAGTTTTCACCATAGTCAAGCTGGGATGGAGGAAGACGAAGGATGGAGGAGGAAGAAGAGAGAAATTGATTTTTTTGATTTTTATTCCTACTCAGCAAACATGTGTCGGCCTATTATTGGATGCTTGCAAAAAATACACGTCGTGTCCAAGGTACATGATGCTTTGCAACCACTGAATATTTCCTCCCTCGCCCAAGACAAGGGCCACCTTGCTCGTGGCAAGCACTCGCCAGATCAACGAAAGAAGATTTCCGGAAGCTCATGAGATGAGAAAATTCCCAATCTCTTTGTAGTCTCTTTCGTTGAGAAAGACTCGTGTTTCAAACTCGATTGACGAATGGAAAAAGTGGGGCAGTCTAACTTGTCATGCCAATACCACGTGGACCAGCTCCTGGTCTGCCAAATCAACAAGAGAAAATTTCAAGTATTCCCAATTGTGCAACGAATCCCATCTGCTTGATTGCGTGGTGTGGTCTCCTATTGGCCAATCGCCGGTCTGACTTTGGACTCTGTTGGGGACTGACGGGACTTGGGTATGCCTTACTTTCACAAAAAATGTGCGGCCTGTATTTATTGGACAGGCCTAATACCCAAAAAAATCCCAAACTTTAACCTTTATCCCAATTATATCCTAAACTTTTTTTTATCTCATAAAAAATCCCAAACTTTTACTTTTGTCCCAAATCTATCGACGTAATACCCAAAAAAATCCCAAATTTTAGCTTTGTCCCAATTGTATCCTAAATTTTTTTTGTCTCATAAAAAACCTCAAACTTTTATTTTTATCCCAAATCTATCACCGTTAACTTTTCCGTCCAATATTACTGTTAATAATTATTTTAATATTAATTTTTTGAATTTTTTTTTTATCTTTTCCTTTCCTTTCCTTTTTTTTCCCTTCACCTTCAACCTCTGGCCGGCGAGGCTCAACCTCACCGGTGTTGGGCGAGGTCAGCCTCGCCCGCCCCTGGCGAGGTTTGTCCTCGCTGTGGCCTCACTGCCGGCGAGGTTCGTCCTCGCCGTGGCTGGCGAGGCTCGACCTCGCTGGCGTTAGGCAAGGCCGAGCCTCGCCTGCCACGGCGAGGACAAACCTCGCCAGGGGCGGGCGAGGCTGACCTCGCCCAACACCGGCGAGGTCGAGCCTCGCCGACCCTCGCCTCTGGCCGGTCGCCGAACTGGCGACCGGCCAGAGGTTAAAGGTGAAGGGAAAAAAAAGAAAAGAAAAGAAAAATAAAAAAATTAGAAAAATAATATTAAAATAATTATTAATGGTAATGTTGGACGGAAAAGTTAACGGTGGTAGATTTGGGACAAAAGTAAAAGTTTGGGATTTTTTATGAGACAAAAAAAGTTTAGGATATAATTGGGACAAAGCTAAAGTTTGGGGTTTTTTTGGGTATTAGGCCGGTAGATTTGAGACAAAAGTAAAAGTTTGGGGTTTTTAATGAGACAAAAAAAAGTTTAGGGGTTTACCCCTCCGGCTGTCGGCCGTGCGGGGGTTCCTGGGTTACCAAAAAAAAAAAAAAGCTAAAGTTTGGGATTTTTTTTTTTTGGGTATTAGGCCTTATTGCATATATACCCTAGCAACATGTATCGCTAAATAAAGTGAATATAATATAGAGCCCATATTATATAATCCCCCGTATGCATAAGATTGAGTAAAATTACCCAATCAATCATAAATCAATTATACGGAAGTCAATTCAATCATATATTTTTCAATTTTGTTAATTTAGTCTTAAACCCATTGTACGAAGAAAATTGAATGAAATGACTACGTTTTAGAACTGGATTGACATTCGAACAATAAATTTAGGACTAATTGGACAATTTACCTAATTAGATTCACATGTGTTGGTTTGATATAGCATTTTTTTCCAATTTAACTTCCATTTACATAGGTTTAATCAGACTATTATGTCGTAAGACTAGTAGTCATTGAACGAGTCACAAGACACTCTATTTATACTTTTCTCAGTAATTTTGTGTTGGACTGTATACATTGATCACCGAGTTGAACGGCAAAGATTTATGAATCAATACGTAAGGATAGGTCGTTATACTTCCTTGGAAGCAACGAATGACCGAGCCAGCAAAGTCAAATATTCATTTTTTTGCGAAGTTGGTAAAGTCGGTAAGAAACACCCTTTTTCAGACTTGGTGCTAGAATTGTGCAAAGGCCCTATTGGCACCCAAATTTGACATGGCTCCTTGTAAAAAGGCTAACATCGAAAGGAGGCATGTTAAATTGGCATGATAACAAAAGGATTAACGGTTTGATTCTTAGGTTTGATCCATATTAGGTGTACTGCGCTTCAGTTACCATCCAATTAGAGAGTATCCAAATATTTTTCATTATATGTAAATTTCGTACATTTGGGATTCTTAAATCAATTCTGTTTCTTAAAGGCAAAATGCAATTAATTTGACGCATCAAAATTACCATAGTGCGATGTAAGATAAGCCTCTCTTTTTACGGGTGAGGCGAGGCGAGAGTGTGCACCGTGCACTTCAGGGTAAGAACTGACCTGCCGTAGACCATGGAGACCTTAGTATTTAGGCATTTTTCTATACGAAACGGCGATGTACTGTAGACCAGACCATTGAAGAATGCGGTCAGACGACGTTCTTAGAATAATCTGTCACAGCATGAGGTTTAAGCCAACGAATAGAACCACGTGACTATTTGAAGTGAATAGCATATATAGTAAAACTTGACCCGTGCATTAAGCACACGTCTTAAGACGAAGAAATACAATCGTAGACCAAAATAAAAATTTCTAAGTCCTCTCGCGACTCCATATATAATACTCCTACATCAGTAATCAATTTTAATGGTGCAATTCTTATGACATCGTTGTAAATGGCCCACCACTCTCATTATGGTTTAGGAGTAACAAGAACGTAGTAACTTCTTGACCGGCCACAATAGACAAAAAGTCTAAGAACACCATCTTCTCAGGTCTTTTCATCCACAATGGAAGTCATAGGCTCACAGCGGCAAACGGTCAATTTGGAGATTCCAGGTACATTGGCTTTGGTTTCAGGTTAATTAGAAGGTTCCATGTTGATTTGAAATTGTAGCTGGTCCCCGTGCATATGCTGCAAAAGATGTCATGGCGTGGAATTTTAGTGCAACATGAACTCTTGGTCATCTATGATGTGTGATCGATTTGAGAGATTAAGAATATTTGTTTTTCCGGGCTAAGTGTATGAAAGAGTGAGTGTTTAATGGAAATGGTTGATGGAAAGGAGTTAAATGAATGTATATGAGTGGAAAATGAAATTGGGATAGATATCACCACAAAGGCATAAAGGAACACGCCACTCGTTAAGGATAAAGAACTTAAATAAAGTTCACCACCTAAGCATAAAGGACCAAATCACCCACAAGGATAAAGAATTTTGGGATAAATAAAGTTGACCAACAAGGTATAAAGGAGCATCACCAACCAAGGATAAAGAACGTTTAATTCACCACCAAAGTTCTGAAGATAGATATTCATTCACTTGAGGAAAATCTCATGTACTCATCACATTCAAGTCTTGTGCGTGCATGATGTGATTGCACCTCTTTTCATAAAGACTCTTCTAGACAAACGAAAATGACTCTTAGAATTGTAAGAAACCATAATCACTATAGACGGTTACATAATTATGACTCTTGAAACCATCGTCACACTAAAGACTCATAAAAATTAAGATTTAAAATGCATAATACCTAGAACTTAATGTATGATAACTAGGACTAAATGCATTTAACTAAGACCAAATGCATACTCATTTAAGATTAGACCCTCCAAATTTGTCCACCAGCCTTAGAAGCCGAATAACGACTTTGGAAAATCAACCAATGGCAATGGAAATCGACCAAAATAACCTCCAGTTACCAAGTAGTCGATTAGCAGCCTCGAAGTCGACAACAAACTTGTAAATCAATAAATTGGTAATTAGTTGGCAACCAAGAAATTGATAACTAGTCCAGTGAATCGACACTTTCCCATAGAATCTACATCTTCAAACTTGAACCTATCGAATCAAAATTGTAGCCGAAATTGGCCTTTGTTTGCGGGAGTAATGATTGGGCTGGATCAATCGACTAGACCTGACTTGAGCTTGAGAGTTGTTAGCTAGACCTCACTTAGTCATCTAATACCAATGAGGTTGAGATGTACTAGACAACAAACTACTCAACTACATTAAAAGAGTTGGCAAAGACAACATCGGCATTAAGTTTTGGAAGAGTAGAGTTTCGAGTTTTTCGATTCTTTCCAGCATGGCTCGTGACTTCATTGGGATTTACGGTACAACCGGAGTCCAACTTCAATACTAGCTAACTTATTTTGTAAGGCACTAGGTGCATTTTATTGCGAAAAAAAAATATAGATACGGTTGTATTCATGCATGATTGGTTATTGGAAGAATTGACTCTAATTGAACATGCCCAACGCGAAGAAGAGGACAACAACCACACTTTGTCATCCATATCATAATTAGTGACATGGTGCTGAAGACACAAAATTAATTAGACATTCTCTTGGAGGTAATTTGTTTTTAATAGTTATTAGGACACTTGTAAATATAATTTTTTCCAATATTTGTATATCATCATGTTAAATTGAATGAGTGTTTTACATCAATTTCCCACAATTAAATTTTTAATTATTTGTAACATTCAAAAATAGAAAACTATAGCCCTCGACCGACGACCACAATTTTCTAGCCGTTGACAAATGGCTTTAACTTAAAAAAATAAAAAAAAAAACCTTCTAATCTGCCTATAAATAGTGCACATTCACAAATCACAAACCTCTATCGACATTGACAAGTTCAGAATTGCATACGTATGGCCGACTTGAATGTTAATGTACCAGAGTTGGGTAATCGAGAGGAAGAGACACCGACACATGGGAATTGTTGGAGATCTAAGAGATCTCGGACCTAGGGCGTCGCACAGCATGCAAATCCCTGACCTTTTGTGTGTAATCCAAACAACATGTGGAGACATTTGTGGCGACACAAAAAGCGGTATTAAAATCAAGAGGGGCGTGTGGGCAAACCTCAGCAGGCTAGCAGAGCGTAATTATGTCCAATTAAAATTCAAATATTATTAATGTACCGGTACATCGTGTTTCGAATGTATGACATTCTATTTTAGTTATGAAAAGGAAAAAGAAAAAAGAAAAAGGACTCGGGGCAGGCCAACCATGCCCTAACCGGGAAAAACCAAAGAGACTTCGGAATGAAACGAAATAGAAAGGGATCCAAAATAACTGTCTTCGGCAGGGTGTGCACAGGAAACCGAGCTAGAAGCCGCCACATCTTCCGCGTTTGTTGACTCAAAGCTCAACGAAGTCCAAATGTCAAAACCCTACTTTTCAGAAGTAGCAGCGTTCTTCTCCCCATTTGGCATCAATTTTTCATGATCAGATATGTTATTGAGAGCTTATTAACATATGTGTCGTCCGCTGCGCGGGGAAGAGGATAAGCCTTGACAGGTGAATCAGCTGAGGGAGTCTCGTCACAGTCCAATTGTCTAAGTCCTCGTTATGATGGTCATCAGTCAGCCTTAAGGTGTTCTACGAAAGACAACCATGACAAGCCATGTACACATTGTGAAAACAAAGATTTGCCTCAAGATGCAAAGTCATCTTGAGAGAGAGTTATCTCCAAATGTATGATTGATCTCGTGATACGTCTGGTTAAACATTAGAGAGAATATATACCTAGCTCTCTTTAAAAGTGCCCGATTCATGTGCTCCGCCACCCCCATTCTGTTATGGAGTATGCCTAACTGTTCGATGTCGAACAATCCCGAAATCTTCATGGTACTTGTCAAATTCACCTCTGCAAAACTCAAGTCCATTGGTTGTCATGAGACGCTTTATCTTATTCCCAGTTTGATTTTCAATCAATATTTTCCACTTCTTGAACGTATAAAGAACGTCACTCTTACGCTTCAAGAAATAAGCCCAAACTTTTGTAGAAAGGTCATCAATAAATGTCAAAAGATAAACTGTACTACCCTTAGATGTAATTCGCATAGGTCCTCGCAAATCAAAGTGAATTTGGTCAATTGTACCATTCATTGAATACACCTCAATATTGAAACTAACTCTGCGCTGCTTCTTGAAAATACAATGCTCGCAAAAAGTTAAGTGAGACCATATGCTTCATCTAGAGTAAACCACGTTTACTCAAGATAGTCATTCCTCTTTCACTTATATGGCCCAACCACATATTCCACAACATTGATTTCTCATAATCTGAAGAGGATGATACACTTAAAGAACCCACAACGGTACTTCCCTGCAAAACGTAAAGGCTATTCTTCTTGTTACCTCTCATCATAATCAAAGAGCTCTTTAAAATTTTCAAAACTCCACCTCCACTAGTGTACATGCATCTAGGGAAATCCAAACTGCTTAATGAAATAAGGTTCTTCTTCAAATCTGGGATGTGCCTAATATCTATCAAAGTTCTTACTATCTTGTCATCACATTTTATTTGCATCGTACTAATATCCACAATCCTGCAAACTGCATTGTTACCCATAAAAACTGAACCATCACTGACTTTCTCATATGTGTGGAACCGATTTCTATTTGGACACATGTGGTATGAACATGCCAAGTCCAAAATCCATTCGTTGTCAACACGACTTTCCGTAGACAAAAATAATAAGAACATTATTTGCATCAGCTGACTCGTTATATTTCACCAGATTAGCTAATTCAAAACTCTCCATCGACTTCTTCCCCTTAGTCTTGAGTAAAGGACACTCATTTTTATAGTGTTCAAATTTGTAAGCTCCACCTTGCTCTCGTCTCGGCCCGACCTAGACTTTGAATACCCTTTATTACTTTTGCGCCTATCACAATGATTTAACCTTCCCCTAACAACTAAGCCATTGGCTTTATCACCACTACCAATTGCATTCAACTTTGTACATATCTCCACGGAATTCAACGAGGCCTTCACATCTTCAAGACTTATGGATTCCCTTCCATATAGCACAAAGTCACAAAATTCTCATACAAGCTCGGTAATGTGCATAACACAATTAGGGCTTGGTCTTCATCATCTAACTCTAAATCTAGATTTTTTATATCCATTATGATCTTATTAAATTCATCTAGATGTTCTTGAATAGTAATACCTTCTTGCATCTTTAGCATGTAAAAATACTGCTTCAAGAATAATCTTGTCGTAAGAGATTTCTTCGTATAGATGCTCTCGAGCTTCTTCCACAATCCCAAAACCGTTTCTTCATTGGCAACCTCACAAAGCACCTTGTCGGACAACGACAATTGGATGGTGTTGTGCACCCTCTCTTCCATCTTCTTGATCTTGGCCAAAGTCATGTTGTCGAGGTACTTCCTTTCCAAGGCTCTAACCGAATCCTCCCGACGCACCAATGCATTCATCTTGATGCTCCATAGCCCGAATTTATTTTGGCCATCAAAGGGTGCCACTTTGAACTTGATAGATGCCATCTCGAATAAAAGATCGAAATTCCTTCGCTCTTATACTAATTTGTTGCGTAACAGTATCAAAAGATGAACAATCGAAGCACAAATAGCAAAAGGATGAAAGCAAAATTAAATCCACATGAAACAAAAAAATATAACTGGAAACTCAAGACAAGAAAGACCACGGAGAGAGAGAGGGATTTCACTATCTTCGACAATCTTTAACAAGAAGTATAAGAGTATAATTCAAAAGGTCAAAAAACCATTTGATGAGCTACAAGATCTAAAGATCTAACTAGAAGATAGGAAAAACAAAGAAAAGAGAGAATGTAGAGGTTAAGGATAGAAATGTGTTGCGCAACACATTCCTTTTATAGTCCATCTTCAAAAAGCCCTAAAACAAATGTGCATGGTTCAAAATGCCCTTTTCACCAATTTAAAAGTCAAAACTCAACAAAGAGAAATAAACTCTTTCACTATCTAAGGCAATGCCTTGTTGGTTAAAATTTACCTCGACATGCACTCATCTTTCTAAATCGATTGAACGACTTCCCAAGAGGCAATATGATCTAATCAGGTCGTATCCAAATATTTCACATAACATGTAAATCTCATCCATTTGGGATTCTTAATCAATTCCGTAGTTTAAAAGGCAAAATGCGATTAATTTGTCGCATCAAAATTACCGAAGTATAGCGCAAGAGGAGCCTCCCCTTTTACTGGTGAGGCGAGGTGAGAGTGTGCATTCTGCATTCAAAGGTAAAAACTGACCAGTTGTCTATGTAGTTTTCTATAGGAAATGGTGATGTAATGGAGACCTGACTATTGCAGTATTCGGTACGACTACGTTCTTCCAATAGTCCGTCACAGCGTGCGGATTAAGCCGTCAAATAGGACCACATGATGATTTGAAGTGAATAGAAAATATAGTAAGGTTTGACCCATTTATTAAGCAAATGTCTTGCGACTAAGAAATACGATAGTAGACTACAATAAAAGTTTCTAACCCCTCTCGCGATTCCATATTCAAGACTTCCACATCAATTATCAATTTTAATAGTGCAATTCTTATGGCAGTGTGTTGTAAATGGCCCACTACTCTCATAATGGTTTAGTAGTTACAATAACGTAGTAACTTCTTGGCTGGGCACAGTAGACAAAAAGTCTACTAACACCATCTTCTAAGGTCGTTTCATCCACATTGCAAGTCCCAGGATCACAGGGGAAAACGGTCAATTTAGAGGCTCCAGATACATTGGCTTAAGGTTCCATGTTGATTTGGAATAGTCGCTGGTCCACGTGCATATGCTACAAATGATGTCATGACGTGTACTTTTAGTGCGATTGATAGATTAGGAAAATTCAAAAAAAAAAAAAAGTCCCAGGCTCACAGCGGCAAACGGTCAATTTAGAGGCTCCAGATACATTGGCTTAAGGTTCCATGTTTAGTCGCTGGTCCCACGTGCATATGCTACAAATGATGTCATGACGTGTACTTTTAGTGCGATTGATAGATTAGGAAAATTGGTTTTTCCGAGTTAAATGTTCGGAAAAGTATTTAATGGAAATGGTTGATGGAAAGGTTTCAAATGAACATGTATGAGTGAAAAATTATATTTGAATAGATGAAGGTCACCATAAAAACATAAAGAAACATGCCACTAGCCAAGATAAAGAACCCTTAAATGAAGTTTACCACATAGGCATAAAAGACCAAAACACCCACCAGATAAAGGGGTAGATATTCACTCATTCGAGGAAAATCTCATGTACACATCAAATTCAAGTCTTGTGTGTGCAAATAGAGGAGAACAAAAATGACTTTTGAAATTCTAAGACATTTTTTTTTCCGACCAAAAAGAAAATCCTAAGAAATCATAATGTCTATGGACGGTTCCATAATTATGACTGAAACCATCATCACACTAAAGACTCATAAAAATTGAGATTGGAAAGTGACAATGCAATTAAAACGTATAATAACTAGGACATAATGCATGACAACTACGACTGAATGTTTTTAACTAAGACCAAAATCATAGTAATTTAGGAGTAGACTCTCCAAATTTGTTCACCAGCCTTGGAAGCCGAATAGCCACCCTGAAAGACCATTCAACAGGAAATCGACCGGCACATCCATCAATCTTGAACACATCAAATCAACTTGTAGCCGAAATTGGCATTTGCTTGTGGGAGTAAGGATTGGGCTATATCAATCGACGAGACCTAAGTTGAGCTTGAGAGTTGTTCGATGGAACCTGATGCTCCTTCATCAATCTAACTTTTGTAGATGCATAATTTTGTCCTTTCATATCTATGAAGAGTAAATGTACTCTTTCTTTCTGAATTTACTAACAGATGTCGTTTTTATGGATTTTTGTTATAGGTTTAGTTCGAGTAAGCATTGCTATGTGCAAGATTGATTTAGGATAGGTGACAGGATATTGGGTTATTGTTGTCCGATTGAGAAGTTTTAGAGAGTTTTAAATTGAAGGGTTGGGAGTGAGATTCATTAGGGTTGGTTTGGCATATTCCCTCGATCTTTATAGGGGGCCTGGTCTCAGCCATATTCACCTAACACGTTGTCATCCATGATTGGCCTTTGTCTCCTTGACACGTGGCCACCTGTCTACCGTTGGTTTCCTACGCCAAGATGGCCGCACAATGATATTGTTAGGCAATTACCACCATAGCCCTCTCACAATAAATCCCCCCCCCCCCCCCATTAATTCACTTATTTTGCAGACTTTTGGACAATTCTAAACCTCTTGAGTCTTAAATTTTCACGTTTCCTCGTTTTCTTGTTGACGTGATCACGTCCGCATTCTATCTTTCAAGTGTAATAATCAATTTATGCACCATGAAAAATAGTTCAAAACATGTTATTGTCAGGACATTTAAATATTAAATCATGCCTACATTTAATAATTTGATTATTCTAAACAGTTGACAGTGATGCCACAAATAATATCATAACAAAAAAATACCGAATTCAAATCTTTGCATAACCTTATTTTTCTCGTCATAACTAGTTCCACACTTTGGTCCTGAATTAAAGTCCAACTTACGTGCGAGCCCGAGCAATGAAATGCTTAAATATCAAATCACTACTTCATTTACAAAAAAAAAAAACCACAGGCATGACACCATTCGTGGCCAGTTTTCTGGAGCTTTTAGCCCTTGGGGATGAGTCGGATGACGACTATCTTTACCCATTCCATCTTTCGAGTATAATATTAACAAGTTATCTTCACGCGCGTGATTGACAAAGCTACTGTACGGACCGCTCTCTCGACCGTGATCCGTGTAAAAGCTAGGAAGAAAATTCCGAAAGCACGCTGCGAGACGAGTAAGCTCTTCCCACATCACGTTCAACGCGGAAAGGTCAAACCCGCAAAACCCATGGAGTTTCGCCATCGCTGATCCTGCGGTCCGAGGGCCGCTAATTAGCCATCAACCTTCCATTTTTCCGCGATCTATTCGCTGGCGTCCTTGCCTCATAAAGGATGAAGAGATAAAAGAGGAGTAAAATAAAATAGAGAGAAGAAGACTAGACCAAAGGAAAGGCGTCGTAACTGAAATCTACAAGGACAAATTCGTGTTGATCTCTCGTTTCAAACATCTCGCGTCGAAAGCGAGAGGCGAGGGGCAAAGACCCTTTGCCACTCGTTCTTCTTTTTCCCTTCAATGAAAATTCCGTGGACGTCGCTCGTTGGACCGATCAAAGCGAAAGGCGTCTCTCTTATGTACCTTCTGTCTCGTACGAGACTTCGTTAAGGAAAGGGTTACGTGAGATCTACACGTCCGACCACGTTAATCCGCTAGATGCCGACGCTTCATTCCACGGGCGAGCGTTTCCATTGATGGGGGATTTGGTTGATCCCGCGTAAACGCATCATTTGCATCTTGTTTTTCTATGGTCTATAGACTTGTATTTAGACGCGAGAGCGAAGATATTTTACATTATGTGACTAATTCCACCAAAAAAATTCCGATTTGTTTTAAGATAAGGGAACTGATTTGTTTTCCAGTACCAAAAATCAAGAACCTGCTCTAATGAGGTATGTTTCAAGTTCTTGATCTCAAACCTATCCACCCTGAAATTAATCACCTAAAAAAAATAGGGTTAGCTAAATATTGGACTGTTAAAGGCCACCTATCAACTTTTGTGCAAGTGTATTGCCCATATTGTGATAGGTCCTATTTTAATATAGCTAAAGTTTTGTCGGATCTACAGTTGGTCGTTAAATAACGTACGATAAATGTCAACCTATTAAACCTTTTGGGCAAGCGTGTTTCCTAGTGTTGTAGGTCCGATTTAACAGCTAAAGCTTTGTCAGATAAATAGTTGATATAAGAAAGTTGTATTATGTCTCTGTCTGAGAAAATTATTCAAATCAAACGAGAATTGCTGTTTACTTGACTTTTTTAAATCCATTTTTCTTAAAAAAAAAAGTAACATTTAGTGATGCAGTGAAAGCTTAAAATGAACTTATTGTATGGTTAGTGATTTCTAAATTTTCGCTTTATCCAAAAAAAATCTCTAAATTGTCGGTCCTAATTATTATCGCCCATAAAATTGAAATAAACTGTATTTTCATATGGACAAAATAAAAGCTTAATTAACATTAACTATTGCTGTGAAAGCTTAAAATGACGTTGTTTTGGCCCAAATATAATTTTTAATATAAAATTTATCAAAATTCAATTTAAAAGATTACCTAAATTTTAAAAACAGAACAAAAAGAAAGGGCAGGAAACTAGGGGTGTGTAAAGGAATCAAGAATCGTCCGGATTGCCAGAAACCAGGTCGGACCAACCTGGAATTGGCGGTTCCCGTGAGGACCGGCCCAATTCCCGATTCTAATTTACTACAATCGGTGTGTACCGATCCGGTTCCCGGTTCTAGGCGTGAAACTGCCTACCCGCCCATCAGGATCGGACTGGTAATATATATATATACATATATATAATTTTTTAGAAAAATTTCAAACAAAAAAAAAGAAATTTTTTTTAGAAAAATGAAAACCATAAAATCTCTAATCTAAAGTTTGACTCTTAACTCCCATCAACTCACGGCCGCGCCTTTAGCCATTTATCTCCTTTCTCTCTCTCACTCTCGGTCACCTCCATTTGCATGAAACTTGGTGGGACCGGTTCCATGGATCCACCTGAGAATTGGTGGTCCGTTTCCCGGGTGGGTCGATGGAATCAACAGACAGTTTCCGGTTCTAATTTTTCGAAACCAGTCTTTAGTGGGCGATTCCCAGTTCAATGTCAAGAATTGTCCCCCCGAACCACGCTCACCCCTATAGGAAACAGGTGGTGAGGACTCAACACTCGCCGCCGCCGCCACCCCACCCTCGCCGAGAAGGATGGTGAGGGTGGGGGATGGCTAGCAGGGATCCCTGGGCCCTAGCCAAGGGCCAACAACCCTCACTGATAGCTCCCTCTCCTTTTTTTTAAAAAAAAATTAGCTGTATTTTTTAAATTTAATTAAAATAAAGTTTATGCTAAAAATCAAATATATGTCAAAACTACGTTGTTTTAGCCTTATATTTCATGATTTAGCTACGTCATCGCCGTGTATAAGACTTTTCACGGGCTAATATCTCATCTTTTAATGCTTTCATAAGAAATTATCTCATAGTAAGCATTTCAAAATAAGGATCAACTGAGATAGCATTTTCTATTCGCCAAGTTGGATGGAGTCGAAAGAAGAACTTAATCGCACAAATTTGACAAGGTTTAGGATTTAATTGCAATTTTGCAAGTTTGAGAGTCAATTGCACTTTCGTAACAGATTTTATGAATTTTTAGTGCACTTATTCCAAAACTTTTTATATATGGTTGATTTGAACTAGGGGTGATCTTCAACAAAAAAACGAAGGCTAGCGGTGATCGGTTCTCGATCCAGTCCAGTTTCAAGGTGAAACCAGGAACCAGGGACCGGTTCGATCAGGTCCGAGCGATTTTCGATTTAGGCAATCCATTTTGCACATTTGTAATTTGAACATCTAAAATTCGATAATCCGCCGAGAAGAAGAGGCACCAACACGTGGTAATTGTTCGAGATCAAAGAGATCCTGCACTTGGCCTATCATACAATGTGCAAACAGTTTCCGTAAACTTTTGCCTAAAACCCAAGCAACATGACAAGACACTTGTGGCGGTACAAAAAGGGCAATTACAATCGAGAGAGGCGTGTGAGTATGCCTCGTTTAGTCGGAAAAGTGTAGTCATGTCCAATTAAATTCTAAATATTATTAATATACTAGCACGTCATATTTCGAAACTTAAAAAAATGATGCAAACGATTCATGAATTTTGATTCAATATACACTGTAATCCATGAACTTTTAATTCGTTCAATATAGTCATTGAACTATAATTCAATGTGCAATACGGTTTCTAAACTTTCAATTTGTTCAATATGGTTATTGAACTTTTGGTACATGTTCAACTTAGACATCGATTAAAACATTAAACATTTTCATATAGTTCATGAACTAAATTGAACATGTACCAAAAGTTCAAATATCACGTCGAACAGATTGAAAGTTCAGGAATGATATCGTACATTAAGTTAGGCCAAAGTTCATAGATCGTTTGCGAGATATATCGTTTAACTTGCTAATTTTTAAAATAAAAAAAAAGGAGAGAGAGAAAAGTAAAAAAAACCTACGGGGCGGGCCAATCGTGCTCCAACTGGGGAAACCAAAGGGCGCGGCGCCGGAAGGAAACGAAATAGGAAAGGGACGGGGTCCAAAATAGCTGTCCACGGCGGGGTGCTCCCACGACGCACGCAACCGAGCTAAGGAGGCGCCACGTGTGTCCATTACATCGCCTCGAAAGCAACTCCCAAAAAGTCCAAAAGTCAAAACCCCACCCCCCCCCCCCCCCGAACGTTCCGAGATCGTGCAGGTGCATCCAGCCAAACCAGATCTTCAAGATTGGTACTGTATTCCCACTTTTCAGTTTTCACGAAGCGTTCCCACCCGTGCGGCGTTCCCCTCCCTCCGTCTCTCCTCCCCTCTCTCTATATAAACCGGTCCCCACTCCCGACTTCCGAACACCATTCTTACGACCCTCCCCCCCTCCCTCTCCCTCTTCCTCTTCTTCCTCCTCCTTCAAACCCCGCAATTGAACTCACGGAATTCACCACAAGGATCAGCAGAGACGACACCATTCAAGGAGGCCCGCCATGCCGAGGAAGGGAATGAGGAGCATCTGCTTCAACCCCAGGACCCTCTCCTTCGCCTCCCCCGCGCGGGGCCCCCCGGCCCTCCCCGCCCCGCCCGCGCAGGCCCCCGCCGCCGCCGCCGCTGCAGAGGCCGACAAGGTCATCGAGTCCGCGGCCCTCCTCATCATGAAGTGGAACCCCGACACCTCGTCCTACGCCCGCGTGACCTCGCTCTTCTACGAGAGCAAGCGCGAGGCCGCCCAGTTCATTGCATGCGTCAACAGCCTCCAGAAGTCAATGCACGCTTGGGCGTCGGCGGCGAACTCCGCCTCGGACGAGAGGCTGGTCCATGCTCAGTTCCTGATGGAGATCGCCATGAAGCGGCTCCAGAAGGAGTTCTACCAGATACTGTCCCTGAACCGGGCACACCTCGACCCCGAGTCGGTGTCGGCCCGGTCGTCCCGCGCCTCCACTCGGTCGAGCATCTCCGAGTACAGCGACGACGACGCGTGCGGCGCCGCCCGGGACACCATCGTCGAGGTGGAGGAGGCCTCCACGGCCGCGATGTCGGACCTCCGGTCCATCGCCGAATGCATGATCGCCTCCGGCTACGGAAAGGAGTGCGTCGCCATTTACAACATCATCCGGAAGTCGATCGTGGACGAGGGGATTTACCGGCTCGGCGTGGAGCGACTGAGCGCCTCGCAGGTCGCCAAGATGGACTGGGAGGTGCTCGAGATGAAGGTCAAGAACTGGCTGGAGGCGGTGAAGATTGCGATCCGGAGCCTTTTCACCGGCGAGAGGATCCTCTGCGACCACGTGTTCGCGTCGTCCGACTCGATCCGCGAGTCCTGCTTCGCTGAGATCTCGAGGGACGGGGCGATGCTGCTATTCGGATACCCCGAGCTCATTGCGAGGAGCAAGAGGTCATCGGAGGAGAAGATGTTCCGCCTCCTCGACATGTACTCGACGATCTCCGAGAGCTGGCCGGAGATCGAGTCCATCTTCGCCTTCGAGTCGACTTCCGCCGTCCGGTCGCAGGCGCTCGCCTCGCTGGACCGGCTTGGGGAGTCGGCCCGCGCTTTGCTCTCCAACTTCGAGGCGGCCGTCCAGAAGGACTCCCCAAAGTCGTCGCCGCCGGTCGCCGGCGGCGGAGTCCACGCCCTCACGGTGCGCACGATGAACTACCTCTCCCTCCTCGCCGACTACGGGAGCATCGTCGGCGACGTATTCGCCGACTGGCCGCGGCCGGCGAAGTCGTCGCTGCCGGAGTCGTACTTCGACGAGGCGCTGGAGTCCGACGACGCCCCGGCGATCTCGCGCCGATTGGCGTGGCTGATCCTCGTCCTCCTCTGCAAGCTGGACGGCAAGGCGAAGCGGTACAAGGACGTGGCGACGTTTTACCTCTTCCTCGCGAACAACCTCCAGCACGTCGTCTCCAAGGTCCGCGCGTCGAATCTGAAGTACCTGCTGGGAGAGGAGTGGGTCGCGAAGCACGAGAGGAAGGTGAGGCAGTTCACCGGGAACTACGAGCGGCTGGCGTGGGGCCAGGTGTTCGCGTCGCTGCCGGAGGGCTCGCCGCCGCCGCCGCCGTCGCTGGCGCAGGGGCAGGAGCGGTTCCGGCGGTTCAACACGAGCTTCGGGGAGGCGTGCCGGAAGCAGAGCCAGAGGGTCGTGCCCGACCCGAAGCTCCGGGAGGAGATCTTGGGTTCCGTCGGGGGGAGGCTGGTGCCGGCGTACCGGGAGTTCTACGACGCGCACAGGGCGGCGATCGGGGAGGAGAGGAACGCGGCGCTTTTTGTCCGATATGCCCCTGAGGATCTGGAAAATTACCTGTCGGAGCTGTTCTGCGGGACCGGCGGCGATCACGCGGTGAGCACCTCGTCGGCGTCCTCCTCCTCGACGTCGTCGTCGAACCGGGACCGATCGTGGTCTCGTTGAGAAGAGACTTTTTTTTTTACTTTTTCTTTATTTATTTTTCCTCATACTTTCCTTTTTTTTTTTTATAATTTTCCATATCGAATATTGTGAATAAAATACGTATAGATTAATTACGAGTTTTTCGATTGACAACGATGGTATAACTGTCAACGATCAAGATTCGCAGGCATCTGCGATCCTCCCTGCCTTCTGTTTACCCCATCCTCATCCAACGGCTTTTATATATTTTTAGGATTAACACCACGAAAAATCCAAAATTATTACATTTGTGATAAATTTACCTTAAATTAATTTTCTGATCATCAAACAAACCCCCACATTAGTACATTTGTGACAAATTTATCCTTCGTTAGTTTCAATTAAATTGGATATATACCAATAAAAATCACAAACCGGTATACTTGTGACGAAAGGAAAGTAAAACCCCAGATTAGTATACTCATCAACTACCACATGTCATCTGACCTAACAATTCGACGGTAAAATTTAACTAAACTAAGAGAGAGTAAATTTATCACATTCGTATCGATTTGAAGTTTTTTATGGTATTAATCCTCAAAATTAAAATGAAAAAATCATTGGATTTGTCATGTTATTTTTAATATGTAAAGTTAATAAAAAAAAAACGTTCATGGAAGTTTCTTATTACTCAAAATTTAAATTTCATCAACTGCAAGTAAACTGTTAACGGGTTTCACGAGATGTTCCATCAATCTTTAGGCAAGCGGGTCTTTATGCATACGTGCACGAAAAAAAAAATTAAATTGAAAATGCGGAGGAGTCGAGTAAACGGTGCTCGTACTAGCGTACGATAGCCCATAACTATCATTGACAAAGATGCAATTGATGGGGGATCGATTCCGTGGCCAGTAATCTTCCCGTCTCTCGCTTTACCGGTCCATAGGACCGGCCATTACGCGAGCCCCACGACATCGAGTTCGTGTGAGACCCACGAAATGAACGGTTAGGATGCACTCGATCCAATGGATCTGAATCCAGGCAAGGATTTTTTTTTCTCGACGCGAAGTGGCCCAGTTTCGGTCCCCCCGGGGGACCCACAGTTTGCCGACTACGTGGAAAGGCCACCGCGATCGCAGCGGCATTCCTTTCACGTTGCCAAAAGTTCCACTTGGCCTGCTAGTCTTTTCCTTTCGCTCTTCCCAGCTTAGAAGCAAAAGAGGGAAAAAAAAAAAAACGGCAAAACGCGACCATCACTAGACTTTTACAAGGTGCTTGCTTTGCCTCCAATTGTTCGGGATGTTTACGGTCCTAGAAATACTAAATACGGCGATTGTATGCGGACTGTGGATTTATATATTGCCAAATAAGGACTAAAACGCTCCGAATGATTCGGGATCGTGCGACGAAACCTAACCCAAGAAGATGATACGTCATGTCTGTGCCCGCACCGGCACGCTCATCCAGGGAAAACTTGCCTGGCTCAGAGCCCGCAGGGGCCGGATCAATCACTACTGCTGATCATGCATGTCTTATATGGATCTCACAAAATTCAATCAATGTGACCGCTCCTGGTCCATAGACCACGGGTTTAGGCAGTAACAGTCCCAGTCATTCGTGTTTGATTAGTCATACACGAGATTCATCTCGATTTAGATGATCCTACAATGAAAGCAATGTTACGTTGATGTTTAATTTGTTATTAGGCAACATTGAAAAGCCGGTTGGACAAGAACAGCAAGACTTCGTACAAGCCGTAGGTTAGAGGCAATTGATGTGGACATGGGATCTTGTATGTTTTTGTCATCAAACCCCTGGTCAGTGTTTGAAAAATTGGACATCGACATTTGAAATCCAGCTCCACATCAAAACGATCACATGAAAGTTTCCCCTTTTCAAGTTTTCATAAATCAGCAAGTCAAATAACACCAGCTTCTAGTTAAAATGGTGGGAGAAAATACAAGATTGCAATCACTCGCGGGAAGGAAAAGAGTTCGGAGATTTGATTAAACTAGCGGATACATGCATATTTTGAAGTCCGCCTTGTTTGCAACTTGAATAACGAATATTAAATCAAGTCACGAGCAAGTATATAGCCACTCAAACAAATTTTCTAAACATAAATGACCTAACTTTAGAAGACTCGACTTGTGCCCCTTCTAGATGCCTTGGGTCAAGAACACCACTCATGGCATGTGGACATTTGAGGCATGGGTATCTCAGCGATTGCCATTGCACCAAAGTAAGTGATGTTCAGTACTATCCAATGCCGGTCAATAGATGCTTTCATTGCTCTTGCATTCTGTTCAAAAAGAAGAGAGAAGGAAGAAAGAAAGAACGAAGGAAGAAAACAAACACACATGACGATTTATTGCATGCACGCCGACGATGGCGCTTCTTTTCGTTTGGTCCGTGACGCTGATGTCACTTGCATGAAACCCTTCATTTTACTCTGCTAAACCAAAGCAGATCAATAGGTGGATCCGAAATGAAACAGCTTGTATCAAAACTTATCAAGGCCTGCATATACTTTGACGCCATACTTTTATTTTGATCCCCAGTCAACAATTACGTCCTTGCTACTAGTATATGCGAGAAGAAAGCTCTGCCTGCAATTTAGACCTGAACTTATACAACGGTGTGAAAAAAGGACCATAGATATTTATAAGACAAGATACACGGTGAGGTATGCGCTATGCAGCGACTCCGTGATCAACAGGCAGAGGCACACTCTGCCATCCTGTGCAATGTTGTAGAACCTGCTTAAGTGAATCTGTGGGAGGTTCCACCGTCCACGTGGGATAGTATTCGCTAGGATGAAACACGCAGTGTTTGGCTTTATCAGTCATTAGACCTGATTGAGTTCCCGCCATGAACAAGTCCCCTTCAGATCTTATGTGACCAGTGCCTGTGACTTCCTTGTCAGCAGCCTATAGAAAAGTGAGATCACAAGTCTCAGACACATAGCTAGTCACAGGAATACCATATGATCTCGTATCAGTAGCCAAAATAAGTAGGATAATCCAGTAATGATGTCAAGTCCTAAATTAGTAACAGATGAAAGATATAGCCTGCAACTTGGTCCATTATGCTACTAAGACATGGAATGCTAATTGCAAGCGATGCACAAGTGATGCATTTTTCGTGAGGCAATAGGAAGACTCCTTCAAAACCACAAAATGTCATCAATTTTTCTGCAAATTGTAAATATGATAGAATTATCTGAGAAATATATTCTTTCAAAGCCATTTAAGGAAGCCATGAGTTTAATCTTTTTTTTTCATGCAAGGAATTATAGTCTTTTAACTCGAAGATGTAGTGAAAAGACCTAAGCCATATGTGATGCCAAGTCTACTGGCATATCTTTTTACATGTACTCGTCCTGATTTCTATACGGATGTTCCAAAGATGTCTTTTATCTTTTTTTTTTGTATTTTTATATTTTGAATAGGTTTATAGAGAATTTATCTGTCCATGAGATCCATTCTCCAGAATCTGATATGTGCGTCGATTGGTTGCCAAAGTGGCAATCGTACACGGTCAGGACTTTCAGATTTTCGAGAACCTTGAAAGTCAGGACAAAAATTTCAGACATGCTTCAAAGATGCAGCATTGTCCCTATCAATCACGATGAATTCGATACTCATATGTAATCTCGATGACCCTCCAATACAATTCTTCCAGCACTAGCCACTAAGATGGGGATTCGACAAGCTGCAAAGGACATTTAGAAGTCTTCTTCAAGTACTTACTTTGTATAGGGAAAACAGAAAAACTACTCATTTTTCATCTTTGAAACAATTTACATCCCCTATTTCCATAGCCCCACTTTTCATCAAATCCTAAGTTGTTGTAATGACTAAAATATGCTCTTCAAAACACCAAAAAACTTTAATTCCAAATCAGTCTCAAGCCCTAACACCCAAATTCTACTGTCCACCAGCATTGCCCACCATTGCCAGCCACCACCCGGCTCGCTCCGGCACCAGTGACATCACCCACGTGGCCCGCCTCTCTCTCTCTCTCTCTCTCCCCGGTGGCAATGAGTAGCTCAGATACTGTGACAGCAATGGTGGCAAGATGATGGGGTGGGGCAGTGATGGCTGCGCTAGATCTAAAGTAAGCTTGTGAATACAATTCTCTAGTAGGTGAAGATGAGAAAAAGTGGTAGAGGTACTTCCAGAAAAGAAATTGCAATTAATGTAAAACAAAATGCTTGGTGCAAAGTGGTAGCTTTAGAAATTTTGAGTAACATAGTGTTGGGAGTGTTTTTGGTACTTTCCCTTCTACCAAGATAAAACTACTTGTAATGCAATCTGTTTTACTTTTGCTTTGAATAATTGACTAGTCTACGCATTAAGTGCATAAAATCAAGAGGAATGAGTGCCATATCTTCAGAAAAATACCCATAAATTTGAAGCCAACATGGTAAGAGGTGGCAGAGAACCCTTAAATGGACTCTTTGCAATGTAGCTTTACCATAGCTAAACAATGCATTGAGATAGCTAACAACCATGTTAAATCAAGTGTTAGAACCTTGTCCTAATTCAATGTATTGAAGCTCAGTAAGCTCAAGATTGGCATTGTACTAGACTACCTTTCCTTCCTGCTTCTTCCTCTTTAATTATACTATACACAAGCAAGGCACCTGAAATATGGAGGTACTCCTACTATAGTGAATCTTCAGTCTTTGACTGAAAGAAAAAATGAATCTTCAGTTCAATACTCAGTCAACTCTCATTTCAGTCATCAACCTTTGTCTCTTTTGCATTTGGGATACACTGTTGGCTTAGTTATGTTGGCTATGCTTAAAGTAACGACTTTTTTCAACTCAAAAAACATCAGAGATGAATAGATATTTTTGAGCTAAAAATAAACTAATTCCCGTCAACATAATTGTACTTTATCTGATTGCCTAACTGCTTCAACATTTTCCCCTCCACATATAACTAGCCGCAATGCTTAACGAGGCCAAGGTCATGTAACAGGCTAATGAGTTCCAGAAACTTATGGATTACCTAGCACAAAGTAAAACAAGGTTTACTCTTACAACTGCCAACTCCGTACAACAAATAGCCATTTTGCTCCTGCTCTGGAATGATGTCCAGGATGGGAGCAACTATTCGCAAACCATTCATACTGATGTATCACCATTCTCCAGTATTCCCAAGAGAAGAATCATGAGTATTCACAAACAAGAAATTTCTAACACTTACTGTACAAGCACTCTGACAATTGACTACTAGTTGCACTTCAGTTTACAGTGAAAAAGAAAGTATAAGCACTTGCCTTTTCTGTGAGATATTTGAATGCCAGCTTTTTCTGACCAGCTTCATAGATATTGCAGTGGGAGAATATCTGGTTGCAAAATGAAGAGAAATCATGAACATTGTTACTTAATGAAATAAACCATGCTACCAATATCACAAAGACAAGGAAAATGTCTAAATTAGCATGAAATAGAGATTCCACAGGCTAGTATTATCACCTGTGATTCTACACTAGCACAAACAGCATATATGCCCCAATTTCTGGTGTAATTGTTGTACAGATGTACTTTCGCAAACCTCACTCGGGGATGTCGTTGTCGAGTTCCATCGAAAAAACAATGGTGAATGGTCACCCTTATACATCGGTCCTCAATGTGGGAGGGATCTGCTCCAATGAGTATTGTCTTGTCATGAGCTGAAAAGTGACACCTGAATAAAAATAATCAATTACATTGAGATCAGATTAATTATAACAGAAACCATTTTATCGAAGATGGAGAAAGTTACTCACCTAGAAATGGTGATATCTGTACTCTGCCTTGTGATATCAATAAGGCCATCCTCATAATCACGGAGGCTACAACGGTCGATCCATATGTGCTTTGAATTGGGTTTTATTTGAATGCCGTCGACATCCGGTCCCCTACCGCCTTCAAATTCTAGATTGCAAATGATGACATGTTCAGATTCCTTCAACCTCAAACCTTTCCCAGTGATTTTTATTCTTTGGCCACGGCCATCAATAGTCTTATATGAAGACACATTTAAGTAAGACGATAGATGAATGGTGCCCGGCACTTCAAAAACTATCCAGAGGGGTTCTTTTCTGCGGCACCCATCACGAAGCGATCCTGGCCCATCGTCTGCAACAACCAAAGCGAAATATAACCTCTCTCTTGCAGACAAACAGGCATGCATCAAAGGGAATTACGGACATAGTGCGACATAATAGTTCCTAAGATGCATTTTCCCATGGCTAAACTCAAACTTAGGCATTACAGGACCTTAACACCTGGTGTATAAGCCAAAATCGTCTACATTGGGACATGTAAAGAGACCAAACTTTCAAGCATTTTATCACATTCACCAGAGGTACATGCATGCATCGGCCATAGAATTGATCAGCTCACAAAGTACTAGTCGACAATGAGCATGTTACCACACAGAACACGCTCGCACAATGAGAACAAGGCCTTTTCTAATCCTAGCAAAAAATTCCCAAGTCTTCTTCAATACCATCTTCTTCTTGTCACGCCAAGAAATCCCTTTCAGTAGAAAATACCAATAACCGGACAAAAACCATGATAATCATTTGAAAGCAACACAAACCGAAAAAGCAAAGAAAAGGAAAAGAAAAACAAGCCATATTCGATTCAGCTCGAGCACAGAAGTTTGAGACTGACCGGCCAGAGTGGTGACGCGGTAGAGAGGGCCGTGGAGGCCGCCGACGGCGGAGCGGCCGAACCCCTCCGCTTGGCCGGCGAGGCTCCGGAGGGCGGAGTCGACGTGGGCGTACGGCAAAGACCCCATGGCGCGGCCGTCTCGGGTCGAGGACGGCGGATCTGGAGGAGCGTGGCTATGGTGATCATGGGGGATGTGGGCTGGTTGGGGGACGAATTTATTGGGGAAAGCGACGTCCGGTGGACGTGGCTCGTGGCGGTGCTTGTTGCGGTGGCCATGGGCGTTGCCCATCCCGTTGGGTGGCGCGTTATTGGACGGGAATTGATTGCTCTGTCGAAACTGAAGACTTCGGAGATTTTGGCGTTTTGTTTGTTGCTTTTTGTTGTCCCTGTAACGAGGGAAGACAACTGTCGCTGCTGGAGTTTTGTCGGCGGTTGTCGTGGACCGTGCCTCGCCTTTTGTTCTCTGAATCGACGAAAGAAGAGAGTGGTGAGGATCGGGTGATCTGGCTGCAACCGAACGGGGAAAGGAATCTTTTCAGTTATGCTGCTGCACGGTGCGTTAGTAGTGCTCTCGCTAGAAAATGGAAAATTTCAATGAAAAACCTGAATTTCTATTATTTTCTCGAATAGAGACCTGGAGTAAACATTGTTTCAAGCTAAGATCTGAAATGATCAAATTTCCTCGAATGAAAGACTGAAGTGGCCAAATATAGTCTCAAATAAAGACTTTTGATCAACTTATCAATATTTGACTATTTCAACCGTTGGAGAAAGGTTATAGGGCCAATTGGTTCCTGGTCCGGTCCGATTATTGTGTAGTCCAATCGACTAAGTGGAATTCCTATTGTATGCAAATTTCATTTTACAATAATACGCTCCTACTATATTCAAAGTAATCCAGAATCATAACTAAATATGTGTCGATTTGGGTCAAGCATTGTATTGAGCACACGGTGGTCAGTTATACCGAAAAGGCATAAATTAAGTATCCATGTACCGGTCCAATCCCAAATTATCATAACAACGTTAAGGTGTAAGCAAATCTAGAACCGGAGACAATTTTCTCACAAAACCTCAAACTCAGTTCTCGACCTCAAGAGGAAATAAACCGGCAAGCGTCTCGAACGATCAATGCAGATGCAGTCATCTAAATCGTGCAAGAGTATCACCAAATTGATCAATAATGGAAAACGGACACTCCTTTGACCTATGCATTTAATCAGAGGATCCGCAGGGCTAGGGGAGTCGAAGTGAGAGAGAACTCTTTGGCCGGGAAATGGGAGCCACGGGCGCCGACCGGGGACGTCGAAAGGTCTTGATGGAGGTAATGCAAGACCGGATGGAGCTGGGAGCCAATCCCCTTTTTGCTCTTGCTTTTCTTTCTCTCTCCAATCATCCCCCCGATACCTCGCTTGAGTCATGATGTG